>ML785058.1:1193370-1213030 GCA_009831015.1 Picea engelmannii
CGTATTGGATTCCGGACCCCCCCCGCCCGTTCTTCTTTTAACGGAGGGGGGGGGGTCCGGAATTGATAATAACGCAGGTGCACATATGGACGGCTATGAATTCAATGCTCAAATCGGTGGTCCACATTGAATTCTAGACCCCCCCCTCCGTTCTGCCTTTAATGGAGGGGGGGGGTCCGGAATTGATATTAAGGAGCGCGCAGATCTGGACGGCCCTAAAACCAACGCGCAGATCAACGGACCGCGATGGATTCCGGACCCCCCTTGGTGTTCTACTTTTAATCAAAGGGGGGGGTCTGGAATGAATATTCCTTGAGGAGGGCCCCTTGTTATATGTGGCATTGTCCTATTGGTTCAGAAGTCCCATCCTTCACATGCTGCCTGACAGCCCGTCACCCCTGGACATCACCCTCCACTGAGCCAACTTGTCCCACTTGCATCCAGTCTAAGTCCCATCCCATAACTACTGTCAATCCCTGCTGTCAGGCCTTTACCTTTCCCATTCATGGCCAGGCCCCTTTGGCGAATTTTACCCCCAAACACAAACCTCCACATCAGTCGTCCATATACTTTGGTTACCGTCACCTACCATATCACCCCAAGTGGCCCGTTGTCCATTGATAACTGGATAATATGCCCATTGTCATGCTGACCGTTTTCCCGCGTCCGACCGACCTAGTTTTGAATAAAAATACCGTTGTGCCCCTTATCACTCGTTATTCATCCCTCGCGCCAGAACCATCCATCGCACCAGAAACTTATCTATCGTCTTTCCATTGCTTCCCCGTCGTTTTCCTCCACCACCAGTAGACCCCACTAACATTTTTTATTGCAGGTACAATTGCCGAGATGGTGTCTAAGACGAAGCAAGATGAAGAGGAAGAGAATCCGTTCGTTCCTCCTCCAGTTGACCTGGACAAAATCCCCCTGATCGACAAAGACCACTTAGTAGCTGATACTATATGCGGTTTTGACTTCTCTGATCTCCAGTCATGATTTCGGGAAGTTTTCCTGGACCAGAGTGATGAGATTGGGCTCTGGGAGTCCAATTTGCCCCTATATCTGTTCCCTCAAATCCACCATTTCCCAGAATTTGCACTCAAGTGCCAAGCTCACTACGTCCCCAACCAGAAAGCCATTGTTTCTTCGTCTGGGGACGTCCTCTTCTTCATCACCCCAGAGGATATTGACCATACGATGCAGATAACCCACCTGGAATCTGCGTCCCCTTTCAACCTGGAAATCCTCACTGAGCTTTATCAAAAGATGAATTTCCCGCAAAGAGCTCAGATTTTCGAGCTTTTTCTTCCCACTTCAGATCCACTCCTGTCCACCAATCCCCCGTATCCTTCTTCCATGTTTTCCACCAAAGGAAATCAAATTATTTCTTCTCTGTGTGCTCTGCTTGGATACTATTCTGATCAGTGGGTAGATGAACCCATCCTGGGATTTCTATCTATCTTCTCGAATGATGAACAGTCGACCACGCAGTTCGACTACAGCACTTTCCTGGCCAATAATATCCATGAATAGTTCGTAAATTTCCCCACAGAAGGCATGTTCAGGTATTCATCCATTCTAGCTTACATGTTCGTCTATTTCCAAGCAGACAGGTTTAATTTCTCCATGCAGAAGATGGACGCCGACGGGAAGCCACAGCCAGTCACAGTGTGGACTTCTCTCCTGAAATACAATTCTGTCGAATACAACTTCACAACGTTCATTGATCAGTTTTACCACCCTATGGTAAGCATGTTGAGTGGCATGCCTGAGCCACGAATAAATGATGAAGTCCAGAGAATTCTGCACCTCTCGGACAGTGCGAAGATAAGAGACTGGTACTTGTATCAGAATCACTCCGAGATCCAAGTCTATGGGTGCGAGTTGGCACCGTACAAGCTTCCGAGATATATACCGGTAAGGATTTTCGCACTAGAATATATTAGACAAATTATGAATTCTGATGATATTCACTTTGTTTCTCTTAAAAAGAAGCAACAATTGCGCATCAAAGGGCAGATTGGCTCTTTCATTTGCAACAGCAGAGGTGTAGGTGATGAAGCAGACAAAATGTTGAGGGAAATGAAATTTATTACAAGTTTCACCTGGCATTATGATCCCTGTGGGATCATTTCCGAGATGAGAGTCAAAAATAAGAATGCCCCATATGCGCATGAGCCCAGGCCTGAAATCGAGAGATTTTCTAATCAAACAGAATGGGAGCCTGATACATTGGTGGACGTGGAACCAACTGTCGGGATGGAAAGGCAGGTACCCTCAACAAGCGCACCACCCACTGCCACACCTCAGAATCCCAAGGAAAAGAGGCCCCGGAAAGAATCATCTTCTCCGGTAACAGAGGTGTCTTCGGAGGAATTTAAGATGCATGCCAAGAAGCCAAGGACAGTTCCAACGATAGGCACGATAGTGGATCAAGAGATCACAACCACCACAGTGACCCCCACTGGGGCCAAGAAATTCAGTTTTCCTTTCGGCTCCAGTCAGCTTAAGGAAGGGACAAAAGCGTTGAAATCCACAGATTCTCCATTGGATACCACACCAAGCAAAACTGGGCCCAAGTTGGGCATTTTTGAAAAATATGACACGATCAAAAAGAAGAACTAGACACTCACCAGCAACACTTATGCACAGTTCCAGAAGCAGTCATCCACGGCCCAGCATAGACTTCTTTCAGCATTCGATACAAAGAAGGGTAGGATGCATATGGCATTCCTCCAAGCACAAGTGCCTGATCCAAAGGTGATATCTGATTACAAGAGGGCCTCGTTTGAGTTTCAAGCAAAAGATGTGCATCTGGCAGATCAGATGGATCTACACAAGCAAACTGGGGAGATGATGTCCCACACTTTATCCCAGGCTTCAACTTCTGCATCAAAGTTTCGGGTAGCTTTGAGCAATGCCCAGACCCAACTGAAGCTGGAAAAAATATCTTCCTTCACGAAGGACAACAGGATAAAGACGTTGGAGGAACTGGTCCTCAAGATCGGTTACGACTCGGCAAACATCAAGGCTGTTGAGGAGATGATTAAAAAGAAAAATGCTGACATCGCCTCATTGAGAAAGCAGCTAAAGCTCCCTCCAACAGAGGACCCACAGGCAAAGCAAATAGCAGAAAAGGAAGGTGAAAAAGATGAGATGCTGAAATTACTCCTGGAGCAGAATGCGCACTTAAAGGAGATGGAGGCTGAGATGGAGAGACTGCTCAAGGAGAAAGAGCAGGCAAAGCCAATGGAAGGCATCCCATTGAGTGCCATCCCAATTGCAACATCAACGGTGACAGTCATTCCATATGCAACAGCAGTACCCCCACCAGAAGGAGCAACAGACCTAGCCAAGTCTATGGAGAGAATGAACCTGCAAGAGTCAGAAATCAGCAGGCTCAAGAAAGAAGTGGAGAATCTCCAAGAGCTAAAAACTTCTTTCCAGACTAGTATGTCCAAAGAGAAACAAGTAAATGAGCAAATCAAGAAGGAGTTACAGCAGCTCCAGAAATAGACAATGGCAGGGAAAACTTTGGCAGAGGTGAAAGAGATCGTGTGGACTGATATTTCCAAGTCTATAAACAAAATCTGGCCAATGGTTCAAATCATGTTTGAACAAAACGAATTGCTCGAGAGGAGCAAACAAGCTGTGGAGAAAATCAGAACAGAGCTGGGAGACATGCCAGCCCAAGCTAATGAAATCATAAGGTTCCTGAATTCCAAGACCCGGGAGGAACTCGAAGAATTGAAAATTGAGAACAGGACAGAGACTATATTGGAGGTCAAAGGAGTTCTAACCAAAAGAGGTCTCATGCTTCAGCTTGAGGAGAAGATCCAAGTCATGGATCAAGGAGTGCAGAAGTTTTTCCACAAGATAGATGCTCTGCAAAGGAAGGGCCTGCCTGGTATGAAGGTCATAAATGACAAATTAATGACTCTCCCCGATTATAAGAAAGGATTGGCTGAAGTGTCTAAGGACAATTCTAAGTTTGTAGGTATACAGGGAAGCATCACAGGAAAAGCATTCATGGATGCCTTGCAGCTGGATATTAGCATCCAACATGAGATCAAGCACATATTCATCGTCAAGCCCACATTTGCTAAATACACGGACATGGATGAAGTGTATAGGAGATTGCTTAAAATCACAGTGCCAGGTCATATCAGATGGGAAGAACTGTGTGATCTACTAGATTAGTAGATGAGCTATCGCTTCCAGCAACTGTCCTGTCAGCAAAGGTTGCGGAGGCACCTCGCCAATGGCCTACCCCTGAAATTTAGTATACAGTTGTAATGAGTCATCAAAACAGTTTTGATTAGTTAAGGTAGTTAGTCTAAAAATAGTATGAGCACGTCCTGATCAGTTATGACAGGAGCGTATGTATTTTGTTTTATAAATACTTCATTTTCAGATGTATTGGGGGTTGTTGATTCGCACACCCAATTGCTATCAAGTTGTATCATTTTTGAAGAGATCCACCATTAATAAAGAAGAGGCATTTTACAGGATTCTTGCGTATGTTCACTGGTGATGTGATTCTCTGAGTTAAATGTTTTCTTTCTCTGTATTTCATTTTGTTGTCTGAATCTAATCTTTAAGAATAGCGTTATGTTGCAGGATTTATCTCCGATACCCTGTTTCCGATTCTAGAGATTTAAGTGTTTATCTTCTAAATATCTTCAATTAAGAAATTCTTAACTGCTTGTTAGTTGAAGTTATTTTCCTCATCTGTTCTTCCATTCATCATTTTAAATACTAAAAGATCCAGTGAATGTATTACCTCGCCCTGTGAAGAACTTCTTTGGTGTTTCTGGTTATTTCTCGGATTTGATTAAACACAAACCCCATAGCCCAATGGATGTGTAGATTGTCTCAACCACTCTCAAAAAACTCTTTACAACAAAATCAATAGTCTTTACACCTAGCCTAATATCTACAATTAAAACAAAGCTAAATCTTATAGAGAGATCCCTCTCTGAAGCTGGAAGGGCTAGATCCCAGCTTTAAAAGCGGTTGGTTAAGGTTACCTTTGTATATTTCTTATTTTTCAACCTCTAAGAAATTTACCAAGTGCTAACACAGCCGAGGGATATTACAATCCCCTCCCCTTATTTATGCACTGGCCTCAGTGCATCACCCATATACAACAAAGTTTTCAAAAATCCTCAAACAGATGCGGGTATTTTGTCTGCATTGCATCCTCATGCTCCCAAGTAGCATCCTGAGGATCGTACCAGGTCCATTGGAACTTTACAATCCCTATGGATCGATTCCAAAGTTGCTTGATTTTCTAGTCCATAATGCACACCGGATGCACTTGAAAAGTGCCTTCTTGTTCCATCTAAATCACATTCCAATCAATAGCATGATTAGCATCAGGTATATATTTCTTTAGCAATGATACATGGAATACATTATGAACTGACATAGATGCAGGCAATGCAATCATACAAGCAACTAGGCCAATCCTCTGTAGGATTTCAAATGGCCCACAAAATTGGGCTGCCAACTTGGCACAACTTCCTAAATTTAGGGAACTCCTGTTAGCTTTCACCTTCAGGAAAACATGATCATCCACTTTGAACTCTTTGTGGGTTCTGTTCTTAACGACATAACTTTTCTGCCTATCTTGGGAAGATTTTAAATTATGCTTAATTTTTATCATTTGTTCCTCCATCTCCTTGAGAAACTCTGTCCCAACTACTATCCGATCAGCTGGATTAGCCCAGCTCACTGGAGTATTGCACTTTCTACCATAAAGTGCTTCAAATGGGATCATCTTCAATGATGTATGATACCCATTGTTGTAAGTGAATTCTACCAAGTGTGGGTAGTCTTCCCATTTCGATGGTTTTTCCATAACATACATTCTTAGTATGTTTTCTATCACTCTGTTCACCCTCTCTGTCTGTCCATCAAAATTAGGATGATAAGATGTACTAAAGTTCATATTCATTCCGAATCCTTTGAAAAATATTTTCCAAAAATTTGAGGTGAATTTCAGGTCTCTGTCGGACACAATTGTTTTAGGAATTCTGTGCAATCATGCCACTTCCTTCATGGAAATATCAACAACATCTGCTACCTTGTGAGTAGTTTTCAATGGAATAAAATGGGCAGATTTTGTAATCTTGTCCACCACTACCATGATCGAATCATGGATCTTTCCTTTCTGGGAAATCCTGTAATAAAATCCATTGTCACCACTTCCCACTTCCATTCAAGGATGGGCAAAGGTTCCAACAACCCTATTGGGTGCCTACGTTCATCTTTAACTTTTTGGCATTCCATACATCTAGCAATGTATTCAATGATCTCTCTCTTCATACCTAGCCAAAAGTAATGGCTCTTGATCGTTACCATGATTTTATGATATCCATGGTGTCCTGCATAAGGGACATTATGCATTTCATGCAAAATTATATGTTTCAATTCCTGGACATTTGGAACAAAAATTTTGTTCTTTTGCAACAATATTCTATCTATTCCCAAATTAAAATTATCCACCTTTTGTGGTATCTTACCCTGCTATAGATTTGCTACCAATTCTCTGTATTACAGGTCTACATTTGCAGCCTCCATAATTTTTCTTTTAATATCAGTATGATACATGCTAATGGTTGTAGCATGTAGTTCATGCACCCTCCTACTGAGTGCATCAACCACTTTATTCTCTTTCCCCTTGATATGCTTTATATCAAAGTCATATTCTCTTAAACATTCTAATCATCTTCTTTGCCTAGAATTTATATTTGGCTGATCAAATAAATATCTCAGACCATTGTGGTCTGTTCTTAGCTCAAACCTCTTCCCCATGAGGTAGTGTCTCCATTTCCTCAAGGCATGCACTATGGCTGCCAACTCCAAATCATGAGTGGCATAATTTATTTCATGCTCCTCCAACTTTCTTGATTCATAACATATGGCAAACCCATTTTGAATGAGGACTCCACCAAGTCCTTCATTACATGCATCTGTGCATACAATGAAGTCTTCATTTGGGTCTACAATCCTTAATATTGGAGCACTTGTCAATAATTGTTTCAAGTGTTGGAAACTCTTTTTGCAAACCAGTGTCCACTGAAACTTCACCCCCTTTATTTGCAAGGAAGTTATTTGATGTGAAATCTTTGACAATCCTTCAATAAATATTTTGTAGTAGCCTACAAGACCCATGAATGATCTTACCTCTATCATATTCTTCAGCACTGGCCATTCTCTAATGGCTTCTATCTTCTCAGGATCCACTGCTATCCCATCCTTTGAAATGATATGCCCCGAATAATGAATTTGTTTCTAATAAAATGAGCACTTGCTCAACTTGGAATACAAATGATGCTCCCTTAATACTTGCAACACCATCCTCAAATTATGTTCATGCTCTTCCTCTGACTTAGAATATATAAGAATGTCATCCAAAAAGACAATGAAAAAATTGTCTAAATATTCTCGGAAAACACCATTCATTAAGCACATGAAAACAACTGGTGCATTTGACAACCCAAATGGCACCACTGTGAACTCATAATGATAATACCTTGTCTTGAAGGTGGTTTTGCTGATATCTTCTTCTTTAATCGTTACCTGATGGTATCCTAATCTAAGATCTATCTTTGAAAATATCTTTGCATCCTTCAATTGATCAAAGAGATCATCAATCCTTAACAACAGATACTTGTTCTTAACAGTCACTTTATTCAACTATCTGAAGTCAATGCACAATATTAATGTTCCATCTTTCTTTTTCACAAACAATACTGGGGCACCCCAAGGTGACACACTTGGGTGTATATACCCCTTCTTCATAAGTTCTTCAAGCTGCATTTGCAACTCCTTCAATTCTGGTGTACTCATTCTGTAAGGAGTCTTTGACACCGGTGCTGCTCCAGGCATTAGATTTATATAGAAATCAATGTCTCTTTTTGGGGGTAGTCCTGATACTTCCTTGAACATATCTTCAAATTCTTCTAGAACTGCATAATCTTCCAAATTTGGCTCCTTATCTTTAGGTGTCTCTTCTATATGAGCTGCAAATATTTGACATCCTTTTCTGTAACATTTCTTCAGCAATAATGCTGAAATTTCTCTAATGGTTATTGTTCTAGGAATTCCCTGCACTTTCCTTAGTTTCCCTTCCTCATCCAAGAAAGAAAATTCTTTGTTATGACAGTCCAAGAGAGCATGATGTTGGTCCAACCAATCCATCCCAATTAGATAGTCATAGGAACCTAAAGGCAAGATGTTCAAATCTTTCTTGGTGTTCATTCCATTCATGTCCATGAGGCATGACTTAACCATCTCATTAACTTTTCTTTTGGCTCCTGAGCCAGCTGCACCAACCAGGATTTCCCATGCTTGCTTCTTAGCAAATGCAAACTTTCCACAATATTTGGGTCTATATAACTATGACTAGTTCCTGAATCAATTAAAATAGCAATGGTTTGGTTGTTGATCATACCTTCCACTACAATCATGTGGGACTGATACTCTACTTGCTTGTTATCTAGGGCTGCATAGATCCTTGACACATATCTGCCCATGTCCTCCACTATTTCAGCTTGCTGCACATTGTGAACAACCCTTCCTTTTTCACTTATGTGAGGACAATCTCTAAACCTGTGATCTCCTTTACAACCCCAACATTGAATAGGTGGATGTCTTGGCCCTTGAATCCCTATGTCAATCGTTTTGGGTTCTTTAGGTGTTTTCTATCCTTGTGGATTATTTCTAAAGAATGGTGTCTTAGCTCCCGTCTTCCTCTGATCCATATTGAATTTCTCTTTGTCTTCCCAAGCCTTTTGGAAAGTTGTCCTTGCCTTTTGGTAATCATATACTCATTTAGCTCGCCTTATGGTCTCTTCCAATGTCTTGGTTTCATCATACTATATTTTTTCACTGATGAATGATGGAAATCCACTCAAATACCTTTGAATTTTGACTGTCTCATCCTTGATGAATGAGACATACTTCAACAGTTCTGGAAACCTTCTCTCATATTCATCTATGGTCATACTTCCAACATTTAGTTCAAAGAACTCTTTCATTTTCTTGTCGTAGTATCTCTTAGTCAAGTATTTCTTCTCAAAATACTTCTTGAATTCCCTCCAAGTAACACTTTTCTCTTTATTGTGCCACACCTACACAAGATGATCCCACCACATGGATGCCTTTACTTTGATTTGATAGATAGAAATTCTATCCTCTGCATGAGAAGAATAATTATGCAATAGAAAATACTTTCTCATTCCCAACAACCATGTTTCTGCATCTTCATCCTTCTTGTGCTCACCATCAAATGTAGGAGGTTTGATTTTGTTCATTTCTTCTCGTAGCTCATCCACCCCAGACCTCTTATGCCTTCTGACAGGGGATGGACTTGAGTTGCTACTTGTTATCTTGTTGGAATGCCTTGGGGAATGATGGTGGTGTCTACTAACACTTCTTGCTTTTCTTTTCTCATCCAAAGGCTTGTGACTTCCAGATTTTCTTGAGCCACTCTCCTTAACTAATTTATTTTCTATTATGTTCAAGCCCTCCAATAACTTCATGTTGAAGTCATCCTTCTTCTCCTTGGCTCTCATAAGCCTTTCATTATCATCCTTATGGAATTGGACATCCTTATGCAAACTTTTAATGATCTCTTCCATATTCATGTTTTCATTCCTTTATTCTCCATGTCCATTGGAGCTTGTTCCTTGAATGCCCAAATGGACATCCATACCTCTACTCTCATATGGATGATTGTAATTATCCTGTGTCTCTTCCATTCCTATGGACTCTACACTGATCTAATCTAATCTAGTTGTTGTTAATTCTGCAAAACGTGCAGCCATTGAAACTTATCAGGTTAACAATTCAACAATTCATGAAAAATATGAACCATTTTGGTTCAATATATACATCAAAATTATCTCTCCTGATTTCCTGGTGTTATCACCATGAAAATTCTAGATAAGACCCAAGTCTTGAGAACATAGACCCACGACGCCTTCAAAGATACATATGGGCAAAAGGGTGGTTTTCCAAAACCACTTTAGCCAAGACGCGGTATCACGTGTTTCAAAATGTCAAAACCACCACTCGTGGAATGGGAAACAGCTAGTCAGATCACCCGTTTTCACTCGTTCGGTACTTCACAGCTGTATGACATCAGCTAAATGCCACCATATAACAAACTCAAAAGCTAATCATTTGAAATGGATTAACCAAGCATGGCAACCCAATGCATTTGTACGTAGTCTGTCTGTGCTTCATAATTGGGATTCTATAACTACCAATCCTCAAGTATGGAGACATCAGTTTATCCATAAATGAAGTAACCTCCAAATTGATCGAATTTCTGCTCTCTATAAAAGCATTTTGGTATCCAAAAACTGAGGTACATGGACCAGGATGAATCCAATGAGACTAGTTATCTGGGTAACATGCTAGACTTTCCTGCGAATAAGGAGAAAAGGGTACCTGCTCACATTCTAGTGACTAAATTCCACACAGAGTCGGCTATAGACTCATAGTTGGAAGTCAGGTTGAATCCCACTATGAAGGATTTAGTCATCAACATGCTAGCTACTAAGAAGAAAAGGAGCAATCGTCATAAGAAGGAAACCACAGCTAAAACGACTGAAATTGTTGGAGAGAATCAACCGGTCTAGTTAGATTCTTTAAAGGAGGAGATTGCTAAGTTGAAATGAGTCCTCAACTAAAATTTGGTATATTTTAGTGAATTTTGGAATAGGGGGTAGCAGAGGTAAGGGACTCTAGAGATGATAGGCCTGTTCTTAAACAATTATTTTACAATATGATAACTATTATCATTCCCTTTTTTTGTAATTTTGGGATTAATACGATTATATAAATGCAGAAGAGGACTTTGGACTATTTATTACAAGATTCTAACTGGTGGTGTTATGAGTCTTGTTCTTTTTGATAGTATGCTTTCCTTGTAAGCTTATATTTCACTTCCATTTATCTGAATCAAAGGAATACAAAGCTCAGAATTATTCCCTGAAATGCTCTCAGCTTAACAATTTAGATTATATTTATTTCTTCACAACCAACTCTGAATTCATTTTAAATAATGCTCCAATGCAGTTGTGTGTTTATTTTCCCTCTAATATCATGAAAATTTTCTATTAACTTAGACTCATCGCCTTCCAAACGACTTCGCGTGCACAAAACATTCAACCTGTACACCCATATTTATCATGCACAACAATACTACAAGGTAAATCGTGCTTCCACGCACCTATATCCCCTATGCATTTCTTCTCTATCGTGCCAATAACTTGCCCACACTACTTTTGCATTGTGCGCCAATATCCACTGCACACAGTTTTGGTACCGCACACTGATATTCCACATGCATTTTTCCCTATGCATTGCACCATGCCGAAGTTCAATATGCCTCACCGTGCACAATAATCTGCACACACCATTGAATACACTGTCGTGAGACAACTTATACTCATAATATGCATGCACCAACCAACTCCTCTGTGTTTTGCAATGCTACACACACCATGTGTACATTACTATGTGTGTGCTCACCGCGCAAATGCTAAATTCGGCACGTGCATCCGCACACAATACTCTTCCGCGCGGTGCCACAATTTACCGTGCACACCTGCATGCCAACATTTTCTGTGCGGTGCCAAAATTTTCCTTGGACGCTCTGTGACTTGAAAATTTGGCCACTTCAAAATTAATCTTCTGTGAATATTCACTTCAACTAAACCTTTCTGGCCCATCCAAGCTCAGTGTTGGAACTGGAGCTCTAATACCATAAGGTAACACCCTCAACCTCACACCGGTCGGGCATGCCACTCCTCAGACACTTTACTTAGCTCTGAAACCATATTTGTAACATTCCAAGCCTACAAAGGCAAGGCTACACAAGGGAACACTTACGTTCTCTCACTGTGGAACATACTATAACATACCCAGTATTCAACTGAGCTATGCGACATAAATTTTCTCTTCAAACTGCATGAAATTATAACATATACATACATCACTCTTGCAGAAGCTTTACATATAACGTAAACAAACAATTACGTTCTGTAAATATACGATTTCATACTGAAATAATAGTAAACACAGGCATGAAACATATAAAGGGAAATACCCATAAACATACAGACAATTATAATCGCACATATGATAAACTGTAACATAAGCACGTAAATAACAATGCAACAAGTAAATTTATCACATGATTGGTACTTATCTTGGAAATATTATCACCAACTACGTACAGACCGTCCACGAACCTCCCAGCCTTAGAATACACTGTTCATCACTCTCAACAGTGAGTCACCCCCGAGATGGGACTAAACTCCACCTGGGTAAAGGGATTCCTAACCAGGTTAAAGGCTCATGGACAACAAGAAAAACTCTGTCTCAAGTGCTCACTCAACTAACAGCCTATAGTCTCTCATTCCCCACATGCATGTCCCACCTAAGGAAGTGTGCCCCTTCTTTGCTCAAAATTCCCCCATCTGCCCCACTTCCCTTCCAGGGCTTCAACAACAGGCCAGACCAAAAGTCTCAGAGCACTGTAGCTGCGGTTTAGCACCTTCAGGAATCAATTCCCCAACAATTCTCTTTCTTAGGGAATTGCTCACGGGCCTGACAACCCACCTCTTCAATTTCCCATAGGCTTGACAACCCGCTTCTTCAATCCTGCTCCCAAGATAACTAGGTACACCAACAGGAAATGGTTATGGAAACAAGCTCTGATAGAGTGAAATGAATGTCTGAAGGATAACTGACTGTGTGAGTGAAAATTGATGCAGGATCATCTCTCCACATCAGCCAGCCAGCCACGCCAGCGAATTCAAATCACACACTAAAATAGAGGCGCAGCCTCATCTAAATTTGAATTCAATGTAATTTAAATGCTTAGGCTGTTGAGCTAGGAAGTTGTGCCTTTGTGCAGGCGTAGAGTAGATCGGCCTTTAATGTTTGTATGGCTGAGATCTACATCTGATTCTGGACTAGACAACCCATTCAATGTAATTGAATAGGGTAGGTAGGTTGGGGGGAATCTCTCTAAGAGCCCCCTCAGGTAAAAGAGATTTGGGGATATCTCATTTTGTAGTGGTGGAAGAGAAGTCAGAGAAGAGCCAGAGAGAGCTCAGGAACACCATTGTAAAATATAGGCATTTGCCATATTTAATACAAAGAGCAGTTTTTCCTGCATGTATGTTGTGTTAAATGGGTGTTTGTGAGTGTTCATATATGTTGTAGATGTATGTTATGTTTATGCATTTGCAGGTTGTTTTTGATTTCAGGCTTGAGAGGTTCTTTGTGGTTTCACGCCAGGAGGGTGTGACAGAGTGCTGCAGACTCTGAATACCAGTGCATTGAAGCACTTCTAAACTCTGCGGAGTCAGACAAAGACGTGTTGTGGCATAGAAGCTGAAGTCAACAACTCAGGGGTAAGACCTTAAGGTTGCTGAATGCCTTGGAGGCAAGGCTGTGTGGGAAAATACACAGTTGCAGACAGAATCTCTGAGGAGTTCTGTAGAGCTCTTCCATGTGGGCATTGAGCAGGTGCAAGGAGGGCACAGAGGAGGAACTCTACTGTGAGTTCAAAAGAAACAAAATCACTAAGGATTCCAAGAGCTCTTCCAAGTGGGCATTGAGCAAGTGCATAGGTGCACGAGAGGAAAAAACTGTTGAACATTCTATGAGAAGATACTCTACCAGGTGGGCATTTGAGTCTGTGTGCAGGTAGGCACAAGAAGAGAAGAATTCTTTGAGTTCTGGAAGTGAGGAAGGGTCCACTGAGGGAACCTTCTCAGGGTTACTGAATACCCATAAGAACTCAGCAAGAGGTTACTGAAGTGAAGGATAGCCAGTAGGGCATCCATTTCATTCTCCATCTGAAGGAGAAGAAGGACAAAATCCCTTAGGGGTCTGAGTGGTTGAGAAGCTTAGTAGGAACAGTGCTTTCAGTGCACAGAGTCGGGCTGCAAGGAGTGTGGAGGTTGAAGAACTCTTTGGAGAGTTCAAAGTTCCCAAAGCTCAAGAGGAACAACATTATTATAAGCGTAGTTGAGAACTCAGAGTGAGGAATTTGCAGAGGAGAAGGAAGGCAAAGGTTGAGGCCTTTGAGAACTAGAAATTCTTCCAAGTCTCGGAAGAAAGTGCAGGAGCTCAGGAGGGAGCAACAACAACCATCAGATCAGCTGGGAATTAGATCTAGACCGTTGAAGATTCCATGTCCAGAGAGCATTAGAGGGAGTGCATGGGAGAAATGATCTGCACCGTCAGATCTGGGAGAAAAATCCCGTCAGCCGTCAGATCTGGCAAAGAAGCGAGGAGATTACGACTGGGTTTCCAAGGTGCAAGCCCAGGAGATTGTGGACCATCGGATGTTCACACATAATCCTGTAAGCTGTTGGATCAGGAGAAGGCACACAGAGTTTAGCCTTTGGAGGAGCGCACAAGAAGGACAGATCTGAATAGTCAGATCTTGAGCATATACCCGTCAGTCATCGGATTGGATAGGAGCTGCACGAGGTTTACCATCAAGACTTTAGCCATCGTGAAATCAGGAGTCACGAGGACAAGAAAGTCGAGGCACTTCAAGTCTAGAAACGCCGGGAAGATCTGGACCGTCTGTTAGTGGAGACACATGGTGGATATCAAGGCATCGGGAATCAGAAAATCGACATTCCCATGGACAAGGGATCGAGGAAGTCCATAGTGAAAACCCCGACATAATCCGAGCCATTCGTTTGGGGAGACAGGTGTCAGAAATCCGAAGAGAGTCGGGATATTTGGCATCGAGAAATCGAAGTTCCTGAGGTCGAAAGAGTTGGGACATCAGAAGTCTCGAAATCCCGAGAGTCAATCGGGACCGTCCATCAGTGGAGGACGCATGGCAAAGATTGGCACCGTCGGGGAAAGTCCCGACAAGAAGTTGTTGATCGGCGTTTGGGCCATCGGGATATCGGAGATCATGAGGTTGAGGGAATTGGGACACTATAAGTCTCAAAACAGCGAGATCAGATCTGGACCATCCATCAGGGTGAGACACGTGGTGGACATCTGAAGAGAGTCGGCAAATCGGGAGTTCTGTGAGCAAGAGGTCGGGGAAATCCCTAGTGAAAACCCCGATATAATCTGAGCCATCCATCTGATTGGGATAGGTGGAAACCATTGGGAGTCATCGCCGTTTGGGCCATCGGGACTCACACAGGTAAGTGTTTTTGGTTTGAGCATTTGGTGAAGTCCGAGGTTTAATCCGGACCGTCCATCCATTTGGGACACGTGTCGAAGATCCAAGAAAGTCGGGGATCGACATATCGGGGATTTCGAGGGCATGAAATCTTTGCATTTCAGAATCGCGAACCCCGAAACCTCGAAAGAAGGGAACAACTCTACTGTGGGAGCTAGTTGTCAGTACGATGACATATCAAGTCCATCGGAGAATCGGGAATCGCGGGGACAAGGAATCCATGCCTTGTGGATTCGCGAAGTTCGAAACCCCGACGAGAGGCAAGGTTGTGGTCACGGAGACATGGGTCACGTGGAATAGAGGGTCTAGCCCAGAGGCCAGCTAGGCGAAGGCGCATCGGGGATCAGAGAATCGCGGATCCCATGACCGAAGGGTTTGTGCATTTCAATATCGTGAACCCTGAAACTCTGATAGGAGGAATCCTAACAGAAGCATATGGCCGTGGTCATACGAGAGGTGGTCGTATGGACCTAAAAGACTAGCTCAGGGGACTAGTGGACGTTGGAGCACATCGGGATTCGAGGGATCACAAATCCGAAGGATGATTTCATTTCGACATTGGAAATCTCAAAACCCCGATGAGAACATGAGGCTGTGGTCTTATGAAATAGAGGTCACGTGGACCAGGGGCTTAGCCTGGAGGTCTAACAGGGATTGGAGAGCATTGAGAAATTGAAACCCAAAACCCCGATAGGAGGATATAAGGCTGCCGTCTTATGGAGAGCAGTCATATGGACCATAAGAGCATAGCCAGGAGGGGCTAAGGCCGGGCAGAGAGCTCATCGGTGATCGAGAATTCGAGAGTGCTGGAACTCTTAACATCGGGAGGGACGAAACCCTGAAGCCCGATATTCAGATTCCTGTGGGGAATTTGTTCACGGTCTGGTGCAGAGGTTGAGACAGGGAAAGAGAAGACCTATGGGTTATATTTTCATAGGGATTCCATTGGGAGTCCAAAGAGCTATTCCAGCTCGAAGAGGATATTAGAACGATCTTGTGAGCAGCGAGAGCGCGACAGGTTGTGGTGGTCGCATTTGTTTTCACCTACATAAAAAATGGTCATGAAATCATTCAGTGGATGACTGAATGATGGAAGGAATCATAGGAAAGATCCTCATAAGAATGATCATGAGAATGATGGTAAGCATGTTCATCCAAATGATGGTGAAGGTGTCCAAACAGCTAAGTCCCCACGATATGTATGTATGTCCCCAACTTGACACTTGTCATGTTGGAAGCTACTTTGGTCCACTTGTCCCCAACTTTAGAACTTAGGATAAAATAATTATACATACTTTATGTTTTAATAAATATTAATATAATATTCCTTTTTGGCTTAAGCTCTCTAGCTTATCCCTTTCCCTTAACTTTTGGCCCTCCCTTTCCCTAACTAGTGAAGTTTAGTCCCCCATCTCTTTTATCGTGGTTGGTCTGCGTGCAATGATGTATTTTTTATCAATCATGAGACATTTACAAAATAGGAACACTGACCTAATTCCAAAACATAAGCATCCCAGATTATAATAACTGGCTCACCAACCTATAATACATATCATATACATGAGGTTCATTGACCCCCATGTTGTGCGCACTTTAGTTACTGTGCGTGGTGTTGGGTATTTGTTATATTCTTTTCATGTGTGTGTGTGGGTGTGTCAGAGATGACAATTGCGTCGTGTGCACCAGGCGCTTTCCTAGGGGGGTCCTGGGGGGGGCGCAGGTATGCCCATCCTTGGTTATGCGCAGTGCCCCGAAAATGTTTTTTTGGGCGGTTTTTGCTATTTTTAACAGATTTTTCTATTTTTAGCGGTTTACTAAAAATAATCTCGGTTTTAGGGATTGTTACACATTATTTTCATCATCCCTATGATCGTTAATGATGTAAACCTACTTGTTTCCTTCAGAGGGGTCAGTGGCTTGAGTTCATGAAGAGAGAAGGGAGAAGAACTTTCCTTGAGAAAAGACGTTGCATTTTCCCTTGTAAAAACCCTGTAAAAAAGGAAGTTCGCAGGTTGCTATATAGGCAGGGTGCGAGAATGCCTAATTCTTGCAGGTTTCACCATAGCTAGGGTGCAAGATGTTCACAGGTTTCTCTATAGGCAGGGTGCGAGAATACCTACACATGGGAAAAACAAGCATTTTCTCAAATCTTCTAGAAGGAGAAACTTCTATGGTGAAGTGGCATCCGAATGGTTTGGATCTTACTCGCTTTCATAATTTAGTGGGATCATCCTAACCTCCTCACCTTATCCTCTTCAACTTATAAAAGGAGAGGAGTTCTCATGGAGAAAGTTAGCTTTGGTTAGTTTGGAGCTTTTGGGATTAGCTTGGATTGGATTGAGTTTTGGAGATTTTTAACTTGGCTAGATGAGCCACTTTGTCAAGATAGATTGTGAATATTATCAGATCTGTGCTCTCAGAATTCTTGGAGTGAAAGTGTGTGGGGAACGAAGGATAGTTGGGAGGGACCTTACGACATCAAGGCCATGGTTGTAATCTCTCTTTCACATTTAATATGATACAGTAATATGATTCTTTCCTATAAAGCTTGTTGTGTTTTATTGTATGATTCCTGATCACATACATAGGTTTATATTGAGTTTATGCTATTACTATCACTTTGGTTGGTTGCGTTCTTTTGTAGGATCATCATTGTATGAACATTGGAATGGAGCTAGGATGGCGATGGTGAGAGGAAGTGATGTTTAAATGATATGTCACCTATACCTCTTTAGTTAGTAAATTCAATATCTAAAACTTAAGGAAAGCGTCATGTTCTGGTGTGTTTTGTTCTAGATCTAGGTGGATTTAGGGAGATCCGTTAGTGTCCACACCTACCGATTTGTCAAACAACAAGGATTAGGGTTTTGGTATCTATGGAATACCTAAAAACATTGTATATATTGTATAGTGAATGGTGAAATTTGATATAATGAATATAAGAAAGGTTTTCCTGGTTGAGGGTTTCCTGTATTAAATCTCTGTGTACTCTGTGCATGAGCCATTGATTAAATTTTGTTTTGCTTAAGAATCTATATGCATTTCTTTAATTCACAAGTTTAAAACTTACATGTGGTATTAGAGCTTGTTTTTGGCTTTAGAGGGATGCCTTTGTTGTTGAGGTTTTGGCTCAGTCTTGATAGATCAAGTTTATCTTGGGTTTTTGATAAACCTGGGTTTAGTGGGATATTTTGCAGTGGTTATTTGAGTACAGAAATAGGAATGGCAAGCTCTTCTAGAATCAAGATAGAGAAGTTCAACGGTAAAAACTTTGAGGTATGGAAGCTGAAGATGGAGGACCTTCTTGTATACAAAGTGTTATCACCCCATAAATTATGGGAATCAACTGGTGACTGAGATATTATCTGTCTCTAGTGTCTTTTTGTTGACAAATGATTTTTCATTCTGCAAATAATTTGAGAAAAAAGAAAAAATAAAAAGAAAAGAAAAAGAAAAAAGAAAAAAGAAAAGAAAAAAGAAAAAGAGGGCATAAAAAAATTGAAATGAAAGCCCCATGCAATAATAGTAACTTGGCCATACCTTTCAAGCATGGCCAAGGTATTTTTAAATTTAATGTTGATAGGGTAGTGAATAAATATGACCAGACTGTCTAATCCTGGTCAGATAGCCCTCAGATTAGGGTAGTGAATAAATCTGACCAGACTGTCTAATCTTGGTCAGATAGCCCTCAGGTTAGGGTAGTGAATAAATCTGACCATACTGTCTAATCCTAGTCAGATAGCCCTTAGGTTAGGGTAGTGAATAAATATGACCAGACTGTCTATTCCTGGTCAGATATCCCTTAGGTTAGATTAGTGAATAAATCTGACCAGACTGTCCAATCCTGGTCAGATAGCCCTAAGGTAGAGTAATTTCTTAACCCAACAGTTTAATCTGGGTTAATTGTCTTAGGAAGATAGGTTAGCATGTAGGTTAGTTGCTTCATTTGCTCCATTCCAATAAAACCAGCTAGAGGTCAAGATTTCATCATGTTCCTAATGCTTAAAAGATGTCGTTCGAAAACCCATGGTGGTGTCTTTTAAAATTTGGGGGAAAAAACCCATAAAACGCACTTATCCTAAGTTTTGTCCCAACACATGTGTTCTCCGCTCCCAGTTTATGCTCCCTGCACTTTTTGAAGGTCTAGATCACGGTGCTCAGATCTACGGCTCACAAAGCTTTCTGGACCCCCCCTACCGTTCTACTTTTAATCAGGGGGGGGGTCCGGAATCGGTGATAAGAGTTGCGTAGATCTCGACGGCCCAGAAACGAGCACGTGAATCAAAGGCCCATATTTGATTCCGGACCCCCTGTCCATTCTGCCTTTAATGGAGGGGGGGGGGTCCGGAATGAGTATTAAAGAGCACACTAAGATCTGCGGCTTGGAAACGGGCGCACAGATCAACGGCC
>ML785058.1:1218053-1230295 GCA_009831015.1 Picea engelmannii
AAAAAAAAAAAAAAAAAGAGTTCTGGCTCCCAAGAAAGTTCACACTCGATCTCATCCAGACCCAGAACCCTCGACAGTGATAGATAACCCCGAAAATTTTCTCAAGCAAAAGACCTTAGCTTCCAGTTCAGTGAGTCATATTCCCCTTCATAAGTCTCCTTCCTTTTCAGAGAAACCGGCTGCGTCTCAAAACTTTGACCTCGATACTTTCACAGTGAAGTTTGGTTAGAACCCGGTCTGACAGTTTCGTGACTGAAATCATCTTTGATCCAACTGTGTTGCGACCTCGAACCCTCGAAGTTCTGTCTCCCACGACTAAACCTCAGATCACTCTCTCAGTACTATCCAGTCCCTCCTCGTCCTCGTCGTTGTCTTCAGTCGCCACCTTGCAGACCATCCAAGTTGCCGTCCCACCTCCTCCACTCATCATGGCCACTCGATATTCTCCTTTGGTGTTGGCTGCGCCGTTGCATGCCATGCCCCAAGATTACCAAACAAGACTTCCACAGTTTGATGCAACAGGACCTTTAAACGCCCAACAACATGTTGACAAAATGAATGACTACTTTGATTTACAAGAAGTTGACGAAGTTGATGTTCAAATGAGATTGTTCGCCCAAAGTCTGACAGGAGATGTCAAGAAATGGTTCAAAGCTTTACCCGCTGCCTCAGTCCCTGACCTTGTCGCATTCCAAAGAAGTTTTCTTGACAGATGGGAGGTAAAGAAAAACCCTCTCCATATACTGTCGGAATACGAGACTATAAGAAGAAATCAAGGTGAGTCAGTACAGGATTACTGCACCCATTTTAATAACTTGTACAATGCCATTCCAGCTGAAATTAAAACCCCACAGGGGCCGGCGTTGATAAAATTCCCTGATGGATTTGATGTTGATATGTCATACCAATTAAGAGAAAGAAACTCTACCACCTTAGCAGACATGCAGAAAAGTGCTATAAGTGTGGAGGCTAATCTGTTAGCGAAAAGGGCACGTCAGAGGTCAGAAAGGAGAGTCACGATCAAAGAAGAACCTTCCACGTCGACCACAGATTCTAGATTGGATTCTTTGACCAGAATAGTGGAACTAATGCTGGAAAGAATGACTGTGTCAAACAAAAATCCTCCAAGAGACAACGCACCTGCTCCTTAAGTTTGGAATCCCAACTTCAAGAGAAACCCTCCTCAGATCAGACAGAGAGACCCTAGAGATCAAAGAGAGCAGAGGGCCCCAGATCAGCAGATCAAACCTCCCCTGCAGGAAAACTATGTTGATGAAGGGGGGGAAGTGATTGAGGAATTGGAGGACACTCATATCAACCTCATGGGCATTCATGACAATGAGGCTATTTTCCTTACTCAAGAAGAGCAGGAGCTCTTCCTTCTTAATCAAACCAAAGTAAGTGAGGAAGCTAAAGATATAGAACAAAAATCCTTTGAAAATGTTATTTTGGAGGTGCACCATCAATACAATATGTAGAGTAAGAAGAATGAAGGGAACTCCCCAAAAAAGACGTCTGAAACACAGAAGGTAGTCGAGACCAAGAAGACCCCTGAGCCATCTGCCAAAAAAATTGCTGAGAAGACTACTACTGAGAAGGCTACGGCTAAGAAAACTCCTGAGAAGAATAATGCCGACGCTCCCGTGAAGAAAAAACTCACCATTCTAAAAAGGCCATCACAGCCTGAGGTTTCACCTATTAATCCACCTACTACTTCTGAGCAGAAGAATATGGTAGACAAATCAGAATTGATGAGTCAAGGCAGAACTCCAACACCTTTTAGCCTGGAGGGGGAATTGGCTAAAATAAAAATTCCCATCCCACTTACAGAGTTGATGAACTGTGGTGGGTATCGTTCACAGGTGATTAAAGCACTAGCCATTGAACCTGACATAGGCACGAAGGCCATAACCATTGGATCAGCAAGTCATTTGAACACTGTGAACCTTACTGATGACAGACCCGAACTTCTTTTCGGACCTGAAGTAGATGGTCGGGATGATACTGGTGAGGTTGCTCCTTTCTACATCAGTCTGAACATACACAATTTGATCCTGCATAATGCTATGTTGGATTAGGGTGCCTCCCATAATTTGATGCCTAAAGCAGTAATGGAAAAACTAGGACTGGAGGTCACTAGACCATATAAGGATTTACACTCATTTGACTCCAACAAAATTAAATGTATTGGTTTGATCAAAGACTTGTGCATCACCTTGGTTCATATTCCCATGAAGAGCATGGTAATGGATGTGGTGGTTGCAGACATCCCTCCGAAGTATGGAATGTTGCTATCCTGGTCTTGGGGGGTGAAGTTGAAAGGAACCCTGTAGCTGGATATGTCTTATGCTACTATCCTAGTGTTTGGGCAATAGAGAAGGCTATATAGAGAAATATTGATGAAGTACATGGTCCGTAGCCAAGATAAAACTCACAATTATCCCCTCTACTCTACACATTCCGATTTAGATTTGTTCATCTTGTACACTGATGGTGACACGAAAGAGAAATATACTCTGCTGATGGAAGACACATCTAGTCAAGATGAAGGCCCAGAAAGCATTGAGGTAGCAAAGATGAAGAATGTGATAACCGAAGAATTACCCGTTGATTTCTGGAGCATGGATTTTGATGGAGCAGTGAGTAAAGAAGGAGTAGGATCAGGAGTATGGCTACATAATCACAGAAAAAGGTATTCGAAAAATCATTCTTACAAACTAAATTTTCAATGTACTAACAATATTGTTGACTATGAAGCTTTGATGCTCGGCCTGAAACTGTTGAAAAAAGTTGGTGCAAAGCAGATAATGGTAAGAGGTGATTCTGAATCAATAATCAAGCAAGTCAAAGGTGAGTACGCTGCGAAACACCCACGTCTTAGAGCTTATAGGAACATTGTTCTTGATTCTTTAAGGTGTTTTAATGAGGTTGACTTGCAGGTAATGCCGAGAGGACAGAATATTCTGGCCGACGGATTGGCTACGTCAGCAGCCACCTGTAAGATCCCTTTCCACCCAACTCGCCCATATACTGTTGAGGTGAAGTGCAGACCGACAGTTCCCGACAATATCAGCTACTGGCAAGTGTTTGGTAATGATGATCAGATAGAGGATTTTCTATAGTGCAAAAACGATTTTGAATGTACAAATATAGATTTAGATAATGAAGACGAAAATGTAAATAGTTTGGATTTTGAAATTGATAGTGTAAATACCGTAGAGTCAGAAGAGTTAAGTGACGACGAATTGGATACTGACGTTTTACAATTAAAAAGCAATATTTTGCCTAGAGGTCTTGTTCCTTTAGAAGACTTGTTTGACAGTGACGATGTAGCCAAAAAACCAAAGATAGAAGCCCATGGTCAAGAGGTAGAAGGCTGTAATATAGGGACGGAAGAGAAACCTAGGATGGTCAAACTGTCCAAATCATTACCCCCAGAACAAAAGCTCAAATACATTGAGCTGTTCAAAGAATATTCAGATGCTTTTGCCTGGGGCTATGAAGATTTGAAAGCCTATGATACCAGCATCATACAACACATGATTCCAATAAAAGAAGGCCAAAAACCTTTTAGGCAGAAACTTAGGAGGATAAATCCCAAGTTGCTCCCTCTGATAGAAAAAGAAATCAAGAAAATGTACGATGCCAAGATCATAGTTCCATTGCGTTTTTCCAAGTGGGTCTCTAATCTGGTCCCTACACGTAAGAAAACTGGGGAAATCAGACTATGCATAGATTTCCGAAATCTAAATAAAGCATCCCTGAAGGACAATTACCCCTTGCCGAAAATGGACCACATCCTGCAAAGAGTTGTCGGGTCCAGTCGGATATCTCTGATGGATGGTTTCTCGGGCTACAACCAGGTCCTAGTTCACCCTGACGACCAAGAAAAAACCGCTTTCACCACACCATGGGGCACTTTCATGTATGTGAAGATGCCTTTTGGTCTGATGAACACAAGAGCCACGTTCCAGAGGGCAATGGATATCGCCTTCGTGGAAGAATCAGGTAAGTTTATTGTCGTTTATTTAGATGATGTGACTGTGTTTTCCCAATATGATGATGAACACCTGCGGCACCTTAGACGAGTTTTCGAGAAATGTAGAAGGTTTGGGATTTCTTTAAATCCTAAGAAGTGTCTTTTTGGGCTAGAAGAAGGAAAACTACTGGGACATATCATCTCAAAGGAAGGAATCAAAATAGACCCCAATAGAATAGAGGCCATACTAAAATTAGAACACCCAAGAAACCTCAAATAACTTCAATCTTTTATCGGAAAAATTAATTTTCTGCGAAGATTCATTCCCAATCTGGACGAGCTCCTAAGAAACATTACAAACATGCTTAAAAAAGATGTAAAAATAAAGTGGGACTCTGAGTCCAGACAATCCTTCGAGCAAGTCAAACAGGACCTCACAGAAGCCCCAGTTTTGATCAGTCCCGATTTTACTAAAGATTTTTATCTCTTTTCTTTCACGTCCGAACATACTATAGTAGCGGTGTTACTGCAGAAAAAAAAAGCGAAGGGTATGAACAACCCATAGCTTTCTTTAGTAAAGCATTGAGAGATGCTACTCTGAATTACAAGATCATGGAGAAGCAAGCTTTTTCTTTGGTAAAAGCCATAAAATACTTTAGGGTTTACATTCTTCATTCCCACACCATAGCATATGTTCCAAACGCGGTAGTAAAAGACATTTTGACACAGGACAACCCTGATGGAAGAAGGGGCAAATGGATTGTTGCTATTTTAGAATACGATATAGAGATTAAGCCAACCAAACAAATTAAAGGTCAAGGCCTCGCTAAATTAATGGCTGAATCTAACTTTCATGCTCTTGACATTAATTTTCTAGATGTGGCAGATGAACCAGGAGAGATGGCGACTCCAAATGTGAGAGAGGTACTTCTAAACTCTCCATGGTACACAGACCTTATTTTCGTTTTGCAAAATTTACAAGCTCCCCCTGGTTTGACTAAGACTAAAGCTAGATTTTTGAAGTTGAAAGCTTTAAAATTCTGTATTCTAGAAGGCAATTTGTATTGGAAAGATCCTGCAGGCATTTTGTTAAATTGTTTATTAAAAGATGAAGTTGATAAAGTGTTGCAAGAGTTTCATGCAGGAGAATGTGGTGGCCATTTGAACTGGAAGTTCATAGCCAACAAAATACTCAGAGCTGGATTCTATTGGCCCACCCTGTTCGCCGATGTGCATCATAAGGTAACAACATGTCACCAGTGTCAACTGTTTGAAGGCAAAAGGAAACTCCTTCCTCTACCTCTGAAACCAATCTCAGTTGAGGCCCCTTTCCAACAATGGGGACTTGATTTCATTGGAGAAATACATCCCCCTTCTTCAAGCCAACACAGGTGGATTCTTACTGCCACCGATTATTTTACTAAATGGATCGAGGCCGTACCAAGCTGGCAAGCCACTGACTCGGTTATTATCAAGTTTCTTGAAAATAATATTTTGTCTCATTTTGGTTGTCCTAGAAAGATTATAACTGACAATGTAGCTGCCTTTCGGTCGAAGAAACTCATAGACTTCTGCAACTAGTATCACATTGGTTTGGGGCATTCCACAGCCTACTACCCTCAGGGTAATGGGTTAGTGGAATCTTCTAACAAAACTTTGGTAAATATCATCAAGAAAACGTTGCAGTAAAACAAGAAATCATGGCACAACAAGTTGGTTTTTTCTTTATGGGAAGACAGGCTGACCACCAAAAGGTCAATTGGTATGTCACCATACCAGCTGGTCTATGGTACAGAGGCAGTTTTCCCCACTTCTTTAGGAGTCCCTATCATGAAGTTGCTTCAAGAGGTACAAGCTGAGCCAAATGACTCGCAAAGAAGGATCAACCAGATGATCCATTTGAAGCACACTAGAGAAGAGGTTTTCAACAAGACTGAGGTAGTCCAAGGAAACGTCAAGAAAATCTTTGACAAATGAACCAAGGAAGATAATTTCGAGTTAGGCGATTTGGTGCTGAAATAGGATGCCATAAATGAAGACAAGGGAAAGCATGGAAAATTTGATAATCTGTGGACTGGTCCATACATGATCCAAGCCTTCAGGGGAGACAATGCTTTCTTGTTAAATAACGTTGATGGGTCGGATATACCAGGAGCACCTGTGAATGGCAGAATGCTGAAACATTATGTCCCACCTCAATAGAAGATTCGGATTGCCACTCTCCATTGTAAATACCATTTTAAATTTTCAGTTTTCACTTGCATTTTCTGAGTGAAGAACATTAGTTAGTTGGTTGAATCTCGAAGAGAAGGCCCTAAGCTGCTGATCACTATTTTTCACATTTTTGCTGAGAATAAAACCAACGAAGGCTGCTAGGCAGAAAATTTCAGAACGACAGGAACCAGGATTCTTGGCACTTCACAGGGAAAAGTACCATCCCAGGTGGAGCCGCTGTTATCACCCCATAAATTATGGGAATCAAATGGTGACTGAGATATTATCTGTCTCTAGTGTATTTTTGTTGACAAATGATTTTTCATTCTGCAAATAATTTGAGAAAAAAGAAAAAAGAAAAAGAAAAAAGAAAAAAGAAAAGAAAAAAGAAAAAAGAAAAAAGAAAAAGAGGGCATAAAAGAATTGAAATGAAAGCCCCATGCAATAATAGTAACTTGGCCATACCTTTCAAGCATGGCCAAGGTCTTTTTAAATTTAATGTTGATAGGGTAGTGAATAAATCTGACCAGACTGTCTAATCCTGGTCAGATAGCGCTCAGGTTAGGGTAGTGAATAAATCTGACCAGACTGTCTAATCCTGGTCAGATAGCCCTCAGGTTAGGGTAGTGAATAAATCTGACCAGACTGTCTAATCCTGGTCAGATAGCCCTTAGGTTAGGGTAGTGAATAAATTTGACGAGACTGTCTATTCCTGGTCAGATAGCCCTTAGGTTAGATTAGTGAATAAATCTGACCAGACTGTCTAATCCTGGTCAGATAGCCCTAAGGTAGAGTAATTTCTTAACCCAACAGTTTAATCTGGGTTAATTGTCCTAGGAAGATAGGTTAGCATGTAGGTTAGTTGCTTCATTTTCTCCATTCCAATAAAACCAGCTAGAGGTCAATATTTCATCATGTTCCTAATGCTTAAAAGATGTCGTTTGAAACCCCATGGTGGTGTCTTTTGAAATTTGGGGGAAAAAACCCATAAAATGCACTTATCCTAAGTTTTGTCCCAGCACATGTGTTCTCCGCTCCCAGTTTATGCTCCCTGCACTTTTTGACGGTCTAGATCGCGGTGCTCAGATCTACAGCTCACAAAGCTTTCCGGATCCCCCAACCATTCTACTTTTAATCAGGGGGGGGGGTCCATAATCGGTGATAAGAGTTGCACAGATCTGGATGGTCCAAAAACGAGCGCGTGAATCAAAGGCCCAGATTTGATTCCAGACCCCCCCGTCTGTTCTGCCTTTAATGGAGGGGGGGGTCCGGAATGAGTATTAAAGAGCACACTAAGATCTGCAGCCTGGAAACGGGCACGTAGATCAACGACCTAAAAAGGTTTTCAGACCCCCCATGATGTTCTGCTTTTAATCAAGGGGGGGGGTCCAGAATGGATTTTCCCTCCGGCGGGCCCCTTGTCATAGGTGGCACAAATCTATTGGTCCCAAAGTCTTTTCACCATATGCCATCTGACAGCCTCCATCACTCAGGGACATCATTTTCCACTAATGCCACTTGCTCTTCTTGTTCCCAAGTTATGTCCATCCCATAACTGCTGTCAGTCCCTTACCCTTTCCACTCATGACCCACCGCCTTTTGCGACTCTTACCTCCAATCCCTAGCCTCCACGTCGCCCGTCCATATGTTTTGGCCAACCTCACCTGCCATCTCACCCCCAAGTGGCCCGTTGTCCATTTATTAGGGGATAACATACCCGTTGTCCTGCTGACCTGTCTCCCACGCCCAACCGACCCCAGTTTTAAATAAAACTACCGTTTTCCCCCTTCATTCACTATTCGTCCATCGCACCAGAAATTTTACCTCTTACGCCTCCATTATTTTTCCGTCACCTTCATCTACAGTCAGTCGACCCCACTAACATAGTGTTTATTGCAGGTACTATTGCAGAGATGGCGCCAAAGCCAAGACCAGTGGAAGGAGAAGAGAATCCTTTTCTTCCTCCTCCCGTCGACCTGGAAAAAATCCCGTTGGTCGATAAAGACATATTGATTGCAGATACCATTTGCGACTTCGATTTTTCAGACCTCCAGTCATGGCTCCGGGAGGTGTTCCTGGACCAGAGCAATGAAATTGGACTCTGGGAGTCCAATTTGCACCTTTACCTTTTTCCCCAGATACATCATTTTCTCGAATTCGTGCTGAAATGCCAAGCTCACTATATTCCTGAACAGAGAGCTGTCATATCCTCATTCGGAGACACCCTGTTCCTCATCACTCCTGATGACATAGACCAGATGATGCAAATTCCCCGTGCTGAGTCTGCGTCTCCTTTCAACCTAGAAATCCTTACCGAGCTTTATCAGAAGATGACTTTTCCCTAGAGAGCTCAAATATTCGAGCTTTTCCTTCCTACCTCCACTCAATTCCCTTCCACAAATCCCCCTTACCTGTCATCCATGTTCTCCACCAAGGGAAACCAAATCATTTCATCCCTTTGTGCCCTGCTAGGTTACTATTCCGACCAGTGGGTAGATGAGCCCATCCTGGGTTTTCTATCCATTTTCTCCAATGATGAAAAACCAACAACATAGTTTGATTATAGCATCTTCTTGGCTGAAAATATTCACGAACAGTTCGTGAATTTTGGCATAGAGGGCATGTTCAGATATTCTTCTATACTGGCATACATGTTTCTTTACTTTCAAGTAGATAAATTTAGTTTTTCTATGCAGAAAATGGACGCAGATGGAAGGCCTCAACCAGTCACAGCATGGACATATTTGTTGAAGCAAAACTCCACAGAGTATAGCTTCAAGGCATTTATTGATCTTTTCTACCACCATGTGGTAAGCATGTTGAGTGGTAGGCTTGAGCCATGAATAAACGACGAGTTCCAGAGAATTTTACATCTCTCGGACAATGCAAAGACAGGGGACTGGTACCTGTACCAACACCACACTGAGATCAGAGTTTTCAGGTGCGAATTGGCACCCTACAAGCTACCAAAGTACGTGCCAGTAAGAATATTTGCATTAGAGTATATTAGATAGATCATGAATTCAGATGACATTCATTTCGTCTCATTGAAGAAAAAGCAGCAGCTATGCATCAAGGGGCAGATAGGCTCTTTCATCTGCAACAGTCGTGGCCCCAGAGAAGAAGCGGACCGAATGCTGAGGGAGATGAAGTTTTTCTTAAGCTTCCCATGGCACTACAATCCATGCGGGATCATTTCATAAATGCGGGTGAAAAATAAAAACATCCCATATGTGCATGAGTCCAAGCCTGAGATCGAAAAATTTGCAAATCAGACAGTGTGGGTGCTTGACACCTTGATCGAAGTGGAACAGCAGGTTCCCCCGATCACTGTACCACCAACTACTACACCACAGGTCAAACAAGAAAAGAGGCCTCGACAAGAATCATCTCCACCTGTCATAGATGTGTTGTCCGAAGAGTTCTAGTTGCATACTAAGAGGCCCAAAACAACCACAGTTCTCGGTCCAACTGGAGAATTAGAAGTTCCGCCTACCACAGTAACCAAGCCTATCATTCCATCTTTCGGTTCGAGCCAGCATAAAGAAATCACCCCAGCAGTACCGAAGAAATCCACAGATTCTCCCCTAGACACTCAGCCAGGCAATACTGGGCCCAAGTTGGGCATTTTCGAGAAGTACAAGTTGATGAAGAAAAGGAACCAGACCCTCACCAGCAGTACTTACGCCCAGTTTCGGAAGCAATCATCCACCGTGCAGCATAGGATGCTATCTGCATTCGACACTGAAAGAGGCAGGATGCACATGGCCTTCCTACAGGCACAAGTACCGGATCCCAAGGTGATCTCAGACTACAAGAGGGCCACTTTCGAATTCCAAGCGAAGGACGTGCACCCAGCAGATCAGATAGATCTACACAAACAAACAGGGGAGATGGTTTTCCACACATTGGCACATGCTTCAGCTTCTGTAATAAAATTTCAGGTATCATTGAACAATGCTCAAACGTAGCTCAAGCTGGAGAAGATATCTTCTTTCACAAAGGACAACAGAATCAAAACTTTGGAGGAGCTGGTCTTAAATATTGGTTACGATCCTTCGAATGTCAAAGCTGTAGAGGAGATGATAAAGAAAAAGAATGCAGACATCACTTCCTTGAGGAAACAGTTGAAAATCCCGCCCACAGAAGACTCTAAAGCTAAGGAGTTAGCATAGAAGGAAGGCGAGAAGGACGAAATGCTCAAGCTGCTCATGGAGCAGAATGCCCAACTCAAAGAGATGGAGGCCGAGATGGAAAGATTACTAAAAGAGAAGGAGCAGATGAAGCCAATGGAATTCATTCCATTGAGTGCCATTCCTATCTCAGGAGCAAGCACAGCAGCAGTGACAACAATCCCATCTGCAACACCAGTGTCACCACAAGAAGGGACAACAGACCTTGCCAAATCCATGGAGAAGATGAACCTGTAAGAGACAGAAATCAACAGACTTAAGAAAGAAGTTGAGAACCTCCAAGAGCTCAAAACTTCCTTCCAGACAAGCCTATCCAAAGAAAAGCAGGTAACTGAACAACTCAAAAAGGAGTTACAACAGCTCCAAAAGCAAACAGTGGCAGGGAAGACTTTGGCCGAGGTCAAAGAGAATGTATGGACAGACATCATAAAGTCCATAAATGAGATATGGCCAATGATCCAAATTATGTTTGAATAGAATGAGCTAGTCCAGAGGAGCAAACCGGCCATTGATAAGATTAGAGTAGAATTGGGAGACATGCCAACACAAGCAAATGAGATCATCAGGTTCCTAAATTACAAGACCAGAGAAGAACTAGAAGAACTAAAGATCGAGGATAGAACATAGACCATACTTGAGGTAAAAAGGGTTTTAACCAAGAGAAGTCTAATGCTTCAGCTGGAAGAAAAGGTTTAGGTCATGGACCAAGGAGTACAAAGGTTTTTCAGCAAGATCGAGGCTCTCCAGAAGAAAGGTCTCCCCGGTCTGAAGGTTATTAATGATAAACTGATGACACTCCTAGATTACAAAAAGAGATTGTCCGAAGTGTCTAAAGACAGTTCGAAGTTTGCTGGCATACAAGGGAGCATCACTGGCAAAGCATTCCTGGACGCCCTTCAGTTGGACATCAGTATCCAACATGAGATTCGATACATATTCCTCACAAAGCCCACGTTTGCTAAATATACGGAAATGGATGAAGTGTATCAGAGACTGTTCAAAGTCACTGTGCCTAGTGTTATCACCCCATAAATTATGGGAATCAGTCTTCTGACTAATATGTATCTATTTGGCATCTCTCTGGGTGACGAAGTATAGCTCAGGTGATTCCGCTTTCCTCCCTCCATTCTTTTCACTCGACCCTCCATCACCCTGCTGCATCCTTCGTACACACTGCACCCTCTCCCCCTCGTCTTTCATCAGCCTCCATTTTTCCGCCTTCCATCCCTGCACAAAGGGACTTAGGATAAAGCAATAAATTTAATCTAAGTTAAATGATGAATAAACAACTCCTTTAATAATTAATTAATCATTAATTAATTTTTAATTAATTAATTATTAATTAAGTAGTAATCTAGGTTAGTGATTAATTAGTAACTAGGTTAGGTTAGTTAAATAAAACTATTTAATAAAACAAAACATTAAAAAACATTTAAAAAAGCAAAAAATAATAAAATGTATTAAAAATAAAAAAGAATATAATAAACATTATATTAAATATAATATTAAAAATAAAAAAGAAATAAAACTAATTTAAAAACAAAAAATAATATATAATATAAAATAAAACAAAATATATAAAATCAAAAGAAAACAAAAAGGAAATAAAAAAAGAACGTAACATATAAAATAAAATAACACAACTAATCCTAAGTCCTAACTCTACATCCCCTCCTCCACGTACACTACACTACCCCCATCCCTTACATCACTCCCATGTCACATCCCTACCCCACTCACCTCCCACGTCCCATCCCCCACCTACCTCCACTACCAACTCCCACCCCCCTAAAACCCCCTCCTTCTTTAAACTATGCGCCCCCCATCCACCATATATTAAAATAAACCAACGTATC
>ML785059.1:2434-31984 GCA_009831015.1 Picea engelmannii
AGCCCTACACCTTAAACTAATGTAGGTTTGCTAACAAAGATGTAAAAAGTCTGATAAATTTTAGTTAAGCATTGATTTTAATGGCTGTTGTTTACTCAGAGGGTGTACGAAAGTGAAACTGATGGAATGATGACTCAATTCCCCAAAATATGCATGAAATATGATAAGCAAATGTTTCTTTTCAATGAATACCTATTTAAGGGAAAGAGGAAGAGTCGTTTTCACTATCAAACACTTGATAAGGAATGCCCTCAATCAATTTTGTTCTCAATCAAATCCAATATGATGCTACAACATTTCAGAAATGCAAACTAATATGAAAACTAATTATTAAGATGTACTTTTTTCATTTTCATGTGAATGATGATCAATTCAATGAAAAACTTGTCCTACCAACTACCCTTTCAGATCAAGGAGATTCAGACAAAAAAATGCAGATTTCGCACAAACAACACACCCTTTTTTTGTGATCAAACAAGAGAAAGAAAACCAAAAACACAAAAAGAAGGAGAAAGAGATTGGATAAGATGAACTCAAAGCACCAAATGAGAAGAGTCATAGACTTCATATGTCCTTCACTGGAGTTCTCACTCAGTCGAATAGGAGAGAAAAAACAACAGATTGATTTCAAGCTCCCAACAACAAAAACTCAAAAATGATGAAGAAGGGCATAAAATCTGAACAACAAGGTGTTTAATTCTCAGGAGGAAGCATGTCAAAGGTCCAAGGAAGAATCATGAATCACAAAGAAGCTCAACAAGTGAAAAAACAGGATATGGACCTCCAAAAAAAGCAAATTTTGAAGAGTTTTTTGGGCAAAAAGGGTCGGCGCTCTCATATAAGGGCCACCAGAGCGTTATAAATCTCTGTCTAACACTTACAGGGAGTGCTGGAACTTTGCTAACATGGGCAGGGGGGCGCCAGGCTAAAAAAACTCATAAAAAAGTCCAAAAACCCAAAAATTTTATCAAATTTTGACAGTCAAGCTGAGTGTGATGGGGTAAAGAGTCAATCAACAAATGAAATCAGATATGATGGGGTGAAAAAGGCCTAATAAAACAAAAGGTAAGACACGGTCTTATGAGGAAAAATCAAAACCAATAGTTTCGATTCGATTCCCCAGTGGAGTCGCAAGTTTCCGTTGAAGGAAAATCTCCCTGCGGACAGGTAGATCTCCTCAAAAAGCTAGACTCTTAACTCTAAGACAGAAAGTGCTTATCATGGTCACTGACTTCCTTTTAGATATAGGTGGACTAGTGTGTGAGAAGGAAGGAGAAAAGAAGTACCTTTTACCGGTGTTTGTCCCTGCACGCTCCGAGTTGAGCTCCAATCTTTCGCTCTTCGATAAGCCCTGTAGACAGACAAAGTACGACCACTTCCTACTCTATCAAGATTAGTCCGAAATAGATCTATCTACTAAAGAGACAAATTCATGTGAGATTGAACATAAATTAGAAAGAAACAGGCCAAGCAAATTATATTAATGAGGACAAAACATCACTTACAGCCATAGATGGATTGCAACAGTTTCGTCAAGTCCTCCTTGTCTACCCCTTGCTCAAAAGATCCATGATCTGAATGACGATAGCTTCACCAATTGCTCCCTATGATATAATAGGTCTCTTGCTTCCAAAATATCTCTGTTCCAACACCACTTATAAGATCATAAGTTTGGTGTGATTCTCCTTTTTCAGTCCCCTTTCACCATGAGAAATCTTGCTTATATAGCCTTGGAGAGGCTCAACAGCTTGAGATATCTTTAGGGTGAGTTGAGATTTTTCCTCCTTCAGTTAGGGATCTGCCCTAATATTATGGCTTGATTGAGGATTCAAATCCAACTGCCTTCCAAGAATGAAAGGATCCTTCCCCCATTCATCTCACTAACTTAACTACTGCCCAGAATAGGCAACGCTCCCTCAAAAGGGACATCAGAGCGCTGTAGCGCTCCCCAGTAGGCTTAAGGGGGGTGCCAACACTCCTAAAGACACCAACGCTCCCTCAGAAGGGCCAAAGAAGCTTTATAACACTCCCAGATAGTGTAAAGGGGAGCGCCAGTACTCCCAGAAGAGGTATAGGGGAGCGCTCCCCTCCAAAAACTCAGTTTTTGGGGTGCTTTCAGATGGCAAAAGGTTTATAAGCTTGCTGAGTCATTTCTCCTCTTCCAAATCAAATGTTTGAGATGTTTCAAGTGTCCTTCTCATGTCGGTTACAGGCATGACATAGGCATCATGGCAGTATGCTTCCCTGACACTTGCGACACTTGTGAGCAAAATGCGACACCTGCGACACTAACAAAGTGAGTATTTTTGATGTGTACCAGAGCTCCACTAGTTAAATGACAAGTACTATTTTGTACTGCAATCTCTCCAAGGTTTAGACAAGGTTACATAAGATGAGACAGGGGGAGATGGAGAAGAGAACCAAGAGGGGGAAGATTGTAAATACCTTATCTCCTTGGATGAGGACATATATTAGTAAGCATACGCTTAGGTCCAATTCTCTCTATGTCCCTATATATTTTTATGTTTTACTTTTAATTCTTTTAGAGGAAATGGGACAAGTCTTTTTCAAAATTGTTATTTTTTCCCCTGATAGCTTGTAATGGCCACATGCCAAGATAGGATATACAACACTTTTTTTTTGGTACGAGTTTTCAATTTTGTTAGAGAGGCCACAAGCTAGACATCACAAAGACAATCATATTTTTTGTTTTTGAAAATGCTCAAGCCATGAACTTGATAGACCAGAGCATGGGATTTAGTTTCAGAATCCTCTCTACTATGTGTGCAATCACTTTTTTGCTACCTATAATACAAAATTAATTCATACCGTTATTTCAAAAAAATAAATAAAATAACACATGTGATTGTTTGAAAATCAAACATAAAATACCATTGTTTATTGATGTTTCTACCAATTCTATAAAAACCGCTTTTGCAAAATGAATTATGAAATAATCAATGGGGAATATGTTTGCATAAGTAGTTTTTGAGGGAATTTTTTTTTATGCAAGTCAAAATATTATTCATAGTAGGCCACATGAGTGTAATATTATTTGTGTTAAGTGAGAGAAAATGATGGGTTCATATAATGAATAATTTCCTTTTTTGAAGGCACAATATCTTGTTTGTGTACATCTTCTTTTCATATTGAGGATTATCATGGAAATGCTTCAAAAGGAAACAAAGATGAGTATTTTCCTCCTAGTGAGGAGTTTGACCAAAGAGTAAGCAATGGGATTGAGGATGAAGATTTCCTATCCACATCAAGTTTTCATGTCAACAACAACTATTGGGATGTTGCTATTGATCTTCATCTTAGTGAGGACTTACAAGGAACCACCAATGAAGGGGATGACTATAATGATAATCACTATTATCATGAGTTACAATATTATCATTAATGATGGGGACAATATTGAAGATCTACCTCTAGATGATGAGTTTAGTGCAAGTGCAAGTGAGGGGATGAATATGAAGATATTTCTCCTACTAAAGACTTTGATTGCAAGAGTGACAATAAATATGAAGGTGGAGATATTTTTGGGCTAATCTAATGGTCTATATTCCTCAACATTTAATTATCAATCAGGGTAAGTAAACTTAAGAGACACAAGCATAATATGTGCAGAACTAGTCTTGAAATTGCCTATGAACTCCTACTAAAACCAAAGCAGTAAAAATGCCAGACTCACAAGTAGAAACTGATTCCTATGATCATAGTCACTTAGACTTGACTATCAAATGGTAGGGACTCATATTGCAAGAAGTCACACTGGGTGCTTGCTCACAAATGCACTCCGTCTTGGTCAACTAAACTCTGAAATAAGAAAGGAATATGTCTAAATATGAGAAAAATACTTTTTGGAAATAAACTCAATCTATTTGATACTGAAATGAAATGTACCAGTAAAAACCCACAAACTTAGTTTGATCTTTGAGTATATTCCGTGAAAATTGTTGGTATAGTGCAGTAGATGGAAGATAATTCAATTATTTGATTGTATTTACATCATCATCCTAAACAATTATACACCATACACAAAGAAACATCGCTTGTATTTTGAAACTCTGCATCTACAAGAAATTGTGACAACAAATGTGAATATACAAGAAATGAATGCAAGTAATGAAAATTGCTTCTAAAATGACTATGAAAGTACAACACATACCAAGGGGCCTAGGGGCCCTCCTAGAATGTGTTGTTAAGGAAAAATTAGACTGTAGAAGATATATTAGCTCATAAATCAAAGAGAAATCTCCATTGTATTAATGCTTCTGTACAATTCAACAATTACAAATTGTTTTCAGCCATATGATTTTACAATGAAAATATGAAACCCCCTATACATCTACTCAACTGTTTATATATATGAAATTACATCTAACATACTTGCTATCTCTATGCCATCATAAATGGATCTTGAAAACATATCTTATTCCTAGGCTGGGCGTAACCCTTAGCATGTGATTTTGAAAATCGACAATTACAGGAAATTATGGGAAACTTTGTTTAGAGAAATGCTCATACAACCCACATAATGCACTTTTTGGGAAATCTGCGCCATGTGTCACCTAAATGGTCATGTTATCGACAAAAACCATGTTCTATATTTTTGATATTCACCATTATATGCTCGAAAATGATCCCACAAAACCACCTCTGTTAACCCATGATTTCTGCGGATTTCCTGTAATAAATGTTTGTAGTTTTCCTGTAACAATTGTATGTAGATTTCCTGTAATATCTGTCCATGGATTTTGACTTACATTGACCGCAAAATGCTGAGTGCCATGGGAAGGGTAAGATAGGTAAATCACCATCTCCTAGTATTGGCGAAGTATCTCCAAGTGGGATTTCTCTTTGTGATTTGAGGGGAAGTATCTCAACCACCAATTCCTGTAATAACTAAAAAGTACAATTAATTCTCGTAATAGCTGATTTCTAGCCAATAAATTGCAAAATAGCTTTAATCACCATTTACAAGATAAACTAAGAGTTTTCTTCCAAAATACAACTTATACCTTGTTTTCTGCACATTATGCCATCAAAGAGGTGAAAATAGAAAAAAGTGAAGGGAAATCAGGAAAACGTGGAGGTGAAAGAGCTGGTGAGAAGATCAAAATGGACACCCAACATATATTATTCTCAGTAAGGAGTGTCACATGAACATCAATGATGGACATGTAGATTATAACATTACTCTTATTGATGATTCAATGGAAGCATAAATGACAATAATGAAGATACATGTCTTCCTATTAACGAAGAGTTCAATGGTATCACTAGTGAAAAGGACAAAGATGAAGATATTCCTTCAAATGGGGATTTTAATAGTAGTGATAATGATGGTAATGATGATGAATATATTCTTTTGAGTGAGCACTTATATGGAAATGGTGATGATGAAGATATTACTCCATGTGAGGAGTTTGATGTCAGTTCTAGTGATATGGATGAGGATGGAGGTCATTTTCCTACTGAGATTCATAGTAATGCTAAGCATATATATAAGGAGGATGATATTCCTCCTAGTGAGGATATTGGTGATGACAACAATGATTTATATGAGAATGATGTTGGGCTTGATAATGATAATCTTCAAAGAGAAGAGTTTCACAACAATGACAATGATGAGGTTGAAGATGAAGATCTTCTAATTGAGAAATTTCCTATCAATCTGAATTATGACATTGAAGAACATGTTCTTCGTTCCAAGGTCATGATCATACTCTTCTTAATAATTTCTTGATATTTTAAATAATAAATTTGAAAATAAAGAACATGAACATATTTATGAGTCTTTAATCCATTCTAGTGATGCAGATGAAGATATTGATGAAAATATGCCCACAACAACATCTGTATCATCAATGGAAGAAGTAAACACAATAGATGCATGACCAAGAAGAGTTTCATCTATAACCATGACTAGGAATATGCCTAGAAATTTTATATCAATCTATCACTAATTCTAGTTATACAATGTCTCATAAATAATTCCTTAGGAGTTTACGTTATATCCACGATCCGATTTCAAGTGATTGCTACCAAAATGAATGTTTGAAAGGTAAAAGTATATGAATGACAAGGGATAAATACCTAGTTATGAGTAAAAACATAAACAATTCATATTTAATAAAGTATACGATATTTATATTGATTGTTTATGATTATCACATTTCCAATAAATTATACTATAAAAAAACATTTAAATGAATTCACTCTATAAAATATTTATTTGTTAATAATACAAAAGTGACTTAAAAAAATCCTTCATTTTATTCAAAGTTATAACATCCATGAAACTTGAAACTTTAGGCTATTGTCAAATGTTGTAATGTCACGGATGCATGACTTCTTTTCAAACCATGGAGAACAAATGCCTAAAAGAGACATCATAAATATTCTCGATATTTCATAAGATTCGAAATCTACAACTATAGAATACGCTGAAGCTACTGAAGGAAAAGGTAATTTCATCATACAAGTTCATTTCACAAGAATCCAAAGAAGGAAGTTCAATAATGTTCATATTCCCAAGTTCATTTCAAAAGAATCCAGAAGGAAGTTCAATGATGAGAGTTTGTAGTACACCTGATTCTCTCAAGGAAAGAAGGGATAAAACAAAGGTCTAGAAAGAGGCGTGTCTCTACATTTTTTTTTTTTTAATTGAATAATTATCAATTGTGAAAACTCATCATTGATATATATTTTTAAATGTTATTGTTATAATACTTCAATGACAATGCAATCAACAATTGTGTCAACGTCATAAGTTGTAAAAGGATAAAAATAAATATTATTTAATGCTTCATATAAATACATATAAATATTTAGGATTTTACATTAATGGTATGGATTAGAAAAATACATTATTGGCATATTTTATTTATACATTGGAGAATTTAAAAGATCAAATTTTTATTTAGTTTCACTTGGTTGGTCGTATGTTTTTTAATGTGTTTTTTAATGGTGAAATGTCTTATAAAGTTTATTTCACAATTCTAAATATTGATAATAACACAATTCTAACCATCACCATAATTTATTAGCTGTTTACTCACTTGGTTGGACATCTTCATAAAGTTATTTATCTACAATTGGACACCACTAGCAATGAAAATAAAAATCAGGCCGTGTTTGGATATCTAAGCATGCTTAATGAATTAGGAAGTTTTTGAAAAGTAAAATTAATGGTCAAAATGTCTTAGAGGGTTTACTTCAAAACTGCAAATATTGATAATAACACAATTCTAACCATCACCATAATTTATTCGCTGTTTACTCACTTGGTTGGACATCTTCATAAAGTTATTTATCTACAATTGGACAACAGTAGTAGTGAAAATAAAAATCAAGCTGTGTTTGGATATCTAAGCATGCTTAATGAACTAGGAAGATTTTGAAAAGTAAAAATTGTTTTTCATATTGTTGGTCACACTCATGACCATATTGATCAAATGTTTAGTTGTTTCACCATAACTTTGAACAAGAATATCGACAAAAAATTTCCATTATTAAATGGACTTACCAATAGAGCCTAAACTCTTCATAGTTATTTTTTCAAAATTATTATGAAACACATAGACAAATTTAATCATACAAGAGATTTCCATCATTAATTGGACTTATCAATAGAGCCTAAACTGTCCATAGTTATTTTTTCAAAGTTATTGTGAAACACATTTTCCATCATTAATTGGACTTATCAATAGAGCCTAAACTCTCCATAGTTATTTTTACAAAGTTATTGTGAAACACATTGACAAATTTAATCATGTAACAGATGGAGAAGGAAATTTATTTGTAAAAAAACGTAATGATACTAATCATTACCTTTTATAGTTATTTTTTCAAAGTTATTGTGAAACGCATAGACAAATTTAATCAGGGAAGAAGGAAATTTATTTGTAAAAAAAATGTAGTGATACTAATCATTACCTTTTAATTATGACCATGAAAATAAATTTTAATAAAATTGGTTACATTGTAACCAACGAATTTTCAAAATAATGATAAATTTTAACCATAAAAAGGAAGGTGATATTAGTATCATTGTTTTTTAGGTTATGTTATTAAAATTAAGTGTTTTTAAGCTCATAGTTCTTGTTTTTAAAGTTATGTTATTAAAATTAAGTGTTTTTGAGCTTATAGTTCTTATTTGAGGTAACAATTCTTACCAAATAGGTAATTTAATTAAAATACTTCCAAAAATTATGTTTGCAAAGTCAATTTTTTATAATTTATTTTGAATCAAATCTCCATAATTTATTAAGCTTAGTATCCAAGAAATACTTTTTACTGAACTATCTATACCTAGTAGCTAGCATGTATTTCTGGAAGGATTTGGCATGATTTCATCACTAATCTTTCCAAGAAGATGTCAAAGTATGTAGCTTAAGCTAGATGAACATATTATTTGGGATAATGCTTAAACTATTTAGGTTGGTTAATTAAACTTTTTCTTTAAGATTTGATCATGACTTTTAGTCCTAGATTTGCATGTCAAAAAGGTTAATAAACTTTTTGATGCCATGTCAAAATAGAGGCTTGCACGAGAATCACACAATATTTATAAAGTTTTTACCATTATATAGTATAATAGGTGACTACCAAATGTAGTGTTCCTTAATGATACAGGAGGATCTACAAAATGCTCACAGAGGTTGTAACACCCTATTTCCCCCAATTTGTAATTAATCATAAAATATGAATTACCATGCTAATGCATGAGAACAATGTAAATGCATTATTGTTTGAGTTTCCAATGACTGACTGTGGGGGTGAAGCCTTGAAAGTATTGGCCATGATATCACTAGAGGAAGAATTTGAAAACTATAAGAGAGGGTTCATTATGACAAATAACCCCAAATTTCCCTTGATGAGGATGACAACCTCCTTCGGATCCCAAGGAGAGAAATCAGTTAATGAAGAAAGGACCGGTGGTTGAATTATCAACCACCCCCATGAATGGAAACATGGGCTGTCAACCCAAAGTACCGCAGTGACTTGCAGACCTGAGCTTCCTTCTGACAGAAGGAACATGATAGGTCGGAAAAAACTTTCCAGGGTAAGGGGGATATAGAAGGGAGAAGAGACACAGGACGGGAGAGCGTAAGCTCGTAAGGGATATACTCTAGCAGAATCACGAACGAAAGGCTACGTGCTTGATGTGGAAGAGCATCTGATAAACCTCGCCGAGGCCATAACCGAAAGAGAAATCTCTGAGTTGCAGAGAACAGGACCCGAGCAGAAGCTGGGACAGAGACATAGCTCCTGAGAACTGTGAGAAATCCCTGGTGATATCATGGCTTGGCACGGGGGTGGCCAGAGTGCTAAGAATGAATGCCTTTAAGCCTATGGTCAGGTGGAAGGACGAACACCCACAGTCAGTTGGTTGGTGGAAACCTATAATAGATAAGCGATTTCCTACCTTGTGTAATTTAGCCATAACTGTGTATGAATTGGTTATACTGTGTATGTTTTAGGAATTGTACACATTTCTTAATGGATATACTGTATCCCCCTTATTTCTTCTTGATTGTATAACTAGGCTAGTAAGAAATTATATGGTTAGGAGATGATTTTATACTCGTAAATGCTTGTGTCCTGTGGAGGCATAAGCCAGAGTCATGAACTGTGTGTTCGTCGACCCCAGACACAGTTTCATGTACGCATGCCAACCCTCCTAATTGTTTAGTGTCCCTTGGAGGATGAAGTTTGTTAATCTCAAGAGAGGTAGTGCAGATTGACGCAGGCTCTCTGCGAGGCAAACTGAACCCAGAACTTCTTAAATCCTGGACAAGCTCAGGAAGGATCGCACCGTTGTGTGCAAGAACCTTGCATGGAGTGCAGAGGTTGAGAAACCCTTTGGAGGTTTCAGAGTGTATGAAAGCTCAAGAGTGACAATAGACCGTGATCGAAATCAGATCTGAACCGTTGGTTCAAATCAGGGAAATAGAGGTGAGGATTTCCCTAAAGTCCTGAAGGGCGAATCGCCGATTCGCAGGGGAAAATCTGGACGGTTGGAGCCCACATCCAGATAGTCGGAGAAGATTGCGTAGGAGAATAGATCTGAACCATCAGATCGAGTGCAAAGGACCAATAGCTGTCGGATATAGAAAAGGTACATGAGGTTTAACCTGGTGCATGCAGGGGAGAGAGGACTCGTCAAAGTCCTGAAAGTCCCGAAGTATTTGGAACCGTCCATCGGCACAGGACACGTGGCAGTTGGGTAGCATTTCGTTGACTCGCAACTTGGAGTGGTCAAAGGGTAAGTCCGCACGAACTCACGATTCATGAAATCACGACGTGATCGTGGTCGTTGATCCATGAGTGATCTGGACCATCGGTTTAGTGTGAATAACTTTCGGCGTTTCGGTATCCAGGAAACCAGAGGGAAAGACCCCTCGTCTTCGCAAGTCACGAAATCCCGGTATACAAAACCTCGATGTGCTCTGTGGATGAGCTGGTTTAGTGTGAATAAGTTTCGACGTTTTGACATCCGGTAATCCAGAGGGAAATACCCCTCATCTTCGCAAGTCGTGAAATCTCGGTATACAAAACCCCGACGCGCAATTAAGACTGAGTGTATTTCAACACCCTTAAGCTCATGAGGGATAGTGACCATCAGATCCAGATCAACGAGGGTTGTTGATCTCATACACGAATTCCCATATTAGAATTTGGGGATTGGAGTGACAAGAGATTTGGAGTCGCTGCATCGTGAACTCCCGGTTCACGAAACTCCGAAAAGATCTGGACCGTTGGATCCAAATCATTAAGGATCGTTGGATCTCGTACAAGAACTCGCATATCAGAGTTCAGGGAATGGAGTGACCAGTGGTTTGGGTCACTGCATTTCAAACTCTCGGTTACTGAAATCCAAATATAGCTAGGACTGTTGGATCAGGGGGAGATTCGCAGTCGTTGATCTCATCGAAGGTAAGATTTCGGGTTTCGGGGTTTGAAGAGTCGAAAGACTTGACTCTCTTGCATCACCGAGTCGCGAAATGCGAAAGGCGCATCTTGGTTTGGCCTTTGGTCATAACCAATGATCACATGGAGGTGGATAAGGGAAGAGCTAGCCTACGCTAGCCCCCCGTAGGAATTCGAGGATTCTATCCCTTGAGGAAGAGCGAAAATTTTATTTTTTCCGTAGTGGGTATGTGACAAATTGGTATCAGAGCATGGTTACAACACTTGGCCTGCTTGGGCTCATGTATGAGTCGCGTAAGGAGATATTGTTATCTGCATTTTCTCTTTAAGGAGAAGGACTGTAGAATGAAACTGTAATTTGGGATTTTCTATGGAATTCCAGCAAAGGAATTATATTGTTCCTTTGTCAAAATGATAACTACTCTTATAGGAGTAGGGATGCACTGATCAATATCACCGATAAGACATGAGTGTGAATAACAGAGGTGGAATAAATTGTGCTGTGAAGCTACACGAGCTAGAAAAGGGACATGAATTGAGTTGTTCTGTTATAGTGTGACGATGGCTACCTACTAAAGCAGGTAGAGTCTCTTGTAATTGAGATGGCTGGTTAGGTAAGAATTAAGATCCTCATGAATAAATCCTTCATGATTTAGGAAATCTGGTAAGGACTGGTAGATTCCTTAGAAAGTTATAATTACTGCATTATTAAAAGACTAAACCCTGAGCATGTAACTCCTCATGATTGAGAGGACCGATGAAAATATGTAGGGTCAGATTACCTGACCTATAATGGTTAGAATCGACAACAAGGATAATCTGTTTAAACAAGATTAAGAGGAGTCCTTTGGGACTGTTGCTAATTCCCAAGAGTGACCCTTGTTGGTTGTTCCCATAAAGAGAGGGTAACATCTATATGAGTTATGACTATGAGATTAGTCTTGTAAGTAACTTAAAAGCTCAGAAGAGATAGCAGGGAAATTTTGTATGCCGAACGTGCGTATAGAATAAAGCTTGTGTTAAAGTTTGAAAACTCCGGAGGTTGAGCGTAGAGTATACCAGGAGGAGTAGTGGTTTTGAGTCTCAAGAGGAAACACTTAGAAAATTTTTCTAAGTTTCGAAGAGTTGAAGCGTTCAAAGGTGAAGCATAGAAAACTGAAGTTCGAAGAAAGAACAAGTACGGAGGATTGAGTGGGAGAAATCCTTCAGAAAATAATTTTGAAGATTGGATAAGATCGAGAGTCAATATCCATTCAGAAAGAGCTGAAATGTTTCAAGTTGTTCGATCTTGGAGAAGTAGCACACTGGTTAGTTGCGAGGAGATACCAGAATTTCAAAAAACCAAAGGGCTTGGAAGAAGCAACGAGAAATTCACGAAAAGATCATAGACGTTGATCAAGGAGCGATCTGGACCATTGATTGCCCAGAGAGAATTTTTCAATTTCAGGGATCGGAAGAGCGGAGGTGAAAGGTCTTTCGACTTCGCGACACGCGAAATCATGAAATCTCGATACATGAAACCCCAATGAGATATGAGTTGTCAAATCATAGAAGAATCAGGACCGTTAGATTGAGAACTCCAAAATTTCACAATTTTGGGGATCGAAGGATTCGAGGTGCTTCATAACAAAAGTCCCGATGTCGTGAAATGAAAAATCGTGACATAATCACTACTGTTGGTTGGAGAGCTGTTGGTGATCGTTTATTTGATCTGAAATTTCAACATTTCGGGTATCGAGAGTTTGAAGGATGGAGAGTCGATTGACTCATATCGTCGATACGAGAAATCACGACGCACCGTTTTGGGATAGTGTGTGGTCACAAGGCATGGTCACATGGAAGAGACTTGCATTTAAGCACTTGTACACACGGGCCAAAATTTGTGAAGACCCATGGATTGTTTCTTATAGGTTCTAGCAGGGAATCAAAGACTGTTTCAGTTCAGTCTTAAGAAGATCCTAAAACCGAGAGGTCACGCAACCCTTGGAGAGAAAGGTGGGGGGGGGGTCTGCACCATATAACTATGACAACTACATGTAGGCTTAGGATTTTGAAAATGGTTAAGTACGTCATAGATGTAAGTTAACAAAGACTCATGTTTATATTCCTTAAGGGGAATATTTAGTAAAAAAGCTAAAGCTAACTCAAGGCTGAGGCCATCACAAATAGTGATGGATATGCAATAAGGGAGTTGCATGCCGAAGGAGTTCCCGGTGGAGGAACTGTGTAAGGACTTTGTCAGAAGAACAGAGTCACAACCCTAATAATTGTTGAAGGTTGGACAATGGGCTGCAAGGCCTGTCTGTATATAAGAATCATGGATTAGATTTTGAAAGAATCATGTAATTAATAGAAGACTAACAACTGAATATTGACCATTCCGATCACTGAATGGAAGTGTGTAGGATGCACATGTTCATGATTCATTATGAGCAAAGATTTTCTATTAAAGCATGCTGCGGTATCCCAAAAGGGGTTAGGGTGAGGCCTAACCAAGGCAGCTCAATGAAAAGAGCAGGAAGATCTTGACAGGGAGTAGAATTGCAAAAGTAGAGAAGAGATGGTGAGGCCTTAGAGATAAATCAGCTGGGCTGAAAAGTCCCAGGTGGTGTAGGAAGAGTTGGAAGAAGGGGAGAGTCCTCAACTCTTTCCTCACTGAGTATTATGTTTTCCCTTGGATGAGAAAGCTGGTATGCCAATAAAAATAAAAAGGTCTTGACACCATAAGTAATAAGGATTGTATTGCCGAAGATACAATCAAAATTTGTTTGTGTTGCACTTATGGAAACATTTGAGGATGTTTATGAATTCGAATGTTATGATACATGCATTTGGTTTAATATTACGACTAATATAATTGTGACTATGATGATGCATGCTGTGTATAGAAATGAATTGGAGCTATTGAGGAAGATAGTTTCCAATGATGGGCAACCTCAAATAGAGAACGACCAAGAGAAGGCTGCGAGTGAAAGATTATTGACAGGGTTGTAAAAGTCCCCATAAAGCACTGGTGATGAGGTAAAAATAAGAAAGAGGGTGCTAGTAGCCAAGAAACGATATAAAGATATTGGTGCCTATGTGGCACAAGGTATGAAGGGATTTGGTAACAACCCCTTCTGAAATATTTTATTGTCTTAGTGTTATGCATAAACTTGAAAGGTAGTTGTATGCCTTGGATACCCAAGTAAGGTATGACTCAGGATGAAGAACCATAATGATGGAGGTATGAACCTCTGGTAGTAGGCACTATTTGTAACCCTTGGAAGAATTCATGAATTGATATGTCATGAATGCATTGACAATCAAGGAATGCGTAAAGGCATTCATGTGAAAATTTTGAGTTCATGTGTATTGATTTGGGATCATGATTGGCCTATAGCAAGAAGCATGGTCCTGTTGTAAGAATGAATGAAAATGAATAGACCATGTGGTGGAGAGGTTGGTTAAGTTCCAACACACCATGGCCAAGAACCTATCATAAAGTGTGACAAACTTGAAATCAATGCAAGGGTGCATTGGGTATGAATGTGGCCGCAAATGTTGGCGCATTCATTAAAATCAATTGATATCCAAATCACATTTTGAAAATTTGGTAGGCTGGAATGATGCATAGGTAAGGGATGATGTATCCTTTCACTTTGAATCCTTGAATAGATGAAATGACCTGGACTGTTAGTATACTTAATTTTCGAAAAAGGTAATGTACACGAAAAACTAACAATTGTTTGGCTGCGTAAAGAATGCAATTGCAGGGAGGAAAGGGTCTTGGATATGGAAGTGTTGTAAGTCCATAAGGAAGACCGATTGTCTGCTGAGCCAAACTACAAGGAATGGTATTTCCTTTTTGAGAAAGTAATTTAATTGTTAAGTATGCACAATTCTGAAATTTTTGTGATGATGTTGTAAAGGTGCAATAAAATGTATATGCATGGAAAATCTAACAAGTTGTTTGGCCGATTGAAGTTGAAAGTGCAGGAAGCAAAGGGGTCGTGGATATGGCAGCATTGTAAGCCCATAAGGAAGGCCAATTGCCTGCTGAGCCAAACCATTATGGGAAGGAAAGTCCCATAATTATGAATCTGGTTCTTGTGCGGAAAAAATATGAAAACAAATCGTGAGATTGGAAAATTTGTGGGTGACAGATTTGCAATAAAATTCTGAAAGTTAGAATTTATAATGATGTCTCATGAATTTTGTATACCTGTGATACAGGTGAGAAGAAAAGACATATCCAGAAAGGATAGGTGAGGGCTGTCAAAGTTGAAGATGATGAACATGGCTACTACTGAGCCATGAAAACCCTGTGATAAGCCATGATCGCTTGAAAATTATTGTGTTGAGGTAACACAAGCCCGAGGTATGCCTCGGCAGAGCAAGTCTGAGGGACTCCTCGACTGTAAGACTCGATAGAGTCTCTAAAATTTTCCTGTGTGAGAAAACCTTGGCAGGGCAAGATGGATCGCTCGAGGGACTATATAGCAGTGAAGGGGATGCCCGAGCCTGGGCCTGGAGGGTAAGTGACCGCAAGGAAGAGGAGACCTTAATAATTCTTGTAAACTATTGGGATCATGCACACTGTGGGTAGTTTCCCGTGCGGAAAAAACTTGGAAAGGAAGATGAAATCATGATAGCTCTTGTGAACTATTGAATTGGAATCATGCACCCAATGGGTACGTCAAGGAAAGTGATGAGCATGGATAACAAAACTACCATGTGGATATAGATCCAAAAACTGCACAGATAAGTATTGTGCTAAGATTATGAAATTTTCCTTTTGAATTTTGAACAACAGTAAGATGTTTTCGCACAAAATTGTGATTAATGTGCTTGTTGTCCAAGAATTATTGAAGGCAGATGACGAATACTAAGATCTTGAAAAAGGTCCTGACCGAGGACGAAGGTCAAGACTTCTAAAGTGGCTGAATGAGAAAGGCCTGACAGGTGTTTTTGAGAAACAACACCGAGGACGGTGTTCCTTTAAGGGGGAGGGAATTGTAACACCCTATTTCCCCCAATTTGTAATTAATCATAAAATAAGAATTACCATGCTAATGCATGAGGACAATGTAAATGTATTATTTTTTGAGTTGCTAATGACTGACTGTGGGGGTGAAGTCTTGAAAGTACTGGCCATGATATCACTAGAGGAAGAATTTGAAAACTACAAGAGAGGGTTCATTATGACAAATAACCTCAAATTTCCCTTGGTGAGGATGAAAACCTCCTTCGGATCCCAAGGAGAGAAATCAGTTAATGAAGAAAGGAACGATGGTTGAATTATCAACCACCCCCATGAATGGAAACATGGGTTGTTAGCCCGAAGTACCGCAGTGACCTGCAGACCTGAGATTCCTTCCGATAGAAGGAACAAGATAGGTCGGAAAAAACCTTCCAAGGTAAGGGGGATATACAAGGGAGAAGAGACATGGGACAGGAGAGCGTAAGCTCGTAAGGGATATACTCCAGCGGAATCACAAATGGAAGGCTATGAGCTTGATGTGGAAGATCATATGAGAAACCTCTCCGAGGCCATAACCGAAAGAGAAAGCTCTGAGTTGCAAAGAACAAGACCCGAGCAGAAGTTGGGACAAAGACATAGATCCTGAGAACTATGAGAACTCCCTGGTGATATCATGTCTTGGAAGAAGGGTGGCTAGAGTGCTAAGAATGAATGCCTCTGAGCCTATGTTCGGGTGGAAGGACGAACACCCACAGTCAGTTGGTTGGCAACAACCTGTAATAGAATAGCGATTTCCTACCTTGTGTAATTTAGCCGTAACTATGTATGAATTAGTTATACTATGTATGTTTCAGGAATTATACATATTTCTTAATGGATATACTGTATCCCCCTTATTTCTGCTTGATTGTATAACTAGGCCAGTAATAAATTATATGGTTAGGAGATGATTTTATACTCGTAAATGCTTGTGGCCTGTGGAGGCATAAGCCAGAGTCACGAACTGTGTGTTCGTCGACCCCAGACACAGTTTCATGTACGCATGCAAACCCTCCTAATTGTTTAGAGTCCCTTGGAGGATGAAGTTTGTTAATCTCAGGAGAGGTAGTGCAGATCGACACATGCTGTCTATGAGGCAAACCGAACCCAGAATTCCTTAAGTCCTGGAAACCATGAGGTAGTGCAGATCGACACATGCTGTTTATGAGGCAAACCGAACCCAGAACTCCTTAAGTCCTTAAGAACCCTGCATGGAGTGCAGAGGTCGAGAAACCATTTGGAGGTTTTAGAGCGTATGAAATATCAAGAGTGACAAATAGATCGTGATCGAAATCATATATGAACCATTGGTTCACTTTGGGGAAATAGAGGTGAGGATTTCCCTAAAGTCCTGAAGGGCGAATCGCTAATTTGCAGGGGAAAATCTGGACTGTTGGAGCCCACATCCAGACAGTCGGAGAAGAGTGCATAGGAGAATATATCTGAACCGTCAGATCAAGCGTAGGGGACCAATAGCTATCGAATTCAGAAAAGGCACATGAGGTTTAACTTGGTGCATGCAGGGGAGAGAGGACTCATCAAAGTCCTGAAAGTCCCGAAGTATTCAGAACCGTCCATTGGCACAGGACACGTGGAAGTTGGGTAGCATTTTGCTGACTTGCAACTTGGAGTGGTCAAAGGGTAAGATCGCACGAACTCACGATTCACAAAATCACGACGTGATCATGGTCGTTGATCCATGAGTGATCTGGACCATCGGTTTAGTGTGAATAACTTTCAACGTTTTGGTATCCGGGAAACCAGAGGGCAAGACCCCTCGTCTTCGCAAGTCACGAAATCTCGATATATGAAACCCCAATGCACTCTGTGGATGAGCCGGTTTAGTGTGAATAAGTTTCGGCGTTTTGGCATCCGGGAAACCATAGGGCAAGACCTCTCGTCTTCGCAAGTCACAAAATCTTGGTATACGAAACCCCGATGCGCGATTAAGACTGAGTGTCTTTCAACACCCTTAAGCTCAGGAGGGAAAGTGACCATCAGATCTAGATGAACGAGGTTCGTTGATCTCATACACGAATTCCCATATTGAAATTCGGGGATTGGAGTGAAAAGAGATTTGGAGTCGCTACATCGTGAACTCCCGGTTCACGAAACTCCGAAAAGATCTGGACCATTGGATCCAAATCATTAAGGATCGTTGGATCTCATACAAGAACTCATGTATCGGAGTTCGGGGAATGGAGTGACCAGTGGTTTGGGTCGCTGCATTTCGAACTCCCGGTTACCGAAATACCAATACGGCCAGGACCGTCAGATCAGGGGGAGATTCGTAGCCGTCGATCTCATCAAAGGTAAGATTTCGGGTTTCATGGTTTGAAGAGTTGAAAGACTTGACTCTCTTGCATCGCTGAGTCACAAAGTGTGAAAGGCACCTCTTGGCTTGGCCTTTGGTCATAACCAACGATCACATGGAGGTGGATAAGGGAAGAGCTAGATTGTGCTAGCCCCCCATAGGAATTCAGGGATTCTATCCCTTGAGGAAGAGTGAAAATTTTATTTTTTCCATAGTGGGTATGTGACAGAGGTCCATGAGGGTCTAGAATGCTCACAGAGGTCCCAGGGGATCCATAAATGCTCAAAATTAAACCATCTCAAATCTTCCCAAAAATGACATCAATGCATAAAGATTATCATCAACTTTCCAATGACATAAACGACAAGTCGAATGAAGCTCGTATGCAAAATTTATGAATGAACAAAGTTCTAGTCAACTAGGTCAAAGGTGAAAGTACATGGGAAAAAAGAAGGGTGTTGTCTAGTTGTTCTACGGAATGGATTTTTTTACCGGAATTCGACGATATAAATTTACACGAATCACTGTTTTTTGTTGTTAAAAATCCATTTTTGAATGCTGAAATGGATTCAACATGCTGAAAAACCCCTGGGGCACTCAAATTATACAAAGATAATTTGAGTTTGACAAGTGGGAAAATTGTATGATGACACGTGACATTGGAGAACCAATGAGAGGCCACCATGTGGCGTCCTCCCATTCGTCAATATTCATTAATGTATGTTAAAATTATGGATTTGATGAGGGTCGAACCGACGAACTCCATAACCTCCCAAAGGTCTAAGATGACCCTCCATTACTAATACACTACCATATGTTTCTTAGCTATTATATGTTGTAAATTTTATTTGAATTAGTGTTAAGTTTCATGTGGAAGGGGAAAGGGGTCAAGGGCTAGCCCCAACCCTTGGTTGAAATGTTATACCACATGACTGTTCCATAAAGTCTGCGAGGCATTTTAAAACCATACACCAAACATTCACGAAGGAGTATATACTATATATAGTATATAGTTTCAACTATATAATATATATATATATATAGTTTAAAAATTTAACCACCAACATAAATGCCAAGGTTCATGGGGAATAGAACCCCCAATCTCTGCCATTTTAGCTGGAGATTTAACCATTATGCCAATGACCCATTTGTTATGAGATTCTCAGTAAATAAAACATTAAATTTCCAAATTTCACCTGGAGGAGGTTAGAGGCTCGAGCCTGTATATTGGGCACAGATCCTAATGCATGGATTTCGAGTTTTGCATGGATCCTGAGGTGGCATAGTTTCCAATGTAGGGTATGGATTTCAAGGTCGTACAAATGCCTCTATTTGTGTGCCAAGAATAAATTAAATATGTTGTCTCGTAAAGCATGCCATGAGGTATAATGACAACACCTAGGCAACTTTATACTCATTTTTCATGATTTTTTGCAAGGATCATGAATTTGAGGTCTATTTTGTGATTGGAATTCATTTGTAAAAGTATTTTCTCAATTTTCCATTAATGATCATTTAGAGCATTGTTTTGCATGTCGAAGATGGTGAAATTGAGCCAGTTTGGAAATTGGTCGAATTTGTAGTCAAAATTCTTAGCATTTCACAAGGATTTCAATGGTGAAGTTATTTTCTTGTTTTCAGTAATGGAATTTAAGAGAATCCATTAAATTAACATATGTGAGTAATTTTACATGTGATGTATTTGCAATGATGAATTTTTTTTTTATTGGCTTGAAGGGAACTTAAAGATGAAACAAAAGTATGTAATCTCTATGTAATTTGAGTTCTTTTATTTTCTGCTGTGTCATATCGTCATTCAACAAACTAACCATCAATTTATGAGTTTTTGGGCAAAAAGCGCATCATTAGAATTCTACAAACCACCCTAATATGATCAATAACTTATTCTGGATTAAGTTATATCTTGCATGTATACAATTAAATAAATAAGTGGTGTTAAGGATTTTCAGATCAAGTGGTATCAGAGCCAGGTTTTTTGACCAACGTTTTTGAGAGAAGTGCTATCAGAGCTAGTTTTGGTAAGTGTTGCAAGTTGTTGATGTGACATGAGATCCAAGAGTTCAGTTGGTGAAGATATTGAAGACTCTTATTAGGAAGTCAAGATGAGTAAAGTTCTTATGAAATTGAGGCTCCATAAGAACATTAATTGACAAATCCAAAAGGAGAATTCTGAGCTGAGAATGCAGTTGCAAGATTTTGAGGAACAGAAGTAGAGGCTGCAATATCGAATGTTATGTCATGAATATTTTGGCATGAGCATTTTTCATGAATTAGAAAGAAAGTTGCATATATTGGCACCATCAATCAATAGAGTTGGACAAGTAGAGAATAATAATTCTCCCCTGCAAGAGAGACTATATCCCTAAAAAAACATGATCGAGAAAGAAGACTCTTCATATTATTCTACCTCCCATCAATATGGAGAATGATCAAGGGTAGCTAAAGAAAAGAGAACTTCAAATGAAGAAGTCCTATATAAGAAATTGACCTTACCTTCTAGTCTAGAGAAGAGAAACATGTGCAAATCATCTTCAGGGAAAGATGTGCATGCTACAAGAGAAGGAATGACGACTTTTCCCAATGGTGAATGGTCTAGTTATCCATGTGCTTCCCGTGGAACTAGCAACCATGATGTGGAGAAGTGTCAAAGAAGACAATCTATGCAAGTAAATCTCTCTAAGAGAAAGGAAGATCATTTCTCAAGTCATAGGAAAAGGAGGAATGATAAGAAGGGATCGTGGAACAAGACACTCTTCTCTTATTGTGGTAAGAGTGGACACTAGATCAAGAAGTGCTGGACACTTTACCCACAATTATGTCTGAAGCAGAACATAAAATATGTAAAGACACTTGTAAGAAGATAATAAACAACTCCAGATGAAGTTAATGGTCTCACTAAAAGGCTTGGGAAATAATACTTCCAGATGGATGGTCTTGGAAAAGTGATATATGAAGACATCAAAGAAAAGTTCGTGGACAGTGGCTCGTCTCGCGACATGACCAAGATGAGATCGATATTTTTGAATTTCTCAGAGTTCGACACAAATTACTTTGTGGGATATGGAACCAACACCAGACAAGCAATAAGAGGGTATGGATATGTAAGATTTCAGTTCGAGTCAGGAGGATTTCTGGGAATCAAACATATGTTCTATGCTCCATATTTGAAGGTAAACCTACTCTCAGTTGTGGAATTTGAAGATGAAGGCTATGTAGTCACATTCTAGAATGGACATGTACTTGTGTATTCAGGGGAAGTTACTCCATAAATGACAATAATGATTGGTATTCAAAAATAGAGGTTATACAGGTTATTGGGAAGACCTATAGTTTGGTCCAATGATTACTTGGATTCGACATCAGATTCTACAACATATTCAATGTCAGATTCAACATCAACGTCAGAGGTATTGTTAGAGGTCAGAAGCTGTGAGACTCCTCTCAGTACAATGGGAAGAATGAGTCCATAAAATAAACCATATTTAAAATTTTGTAAATATGTATATTTGTAAATATAATATGCACATGTGTTTATCTCATAAAGTCTATTAGAAGGCTTGTAAGCCACTTATTGTAAATTATAAGAGTTAGAGGGACTTTGTAAATTTCTATATGGCCACCTTGTATGAGTGAGAGAAATTTTGTAAGAGAGTTTCTATATTGCCACCTTATATGATGTTGAGAGTGAGAGGAATCTTGTTAGAGAGATTTCTAGATAGCCACCTTTACATATTGTTATAGAGTGAGAGGAATATCGTTAGGAATATTTCTAGATAGCCATCTATACATATTGTTTTATAGTGAGAGGAATATCGTTGTAAATATTTCTAATCCTTTAGACAACAGTATGGACAATTGTGTTGTCTTGTAATCAACTAAATGGATACATATGGATAAAATTGTTTAAGACAAAATTCTTGATTATGAAGAATTGAAAGTGAAGGAATAGAAGGATGTAGGCAGTTGGAACATGTAGATCATAAACGAAAAGAGCATCAAAGTAATGCAAAACTTTCTAGAGCTGGTAAAGGAGAAATAATCCTCTTCAGAAATAAGAGGCATAAAGGTGCATGCTATAAGCATCTGTAACATCCTGCTCTAGCGCACTGATCGAACTTATTGTTTGAGGGCACTTGCTTGCAAGTGATCCAGATTATTATGCTATTAAAAATTCTGATTTTGATTATGAGGCATTATGGGATTAATGACATGTTGTTTTATTGCATTGACATAGACAGGTTCTATTGACTCGGTTTACTAAGTGTGCAGGATTTTGGACCTTAAGGATGCAGAGGCATCGATGGAACCCCTTGGAATCCGGATCGAGTCAGGGAGTATACCATTGGGAACAAATGAGGTGAGTGACACCCTTGGAGCACCTAGTGCATCCTGAAGGGCACATCGCGTTGTTGATGATAGAGGAATGAACCTAGATGGCCTTAGGATGAATAATGTGTTAAGTATTTTTAAAACAATTTCCCTAATTAATTGTCGCCCAGTACAAAATTTAAGGTCTAAGTCTAAATTACGCTAGTGGTAAAATTTAGTCTACCTTTGAAAATAAATAAATAATGATAATTAAAATAAAAACAACTTAAATAATAAATAGGATCTTCATAAAATCTTGTAACACGAAGGGAGTAAGAAATTTAAATTATTCATAAATTTTTTTTTGTTGGAATTAATTGTCTTATATTTTTGATGATTTAAAAATATACTATTTAAATGATAAAAGGGAAAAAGGGTTAAAATTCCACACCTGCCTTTTTGAGTTCTAATTAAAAAGGGGAAAGAGGGAAAATAAAAAAAATTAGGAAACTAGGAAAAGAGGTAACATAAAAAGGGAAAAAGGGGAACTTAAGGGAAAAAGCAGAAGGTCAAACTTAGTAAAGCATCTACCATTTAAGAGCTTTCTATTTTAAACTGAACTAGCAATTTAATAAAAGGGTAAGCTATTAAAACCCGTAAGAGAATTTGGGGGCACCTAGGAGTGATTCTAGGAGTAAATCTAGGTGGGTGAGGGAAATACGATAATTAATTAATTAAAGAAATTAAATAATGGAGAAATGTAGGGGATGGGGGACACTTGTACGGAGAAGAATTTTTAGGAATTTATTTTTAAAACTTTAATTAAATGAGATTTTAGGAAAGAAAGGAAGATCGAAACTCTATATAATGAAGGAAGGAGAAGGATGAAACATCATCTTCTGTTTGCGTAATGTTACGCTGCAGAAATATCTACTTGACTGATTTACTTGTGGGAGTTGGGATACCCAGCTCGATGAGGAGTGGTAGCTCGATCTTGTGAGGCGAGCTGGGAGCTAGTCGAAACCTCTGGATAGTGTGTGTGTCGCCTTTGCGGCTCGGGGGGCTAAGGGAGAAGAAGAGTACCCCTAGCATTGGATGGGAGGTACCGGTGAAGTCTCGATGGTCGACGAGCGGGAGTTGCACGGAGCGCGCAGACGTCATTCAGAGCGGGTGATCAGGCAACGATACGCTCTTTTCATTTTGTATGGTATAATATATTAGGAATTATGCTTGGTTCTGCTTATTTAATGGAGAGTAAACTGATGTTTTTAAAAAGATGAATGAAACTTTTCTTAGCCTAGCTCAATGGTTGTTGTCTCCTATGGACTTCGTTTTCCCCCTTGTCTTGACCCCTTGTTGTGTGGATTGTGACCTTCGTAGTTGTTAGCCTTCATCCCTAGCTCACCAGTCCTTGCCTGAGCAGTCGGCCAGGAGCTTGATCTACGGTCGTCGCCTTAGCGTAAAAAGACCTATGGATCTCCATGCCCTGCTTTTCTGTGTTAGGATGATGAGCGAAGGACAATCCCATCATCTGTCTACCTCTATTGTTGTCCTCAGATGATTGTTTGTCTTGTTCCCTGATGCGTTTATCTAACCTTGTGAAGTTTGATTGATGACAAAGTCTTCTTTCAACTCGACATTGTTATATCTTGTTGTTGCCTGGTGATTGTCCCTCCTTTGGCTACACTTCATTGACTTGGGGGAAAATATGCGCAACCAACCCTTTGTATTTAATTTCTGGTCAGTTGTTTCGATTGCCCGGTGCTTAACAAAGCTACACGCCCTTCGTCCTAGACTGCCAGGGTGTATTGGTTGATAATTTTTTTACTTCTGGGCGATTAATGAATGGTAAATATTAGCGCATTATATTGTTTGGATGTTTTAACCACAGTAAAGTGATTGTTAAATTCATCAAATTGATTTTTGAATGTTAATATCCTTGTGAATATGACCAACAGACCAACGTTTTCAATCTCGAAGTTACCGTGTCTTATTTTACATACTGCTGCATTTTTACATTTGAAAGACAGTAATTGTTTACCCTGAATGCGTGAAATTTACTCTTGAACCACCGACGAATCATCCTTGAATGCTTACGTAGTTACTGAGTATTGGGTAGCATTTTTTTTTGTGCCGACGGAGGTGGTTTTACTGTGTAAATAGGGGTGTAATAGGTGTTAATGGATGGCCTATTGTTGTTGACAACGAGCTTATTAGACAATGAATGGACGTATTGAACTGACAACTCTATCATTCTTTTCACAACGATTTCTTTATATAAAATATATTAGATAATGAATTTTGATGCGTTAAATAGACAACCCGCTAATATTGACAGCATAAGGTTGAATGGTGATTTCATTAATGGCAGACTATTAGCATGCTGACCAATGATCTTATTAATGGGTCGACTGATAGCAGATCGACAACAACTGATAGTCTATTGATGGCCAACGATTACCCCACGATTTTTCAATAGAATTTAAGACCACGATTGTACTGTCACGTGGATGTTACTCCTCATTGTTACTGCCTAAAAACAAAACCACGAATTGCCCTCAAGGATGAAAGCGTTTTGCTGTTTAAGGAATACAATTTTGCCTGTTTAAAGGATACGATTTTGCCTGTTTAAAGCATATGATTTTGCCTGTTTAAAGAATACGATTTTTCCTATTTAAAGAATACGTTTTTGCTGTTTAAAGAATACAATTTTGCTGTTAGAATTTATTTTTATGTCGGCGAATCCACCGGGCCAAGTTTGATAGCGTTGGCAACAATTCATTAATTATTCGTAACTTCAGTAAAACCTCATATTGTTAAACAATATATTGATTCGATTTAGATGGCATATGGATTCTGTAGAGCCTTACGAGAGAAGATTTTGCTGAATGTTTAGACTTAGTCAAAGAGCCTTTTTTCCATCATTAACATATTTTGCAATAAACAAGTCTTGGAATTTAGGAGGTACCAATCCGATTTTCTTTCATCAGAAGTTATTTAATTGATCATTAATTCTTCCATCATTGTAAAATTTGATAGCAAAGAACTGAGATTAATAACTGAATCATTGTTTGAATTTTGTATAAAAGGCATTTAGATGCTTTGAAATCTCTAAAAGACTAGCTTATGGATTTGGCTATCCCTGCTGTGAGTCGTTGAAACTGTCCTATTGAGTTCGTCACTTATCATCACCTTCGTTGGAAATTAAAAAGAATTTTCAATGTAAATAGCAAAAAGTTATTAACGTCATTGGTAAATTACTTCATGTCTTACAGTCGAGGGAGTCTCTATATAGGGTCTAGTAATAGATAAAAAGACAATACTTTAAACATAACCATAGTGTGAAAGGCATTTCAACCATAGTAAATTTGATGCAAAGTTGTTACCAGATTTAGGAAACAAGAATTGATAGGGAGACAGGAACGTAATTTAGGTGGAGCAACCTTCTCTACGATTAGACACTCTTTATGAGTAGACCGCCTAGTTAACTCAGACCTAACTGTTAAATCTAGTATTCTTATTAATTAAATAGCTAGATTAGAATGCAATTATAATTTCAATGTTAGTATTGACTTGATTTGCATTAATTTTAATTTAGATGGCACTTGTAGTTAGGGCTCTAATATGGATTAATTAGATTAGTCAATTAGATTGTGATGATGGGCATGGTATTTAAACTTGCTAAAATTGGTTGTACCTAATGTCTATTTGATTGTTAATGAATGGCTAGTTTATAATTTAGACAAGTTAGTTAGATTATAATTAATGATTATTTATGTTTTTAATTATTAATCCAGTTGAAGTTCAAATTTGCTTAGTGATGTACATTTAATGCGGAATTAGATGGTACCTTGATGACACTTGGTAATTTAAAATTGCACAAATGAATTTGTTTTAAGGCTAATTTTAGATTGTACCTTAATGTCATTTTTCATTTTAGACATGCTAAGTTGGGCTCGTAATAGATGATTAAAACAGACTGTAATTATTGACTAGCTTGACTCGACGATTGATCGGGATTCGACGAAGTCGTTTTTAGCCTACGCTTCCCATTGAGGGTGTTGATGTTCATTTTTAATTAATGTTTGTACTTGGTTTGTAAACTTTTAATGTTCTTGGTTTCTCACTGTAAGAGATTCTAGTTACTGGTGTAATTGTTTGGGGTGCGTGGGGTTGTTAGGATGATTGCCTTAGCTTAGTAGGCTTGGTCTGCTTGTGTTGGGAGAGATGTAGACACCTCCTTGTTCCTCAGAATAGTTGCCAACCTTGAGACCTTAAAGGTCAAAATCGATGGGAACCTAGGCTTGAGCGTTGCTTATGTGTCCTGGAGGTCCTAACCATTGCAGGGTAGGACGGGCGTTTAGTCATTCTTATTCTTGTCGGTTGAATGTCGTACATTTCTTCCAGGTGATTGATGTTCTCCTATGTTAAGTCATCATGTTGTTGTTGGTTGAGTTACTTGTGTCGTATTCATCATCGTGTTGCATTGTTGAGTATAATTTCCTCATTACCTTTTTACACACACACACACACTAAAAAAATAAAAATAAAAAAAATTAAGGATGCTTTTACTGGTTGTACATCGTAGGAGTCGTTCCAACAAATGGGGTCGTTACATGTGGTATTAGAGCGGGTTCGACCCGCGACCTGGGATCACTATGACTTTCATGATATTATTTGATTATAATGTTACTAATTGAGTTGACTTGTATTCGTGCAGGTAATCATGGTTAGAGGGCACCACGGAGGTAGACGATAGGGTGATAGGGGAGGAGGCGCGACGCCTCTAGTAGCATCCACGCCTGAGGGGTCTAACCCCCAGGGAGACGAGTAGGTTCTCAGATAGGAGAAGATAACAGTTGGTGATGTAGTCAGAATGATGAGATCCTTTCAATGCATGTCCGAGGCATTGATCAATCATTTGGACAGAGATGAGGCCAGGGCACCGACACCCGTTGAGGTTCCATCGCGCGCTCCGGTCGGTACTGGTAATGTTCACCGTGAACTCAAGAAGGTCAAATTTATAGAGTTCTTTGGTGCCCCGGACAACGCAGCTGCCGAGGCATGGCTAGAGAACATGGCGATGTGCTTCGCACTTCACGATTATACCTCCAACATGAAGATCTGCATGGAGGTATTTCAACTGAAGGGGAGCACTCTTCTTTGGTGGAAGACGCTCCTACTGCAACTGAGTATGGTCGTTGAAGACTTGTCATGGGAACTGTTCAAGGAACGGTTCCGAGAGAGATACCTTTCAGAGGAATTCATTGAGTGTCAGCTCAACGAGTTCAACGCCTTACGACAGGGCGGTCGTACGGTGCCTGAGTACGAGGCCCATTTTATGGAGCTGCTCTGGTATGCTCCACACCTTAACACTGAGAAACTTAAGGTCAACAGGTTTGTGTTCGGCCTTAAAGGAAGCCTACGTACAAAGGTCAGGATTTTGATGCCTCAAACCTTGCATGATGCAGTCCAGAAGGCCCTCATAGTAGAGGAGGAGCTTATCAGCGGGGGTCAGACCAAGACTCTAGAGAAACCAGCAGGGCAGGTTTCATCTGGAGCATAGCAGCATCAGACACAAGCCAGACATACGCTAGGATATCGTGGCTTCCAGAGGGGATCCACTTTCACTACACCTCGGTGACCGACGCCTCAGTAGCGGACACCTTATCGGGGACCACAACATCAGCAACAACGTCGACTGTAGCAACAATAGTTTAGGCCTATTCAACAGAACATACCAGGATTCCAGGTCGGTGGGCCGTCATATTCTACTTCGGGTACCAGGACTACTGGGCCGAAGAAGGGGTGTTGGACATGTGGGGAGCCACACTACCAGTGTGACTACCCTGTGGAGAGGAGTAGAGTATTTGGATCAGCCAGATCCACTACCGTGGGAGATATGGGCAAGGCCCATCGGATTCATGAAGCGGTGAATAACTGCCAGGAAGAGCATCAATCGACTGTGCTCGAGACGACAGGTACCGTCACTGACCAGACCCTTAGTATTTTGATAGATCCTGGTGCTACCGAGAGTTTCATTTATGGTGCAGCGCTAAAAAGGATTAAGGTAAAGGTAGTCGAACAGGATGAGTTTAGCTTCGTAGAGATGGCTTCGGGAGCCAAACAGAAGGTTGGAGGAAAGGTTACGGGCTGTATCCTTAACCTGGGAGAGTTTTTCACAAGGGCCAACCTATACATCACGATCTTAGGATCTTATGATGTCGTAATTGGTATGGATTGGTTGGAATCGCATGAGGTGATACTCAACTGTAAGACAAAATGGTTGAGCTTGGTCGATGACGAGGGACAGAGACGTGTGATTGTAGGACAGAACCAGGGAGTTTCCCTGAGGTTCATCTCTTCCTTACAACTACGAAAGAGCATGCGCAAGGGGTGTAATCTTTATGCGATCCTTGCGTTAAACGAGAAGGAATTAGCGGAAGGTTTAGAACACCTTTCGGTGGTGAGAGATTTTGCGGACATATTTTCGGAGGAGTTACTTGGTGATCCGGGGCAGGATCTTTTATGATTATGGTTGAGTTTTAACTTGCATGAATAACTTAACCATTTGAGAAATTAACGAAAGAATGAGGAAAGAAGAGGATTATATCAGTCAAATACACATATGCAGATCTGAAAACAGTAAAGAACAACAAAACCATAAGAACACAGGTTGATAGCGGAGTTCGGCACAATGTTTGCCTACGTCTCCGGGCCTTTTTCTTGTGGGGGAGGCTTCTTTATTTCTGCTCAAGTGCTCAAAATTACATATCACCAATGCCCAAAGGCTACAAGACTGATCTGGTCTTGTTGACACCGATCTCTAGAACCCAATGCAAGAAACGACACGCAAATCTGATGCTCCAAGCTCCCAGAAACGATCCGACAACGTTTCCACCTCAAGGACTACCCTGCAACAAAATGGCTTTGGCTTGGCTCTCCAACAGCATAACTCTGCAAA
>ML785059.1:35785-63199 GCA_009831015.1 Picea engelmannii
TTAGCCCGGAGGGGAGGTCGCCGGTTCGAATCCGGTTGACTCCCATTCTTTTGACACAGGCCATTTTAGCCAAAACCGGGGTGCCACGTGGCAGCCCCTGAGTGGGCCACGTGGCACCTTTTTTTTTCAATGAGAACATGCCACGTGTCAGCCTCGGATTGGCCCACGTGTGCCGCCACGTCAACCACCGTACGCCACCTGTCTCCCTGCCAAGCTGCCACGTGTCTCTTCCGTACGCCACCTGTCATCTGCCGCGTGTCTGCCACGTCACTGGGTGACGTCAGCGTGCCACGTGTCACCCTGTGAGTGGTGACACGTGTCACTTTTTTATTGGTCCAACTGTGCACCGAAAAGGCCAAATCCGTGTGATACGTGTCGCGTCCTGGTGACGCCACGTGTCCTGTACGGAAGCTGCCACGTGTCGCTGTCTGAAGTTGCCACGTCACTGTACGGACACCGCCACGTCAGCTGTACGGACTGACACGTGTCTGTACGGACTGTACGGACAGGTACAATCAGCATCCAAAATTTGCCTGTTTGGCTCGGCGGACAGAATGCGATATCTTCCTCATACGGACTCCGTTTGCGATAAAAATTATACCACCGGAATCAGGAAGACGAGCCGGACGTCATGGAATAGGTTTCGTCGCAATCCGAGCACTTTCATTTTTGAGCATTTTTCAAGCCCTATCTGGCTTCTGGATCTGTTTTCAGATCACTTGGGATGCCGTCGGAGAGGGAATTGTAGTTTACCATAGCACTAAAACCGAGGACTGAACCGATAGAAAGAATGCCTTATCGGATGTTGACCCCAGAGTTACAAGAGTTGAAAATGCAACTGAAGGAGTTGTTGGACCTGGGACTGATACGTCCTAGTGTGTCACCATGGGATGCACCTGTTATTTTCATACAAAAGAAGGATGGGTCGTGGAGGCTCTGCATTGACTACCGTCAATTGAACAAGGTCACGATCAAGAATCAATATCTGTTGCCAAGGATTGATGATTTGTTCAATCAAATTAAGGGTGTAACGGTTTTCTCAAAGATCAACTTGCGATCAGGATACCGCCAGTTACAAATTAAGGAAGATGACGTCCCTAATACTGCCTTTAAGATGAGGTTTGGACATTACAAGTTTACTGTTTTACCGTTTGGACTGAAAAATGCCCCAGGGGTATTTATGAGTTTGATGAATGGGGTGTTCCGCGAGTACTTGGAAAAGTTCGTCCAAGTATTCATTGATGATATTTTGATCTACCCGCGGACGATAGAAGAGCATGATGAGCACTTGTTCTTGGTACTACGGTGTCTGTGAGAGCAAAAATTGTATGGGAAGTTGTCCAAATGCCCATTTTATCAATAGAAGATTCACTACTTAGGGAATGTCATCTCCGACGAAGGCATCACCGTGGATCCAGCCAAGGAATGGCCTACGCCGACAAATGTCCTGGAAGTGCGTAGATTCATGGGTTTAGTAGGATACTATCGACGGTTCGCCGAGGGGTTTTCAAAGATAGCAAATCCAATCATGAAATTGCATAAGAAAAACAAGAAGTTTGTTTGGACCGAGAAATGCGCAGAAGCATTTCGGAGGCTCAAGGAGTTGTTGACAACAACACTGATACTAAAGGTCCCTGACATGGATGCGGACTTCTTGGTATGCACTGATGCATCCAAGGAAGGCTTAGGCAGAGTCTTGATGCAAGATGGACAAGTGATCGCTTACATTTCAAGGAAACTGAGAAGGCATGGGGAGAACTACGTGACACACGATTTGGAGTTGTTAGCTATCGTATATGCCTTGAAGGTTTGGAGACACTATCTTGTCGGATGAAAATTTGAACTAAAGACTAACCATTGTGGACCACAACACATCTTTACGCAAAGCGACCTGAGAGCGTGACAACGATGTTGGTCGAAATTGATTAGCGAGTACAACTTCAAGATTACTTAACATAAAAGGAATAGTGAACCGAGTGGTAGATGCATTGAGTCAGAGATCATGCATCTTTTTGGTTCTGTCTCTTCAGATGAATCTACATGAAAAGATTCTAACTTTACAGTGTGACGATGACTGGTACAAAGAGGTCGAGGGTTTTATCGGACAAAACACGATGACGGTACCACGATTTGAAGGATTTTCATTTCATATGATGGATTGTTGAGGTTTAAAAATCGGATCTACGTACCGCTGAACGACGAGTTGAGGATGTTGATCTTGACTGAGGCTCATAGAGCAGTTTACATCGCTCACCTGGGAGTCACGAAGATGAGGGAAGACCTTAAACCCTTATTCTTCTGGAAGGGAATGAAGGCCGACATAGTCAACTATGTGGCTAGATGTCTAGAATGTCAATAGGTAAAGTCTGAACATAGACACCCAACAAGATTACTACAACCACATGCTATTCTAGAATCAAAATGGGAGGTTATTTTGATGGATTTTATTGTTGGATTGCCACTGACGACAAGGAGACATGACTTGATTTTCGTAGTAGTAGACACTCTGACAAAGAGTGCTCACTTTATTCCTGTGCGTACGACATATCAGGCACCTGACATAGCTAGAGTTTTCATCAGTGATATTTTGAGGCTGCATAGCGTTCCTAAGAGGATTATATCCGATCGAGGATCGGTGTTTACTAGACGATTTTGGACGAGTTTCCAAGAGGCCTTGGGAACCCAACTTAACTTTAGTACTGCGTATCACCCGGAGACTGACGGGCAGACCGAATGAATGAACCAAACCTTGGAGGACATGTTGTGCATGTACGTGATGGACCAACACAAGCGTTGGGAAGAATTCTTTCCACTAGTAGAGTTCGCTTACAACAACAATTACCAGAGCACCATTAAGATGGTGCATTACGAGTTTCTTTACGGGCAACCGTGTTGGACGCCTTTGAGTTGGGATCGACTTGAGGATAGGGTCCCGGTGGGACCAGAAATGATCCAAGAAATGGAAGAGAAAATTCAAACAATAAGACAAAGGATTAAAGAAGCGCAGGATCGACAGAAGAGTTATGCCATTGTGTACCGTGTCGACCATAGTTACGAGGTCGGCAATCGAGTCTTCTTGCAGGTTAAACCGCATAAAGGTTCGATCAAGTTTGGGAAGGGAGATAAACTCTCTCCTAGGTTCATGGGACCTTTCAAGATTGTGGAGAGAAAGGGGCTCGTGGCCTATCGACTAGCCTTGCCTGATTCTTTGAGGTGTATGCACGATGTTTTTCATATATCTATTTTGAGACATTATATTAGTGATCCTACACATGTTATTGACATGAGTTCCTTGCAGGTATCAGACGAGGGAGTGCTCACGGCTGAGCCGATCCGCATCTTGGATCATTGGGTTTGACAGCTACGACGTCGAACGATAGAGCAGGTCAAGGTCCAGTGGGACAATTATGGTCCGCACTCGGTGACCTGGGAGGACGCATATGATATGCGCCAATAATTTCCATTTTTGTTTGATAGATAGACATATGATACTGTGATACACTTTATTCAACATGTATACTGTGAAACTTTAGGATGAAGTTTAGACCAAGAGGGGGGTGTATGTAACATCCCTCTCTGGCGCACTGATCGAACTTATTCTTTGAGGACACTTGCTCACAAGTGATCCGGATTATTATGCTATTAAAACTTCTGATTTTGATTATGAGGCGTTATGGGATTAATGACATGTTGTTTTACTACATTGACATAGACAGGTTCTATTGACTCGGTTTATTGAGTGTGAAGGATTTTGGACCTCAAGGATGCAGAGGCATCGATGGAACCCCTTGGACTCCGGATTGAGTCAGGGAGTATACCATTGGGGTTTGATTGTTTTACTATGATATTAGTGCATCTGATTAGATGATATGATATGGATATGTTCTGACATGATTTTTTGATGATGCAGGCTAATGATAGCTTGCCGACCAAACTCACATATGGAGTAAAGGGGTCACACACGATTACCATAGATGTTGAGGGAGAGGTGTGGACATAAGCCCTGCCAAAAACTACTAGCACTCCTGCCGTGGCTCGAATTGTAGGTTAACATTTACCTAGTTCGAGAGGACCCACGATGCCGTGAGGGCAGACTGTGACAGTCGCTCATGATGATTCTAAGGGGCACACAATAAGGCGAGGGCCTTATTCCTTAGAGACCCTTAGTCTCCCACAAGTTCACCTGGTGGAGTGTTGACTCCAGGGGTTATTGATGTCTACCAAGTTAGTCAAGAGGCGAGTGGCACCCTTGGAGCACGTAGTGCATCCTGAAGGGCACGTCGCGCAAGGGAACATATGAGGCAAGTGGCACCCTTGAAGCACCTAGTGCATCTTGAAGGGCACATCGCATTGTTGATGATAGAGGAATGAACCTAGATGGCCTTAGGACGAATAATGTATTAAGTATTTTTAAAACAATTTCCCTAATTAATTGTCGCCCAGTACGAAATTTAAGGTCTAAGTCTAAATTACACTAGTGGTAGAATTTAGTCTACCTTTGAAATGAAAATAAAAATAATGATAATTAAAATAAAAACAACTTAAATAATAAATAGGATCTTCGTAAAATCTTGTAACATGAAGGGAGTAAGAAATTTAAATTATTCATAATTTTTTTTTTTTGTTGGAATTAATTGTTTTATCTTTTTGATGATTTAAAAATATACTATTTAAATGATAAAAGGGAAAAAGGGTTAAAATTCCACACCTGCCTTTTTGAGTTCTAATTAAAGAGGGGAAAGAGGGAAAATATTTTTTTTTAGGAAACTAGGAAAAGAGGTAACATAAAAAGGGAAAAAGGGGAACTTAAGGGAAAAAGCGGAAGGTCAAACTTAGTAAAGCATCTACCATTAAAGAGTTTTCTATTTTAAATTGAACTAGCAATTTAATAAAAGGGAAAGCTATTAAAACCGGTAAGAGAATTTGGGGACACCTAGGAGTGATTCTAGGAGTAACTCTAGGTGGGTGAGGGAAATAAGATAATTAATTAATTAAAGAAATTAAATAATGGAGAAATGTAGGGGATGGGGGACACTTGTATGGAGAAGAATTTTTAGGAATTTATTTTTAAAACTTTAATTAAATGAGATTTTAGGAAAGAAAGGAAGATCAAAACTCTATATAATGAAGGAAGGAGAAGGATGAAAGATCATCTTCTGTTTGCATAACGTTACACTACAGAAATATCTACTTGACTGATTTTCTTGTGGGAGTTGGGATACCCATCTCGGTGAGGAGTGGTAGCTCTGCCTTGCAAGGCGAGCTGGGAGCTAGTCGAAACCTCTGGATAGTGTGTGTGGCCCCTTTGCAGCTCAGGGGGCTAAGGGGGGAGAAGAGTACCCCTAGAATTGGTTGGGAGGTACCAGTGAAGTCTCGACGGTCGATGAGCGGGAGTTGTACGGTGCACGCCGACGTCATTCAGACGGGTGATTAGGAAACGATACACTCTTTTCATTTTGTATGGTAGAATATATTAGGACTTATGCTTGGTTCTGATTATTTAATGGAGAAGTAAACTGATGTTTTTAAAAAGATGAATGAAACTTTTCTTAGCCTAGCTCAATGGTTGTTGTCTCCTATGGCCTTTGTTTTACCACTTGTCTTGACCCCTTGCTGTGTGGATTGTGACCTTCGTAGTTGTTAGCCTTCTTCCCTAGCTCACCAGTCCTCACTTGAGCAGTCGGCTAGGAGCCTGATCTATAGTTGTTGCCTTAGCGTTAAAAGACCTATGGATCTCAACGCCCTGCTTTTCTGTGCGAGGATGATGAATGAAGGAAAATCCCATCATCCATCTACCTCTGTTGTTGTCCTTAGCTGATTGTTTGTCTTGCGCCCTGATGCGTTTATCTAACCCTGCAAAGTTTGATTGATGACAGAGTCTTCTTTCAACTCACCATTGTTATATCTTGTTGTTGCCTGGTGATTGTCCCTCCTTCGACTGCACTTCATTGACTTGGGGGAGAATATGCACAACCAACCCTTTGTATTTAATTTATGGTCAGTTGTTTTGATTTCCCGGTGCTTGACAAAGATACACACCCTTCGTCCTAGACTACTAGGGTGTATTGGTTAATAAAATTTTTACTTCTGGGCGATTGGTGAATGGTAAATCTCAGCGCATTATATTGTTTGGATGTTTTAACCACAGTAAAGTGATTGTTAAATTGAACAAATTGATTTTCGAATGTTAATCTCCCTGTGAATATGACCAACAGACCAACGTTTTTAATCCCAAAGTTACCGTGTCTTATTTTACATACTACCGCATTTTTACATTTGAAAGACAATCATTGTTTACCCTGAATGCGTGAACTTTACTCTTGAACCACCAACGAATCATGCTTGAATGCTTACGTAGTTATTGAGTATTGGGTAGCATTTTTATTGTGCCAATGGAGGTGGTTTTACTGTGTAAATAGGGGTGTAATAGGTGTTAATGGATGGCCTATTGTTGTTGACAACGAGCTTATTAGACAACGAATGGACGTATTGAACTGACAACTCTATCATTCTTTTCACAACGATTTCTTTATATAAAATATATTAGATAACGAATTTTGATGCATTAAATAGACAGCCTGCTAATATTGACAGCATAAGGTTGAATGGTGATTTCATTAATGGTAGACTGTTAGCATGCTGACCAACGATCTTATTAATGGGTCGACTGATAGCAGATTGACAACAACTGATAGTCTATTGATGGCCAACAATTACCCCATGATTTTTCCATAGAATTTAAGACCACGATTGTACTGTCACGTGGATGTTACTCCTCACTGTTACTGCCTAAAAACAAAACCACGAATTTCCCTCAGGGATGACAACGTTTTGCTGTTTAAGGAACACAATTTTGCCTGTTTAAAGGATACAATTTTTCCTGTTTAAAGCATACGATTTTTCGTGTTTAAAGAATACGATTTTGCGTGTTTAAAGAATACATTTTTACTGTTTAAAGAATACGATTTTGCTGTTAGAATTTTTTTTTATGTCAGCGAATCCACCGGGCCAAGTTTGATAGTGCTGGTAGCAATTCATTCATTATCCGTAACTTCAGTAAAACCTCATATTGTTAAACAATATATTGATTCGGTTTAGATGACATATGGATTTTGTAGAGGCTTATGGGAGAAGACTTTGCTGAATGTTTAGACATAATCAGAGCACCTTTTTGCCATCATTAACATATTTTGCAATAAACATGTCCTGGAATTTAGGAGGTACCAATCCAATTTTCTTTCATCAGAAGGAATTTAATTGATCATTAATTCTTCCATCATTGTAAAATTTGATAGCAGAGAACTGGGATTAATAAATGAATTGTTGTTTGAGTTTTGTATAAAAGGCATTTAGATGCTTTGAAATCTCTAAAAGACTAGCTTCTGGATTTGGCTATCCTTGTTGTGAGCGGTTGAAACTGTCCTATTGAGTTCGACACTAATCATCACCTTCGTATGAAATTAAAAATAATTGTCAATGTAAATAGCCAGAAGTTATTAACGTCATTGGTAAATTACTTCATGTCTTATAGTCGAGGGAGTCTCTATCTAGGGTCTAGTAATAGATAAAAAGATAGTACTTTAAACATAACCGTAGTGTGAAAGGCATTTCAACCATAGTAAATTTGATGCAAAGTTGTTACCAAATTTAGGAAACAGGAATTGATAGGGAGACAAGAATGTAATTTAGGTGGAGCAACCTTCTCTACGATTAGACACTCTTGATGAGTAGACCGCCTAGTTCACTCAGATCTAACTGTTAAATCTAGTCTTCTTATTAATTAAACAGTAAGATTATAATGCAATTATAATTTCAATGTTAGTATTGACTTGATTTGCATTAATGTTAATTTAGATGGTACTTGTAGTTAGGGCTCTAATATGGATTAATTAGATTAGTCAATTAGATTGTGATGATGGACATGGTATTTAAACTTGCTAAAATTGGTTGTACCTAATGTCTATTTGATTGTTAATGAATGGCTAGTTTATAATTTAGATAAGTTAGTTAGATTATAATTAATTATTATTTATGTTTTTAATTATTGATCCAGTCGAAGTTCGAATTTTCTTAGTGATGTCTATTTAATGTGAAATTAGATGGTACCTCGATGACACTTGGTAATTTAAAATTGCGCAAATGAATTTGTTTTAAGGCTAATTTTATATTGTACCTTAATTTCATTTTGCATTTGAGACATGCTAAGTTGGGCTCGTAATAGATGATTAAAACAGACTGTAATTATTGACTAGCTTGACTCGACGATTGATCGGGATTTGGCGAAGTCATTTTTAGCCTGCGCTTCCCGTTGAGGGTGTTGATGTTCATTTTTAATTAATGTTTGTACTTGGTTTGTAAACTTTTAATGTTCTTGTTTGCTTACTGTAAGAGATTCTAGTTACTGGTGTAATTGTTTGGGGTGTGTGGGGTTGTTAGGATGATTGCCTTAGCTTAGTAGGCTTGGTATGCTTGTGTCGGGCGGGATGTAGACACCTCCTTGTTCCTCAGAACAGTCGTCAGCCTTGAGACCTTAAATGGTCAAAATCGATGGGAACCTTGGCTTGAGCGTTGTGTATGTGTCTTGGAGGTCCTAACCATTGCAGGGTAGGACGTGCGGTTAGTCATTCTTATTCTTGTCGGTTGAATGTCGTGCATTGCTTCTAGGTGATTGATGTGCTCCTATGTTAAGTCATCATGTTGTTGTTGCATGAGTTGCTTGTGTCATATTCATCGTCATGTTGCATTGTTGAGTATAATTTCCTCATTACCTTTCTACACACACAAAAAAATAAAAATAAAAAAATAAAGGATGCTTTTACTGGTTGTACATCATAGGAGTCGTTCCAGTAGATGGAGTCATTACAACATCTTTAGAATACTATGTCATGTTCATGTGGATGTATACCTTGAACATAAGCAAATCAAGTACATATAATAACAATACAAGCATAATTATTCTTCAAGGCATGAGAAACAATGGAAAACGTATTCATTCAGGGAATCCTACATATACATAAAGAAGTATTAGAATGAAGAGTCCAAATGGGAAAGGCATAGATCAACATTCGAATTGGTTTCATATTGGTTGAGATGGACTATATTCAACAATAGGAGATGGGAGTGGATGTTGAAATACAAGATACATGTATTGCAAAGATTTAATGAATATGAATTTTGTTGTCAAGGAATCTATGAGCCAAAACCATAGCTATTAGTGACAATGTTAGAGGCCAGAGTCAGAGATATATTCCAGAGAATAAAATAGAAGTGCACTGATCTAGTACCTAAGATCGAAGACCCAATATGAAGACTAAATTCCAAAAGAGTCAACAAGATGGAAGAGTGAATTATTATCACTAAGTTGTTGAATGTCTATACTTTTGGAGGTCCAAAATTTCTTCACTAGGAAGGTGTGATCCAAGAGGATCTATGGAACACTCATAGAGGTCGAGGAGGAGCTAGAATACCCACTAAGGTCCTAGGGGATCCATAAATTCTAAAAATTCAATTGTCTCAAATCATCTCTAAAAGAACATCAATGTGTAGAGTGTGTCGTCAAATGACAAGTCGAACAAATCTCATATGAAAAACTTATGAGCGTTCAAAATTCTAGTCAACCATGTCAAAGGTCAAAGTACACAGGAAAAAAAAAGTGACACATGTCACCACTGCAAGGGTGACACATGGAACATGGTTATTGGCAGTTGAATGGGCAGATCGTACCTCCAAGTGGATGAATTTTAGGTTGACAAGTGGGAAAATTGTATGATGACATGTGGCATTGGACAACCAATGAGAGGTCACCATGTGGAGACCTCCCATTGGCCAATATTGATTAATGTATGTTACAATTATGGAGTCGATGGGGATCAAACCCGTGACTTCGATAACCTCCCAAAGGTCTAACTTGAACCTCCATTACCAATACACCACCATATGTTTCTTAACTATTATATGTTGTAAATTTTATTTGAATTAGTATTTAGTTTCATGTTGAAGGGGAAAGGGGCCAAGGGCTAGTGATCCAAGATCTTTTCATCTGATGGCTTATTAAAGAAATTTATTAAATGAGCATAAACTAAAGTACACCATAAATAAGGAAAAGCTCAAAATAAAAGAGACATAAGAATGAAATATGAACAAAAAAACTTGATAATGGAGTTCGTCCCTGGTGGACTACTTCTTTGGGTCCTGTTCTCAAATGGGTAGGTATTTTTATTAACTCCACAAAAAAATGGGAAAAATACATAAGTATCCTAATTTTGGAGTTAAGCTACAAAAGCTTTGCTCAGATAAGAAAACTAACATCACCACTGCGTTCGTGGCGTCGAATTACCTAAAAATGAATGTCTCCACACCTCAATCCGAGTCTGGCACTTTCAGGTCCAAGAGACACCCCTACCTCGGTTTTCATGCCCTATCTCTGTAATAAATGATTGGGAAAAATCTAAAAATGCATGCCCTATCTCGAAATCCGCACCCTGGTCTCTCCTCCTTTGTCCCGTACACTGGCAGATCTCTGTTTAAATAATAAAATGTGGCGGTTTAACATTAATGGGGCCGTTGGAAAAATGGTTAGCGATGCTATATTAAGGATTTGGTTGGCGGAGGTCCTGGGGTCGAATCCCGCAGGCCTCCCCTTTTTTTACACATGGTTGCAATCATTTTGGCGCATGTTGCTAAATATGGTGGGCGATTAAGTTTGGCAGTTGGATATATATGGTGGAAATGATACCAAATTGGTGGAGATTTTGGCTAGAATGGCGAATATTCCATATATGGAGTGTGGTTGCATGAACTAACACATAAATAGGGGTTGGGTTGAGGGCCTAGCCCCTTTTCTTTTCTGCCCACATAGAACATTATTAAACTTAAATAATATTCATACCATATTATAAGAAAGGACTATGTAATGGCATGTTGGCTAGCATGAAGTTGTAAGGCCTTTGTGCTAGGAGGTTAGGAGTTCAACTCCCATCGGCTCCAATATCATTTTTAATGAATTGTACAGTAAGAGGCCAATGGGGGGTTGCCACGTGGAAACCTCTCATTGGCTGTCCTCTACCACGTGTCAATTGGAGACTGGAACACATAATTTTTCATGTGTACCTGTAAGAACCTGGCACGTATACCTATAACATCATTCCACATCTCCTTGTACGTATGTGCCATGTGTCACCCTTGCAGTGGTGACATGTGTCACCTTGACCTTTGACTTTTTGACCAAGTTTGACCTGAACTTTGATCGCTTATAACTTTTGAATACAAGATCCGTTTGATGAGACGTTTGCACCGTTAGAAATATTGCAATGTGCTCTTTGTGACCATGCCATTTTAACTGAGTTTTGGGAAGTTTGAATGTTTTCCCTTTCTTTGTCTACTGAAGCCATTCTGAGCATCCTGAGTTGCCTCTGTGAGTTCTATGTTGTTCTTAGCCTTCACTAGATCCTTTTTGGATCACGCCTTCCCATTGAGAGATTTCTGGACCACCAAAAGATTTCATTAATAAATAGGTAAGTGGAGAAAGAGTCCCCTCACTTTGTCCTTCTCAATCCACTTTGCCTTGCTTGGATGTGTGCCCTTTAATCCTACTCGAAGATAATCGACATCACCCCTGCGTGAAGTCCTCGTCCTTCTGTCCAGGATGATATATTCCTATAACTCATACAAGTAATCAGGTGAAAAATCATCAGCTGAAGGTATTGAAACTTCCTCAGCCTGATCCATGACATGGGAGGCTCAAAAAGAAGTTTTCTACGTTCACAACAGAGTAAATCTGCATATACGATGGAAGATCTAAATGAAAATCATTAGTGCCACTTTTCTCCAAGATAGTGAAGGGTCCATATCGAATGGGCTTGAGTTTGTTGCCTTCACTCTTCAATATCTCTTTGCTGATGTGAAGCCATACCCAGTCTCCAACTTGGAACTGATGATCAACCTTGTGCTTTCCATGCCGAGATTTATATTGTGCTTGACTCTTCTCCAACTGTTCCTTGACTGCTTGTTGTATCTGCTGAATCCTTTGGATGAACTTGCGAGCTCTATCCTCTGTTCATTCTTCATTCACATCGAAATCTCTCCCATACATCAAGTCCAAAGAAACCTTGGGTAGGTACACAAAACATGTCTCAAAAGGTGAACTCTGAGTGGAAGAATGTAAAAGCATGTTGTACATAGGGTATTTGTTCATCCCATAACTTAGGATGCTTGCTGCAGTATCCTTGAAGAAAAAGTACCACTGTTCTATTTACCACCTCTGCCTGTCCATCAGTATGTGGATGAAAATCAATGCTCCTCTTCAATTTGGTATCCATCATTCTCCACAAGCTAGTCCAAAAATCCCTAAGAAATCGAGTATCTCGATCCGAGACAATGGACGTGGGTAACCCAAAGTGAACCCAAACTTACTGAAAGAAAATATTAGCAGTCTGCTCAGCAATGATCTGCTTTTTACATGGCATCAAGATACACATCTTGCTGAACCTATCCACTACAACATACAAATAGTCATGACCCCCTTTGGTCATTGGTAAACCCCCTACAAAATCCATGGAAATGCTTTCCCATGGATGGGATGGGACAGGAAGTGGTGAGTATAGCCCCAATTTTCTATTAGTGGGCTTACAAGTAGAACACATCACACACCCCTTTACATATTTAGTTACAATTGATTTCATTTGAGGCCAGTAAAAAAACCTCTGCAAACGAGCCATAGTTTTTCCTACCCCAAAATTCCCAGACACAAGAGAAGTATGAGCTTCTCGTATTACATGGACTCGTTCACTTGTAGGAATACATAGCTTCCCAAGATGATAGAGTAATTTTCCCTGTAGACAATAGTTCTCTACTTGTGCACCATGGGTTAACTTCTCATATACTTCTTTAAAATCTTCATCGATGGCATATTTCTCTACATAGATATCATGAGATAAAGAAGTATTCTTCAAAATAATAGAAGCAACAATAAGAGGCCTAGAAAGAATATCAGATACCTTGTTACTTGTACCCTTCTTGTACTTGATTACCAAATGAAATTGTTGTATAAAACCCATCCATATGTAGTGTCGAGATTATTGCAATTTGGTCTGTGCTTGAAGATACTGTAAGGGCTGGTGATCTATATGTATAATTGTTTCCTTCCCTAACAAGTAATGCTTCCATTTCTTTATGCTTTGAACTAATGCATAAAAATCTTTATCATATGTAGGATAATTAACAATAGATTGGTTAAAAGTTTCAGAGTGGTAACATATAGGCTTACAATATTGCATCAATAATGCACCCATGGCGTATCGAAGTACTGATCTTCTCCTTCAAAGTGTTGAAATATTTTTGTTGCTTTCCTTCCCACTGAAAAGTGTTCTTCACACTGGTTAAGGCATGCAAAGGAGCTTCTATAAAGGAGAAGTATGAAATGAACCTCCTCCAATACTGGACTGCACCCAAGAAGCTCCAGACTTTGGTCACACTTTTTGGCTCAGGTCAATTTACAATTACATCAATTTTCGAAGGATCAATCTTCAATTGTCCCCCTCCCATGATATGACCTAAGTATACAAGTGCAGTCTTTCCAAATTCACATTTAGACATTTTTACATACAACTTTTCCCTTTGCAAAGTATCCAATATTTTCTTTACATGCCTTACATGTTCATCCCAAGTCCCGCTAAAAATAAGAATGTCATCGAAATAAAAAATCAAAAATTCATCTAGGAAAGGCATGAATACATCATTCATCACACACATCAAACTTGACGGAGCATTACAAATCCAAAACGACATAACTAACCACTCAAACAATCCCTATTTGATTTTAAAGGAATTTTTTCATGCATCCTTTTCTACAACCCTGATTTGATGACATCCTCTATGCAAATACAACTTAGTGAAATAAAAAACATTCTTCAACTGATCAAGTAAGTCATCTATGCGAGGAAGAGGGTATCGATTTTTCACCGTGATTTTATTTAAATCCCGGTAATTGACACACTTTCTCCATGTTCCATATTTATTTGGCACCATCACGATCAGAGAACCACAAGGAGATGAACTGGGCCTGATGACCCCTTGATCCAATAATCTCTGTACCTGCTTCTTGATCTCTATCATCTCCACAACTGACATCCTGTACATGCCCACATTAGGAAGAGGAGAATTCTACTGAAGATGTATCTCATGTTGGATTTCCCTCTTAGGAGGTAATCCATCTAGTTCCTGAAAAATATCATCATACTTAGAAACAATATCAATTAATTCCTCTTTATGAGATGGATCACACTCTTGGAAAATGTCGGATGTCTCGACATCTTTCTCTTTGATGACCATGAGTACATATCTCTTATTAGTGGTTATGAGTCTTTTCATTTTCCATGCACTAACAAGTGTTGTATTTACCCTCATGCTGTGAGATCTAACAATATATTCCATTCCCCCCTTAGTAAGGTGGTATTTGTTCTCATGATGAAAGAAGACTTCTTTTCTATCATAAAGATAAGGACTCCATAGCACTATTCCACATATATTAAGTGGTACAACATCCAAATCTACTTCATCAATCAATTTTGAAGCAATAGAAAATCTGACCCTACATTGTTTGGTGACATTAAGTTTTTCTTTATCACATACCCAACCAAGAGGATAAGGCTTCAGATGTGGTTTCATTTCAAGACCCATCTTCTTGACAAGTGCTTCAGATATTAAGTTTACTTGGGAACCCAGATCAAATAATGTATCTATCTTAGTATGTTTATATACAACTCATATATGAAATAACTCATTCCTCTTTCGTTCATCAATATGAGATTCATTATTGGAACTTGAACTAGCATGAAGGGAATATTTACCTTGTACTCCAACCACTGTGATATTTCCTTCATCTCCTGAATCAAAACCAATATCTTGTTGCACTGTAGCAACGATCTTTGTCTTCCCCTTTCCACTGAACTGTTTCGTTTTCTTTTCTGGATGTAGTTTCCAACAATGTTCTTCATCATGACCACTCTTCTTGCAATGAGTGCAAGATGGTTTTCCTCCTTCTCTCGTTACTGTAGCAGTATTCTTGTCCTTCCTTTTGAACTTCTTGAAAGTCTTTTGTGGGGAATTGGAAGGTTTCTTCATGGGATCTTATTGAACATGTTTCCACTGTTCTCAAGGTGAGTGGCTTGCACACAAAATTTGTCAAGAGTAGTGGGGTTAAACAAGAGAAAAGTATGACAAATATAACTATGAAGTGCGCCAATATAATTCATTAACGTTTCATAAGAATTCAAAGGAATATTCAATGCAAGAGCTTTATTCCTAAATTCTTCTGTGAAACTTTGTACAGTTTGACCTTTACTTTTCATTAAAGTTTTCCATTCCATCATCTCTTTATGTAAATACCCTAATGGATATAATTGCTTCCTTATCTCTAATTTAAATTCCGACCACGAGGAAAGAAGATTACCACACTTACTTATGTCCTGGAGATTTCTCTCCCACCATACGAGAGTGGTGCCTTCCAATCTAAGAGAAGCCAATTGCACTTTAACTTCCTCTTCATAAATATGCTGAAAATGATAATATACTTCAACCTGTCGGATCCAATTATCTAGTTTTTCAGGATTAACATCTCCATTATACATAGGTAAAACAAACTTTACATCAATATTTAATAATGGTTTCTTAAAAGAGGCTTTATGGTTAGAATGCTGAGAGTGATGAGAATGCTCAGAGGAAGAAGAACTAGAACTTGAAGGTGAAGATGGAGGCTCATGAAGATCTCCTCTAGCCCCTTGGTTTACCGAAGCATCATCATTGGGTGGTGCTTCCTTTTTCTTCCCTTTCTTCTTTATCCTCTTCTCATAATATCCATACATTCATTCGACCATTTTTGACATGCGATAAAATACCATGTGAAAGTTTTTCTCTTGTTCATCACGCTTGTCGTATTTTTTCATCTTTTTCCTTCGGGATGCACGACCAACTTCGGGATTGAAAGTATTAAGAGTTCCTTCACCCTACTTATGCTTGGCCCTAGTAAGCATTCATAGTCAACAATTCAAGTCAAAGAGGATTGCTCTGATACCAACATGATCCAGTGTATTTTCGTCTGATGACTTATTAAATAATTGTGTTAAATGAGCATAAACTAAAGTACACCATAAAGAAGGAAAATATCAAAAGGAAAGAGACATAAGCATGAAATATGAACACAAAAACTTGATAACAGAGTTCTTCCCTAGTGGACTACATCTCCGGGTCCTGCTCTCAAATGGGTAGGTATTTTTATTAACTCCACAAAATAATTGGGCAAAATACATAAGTATACCTCATTCTGGAGTTAAGCTACAAAATATTTCCTCAAATCATAAAAAAAACATCACCACTGCTTTTGTGGCGTCGAATTACCTAAAAATGACCATCTCCACACCTCAATCCGAGTCTGGCACTTTTAGGCCCAAGAGATACCCCTGCCTCAATTTCTGTGCCCTACCTCTGCAATAAATGATTGGGAAAAATATCAAAATGCATGCCCTATCTCGAAATCTGTGCCCTAGTATCTCCTCCTTTGTCCCGTACACCAGTGGAGCTCTCTTTAAATAATAAAATGTGGTGGTTTAGCATTAATGGGGCCATTGGCCAAATAGTTAGAGGATATTATTGATATCACTGAAATTTCATCCGAAAAAGGGTTACATGAATCCAACATCTCCAAACACCTATTAGTTCACCTGTAACCCCAAAAAATCATTTCCAAAAGGCACAAACTATACAACTGGTTATAAAATTGACATGTGAAGAAACACTACAGGAAGCACGTGCACATGCGCAGGCAAAAGAAGCCAAAAGAGCGCACATGTGCTCGATGCACGAATATGTATGATAAAAGCCTCACACTCCTGTAAACAACACATTTATGGTTCTTGTCGCCCCCTCACCCACTTTTGGTTCAGCTCCCAATTCGATTTGAACCTCAAATCCGAGATGAATCTGCATGGGGGGCTGGTCAAGGACCCAAGGGTTCCCTAAAGGGCCCCTTGTTCACACTAAAGACCAGTTGGATAATGCCTCAAAGATTTGATATAAAAAGAGGCCATGGGTGCACTATGAATTCAAGAATCTCATTGTATTGTTATGCTTCCTCTATTCTCCTTCAAGAAACCTCTTTTCTTCAAGGATCATTCTAGCAACATCTCATTAAGCTATTCACCTCACCTCTTGAGGGAATAAGCTTGGATTTCTTCACCATTTCCTTTCTAGTTTTCCATTTGTACGAAGAGCTCTCACATAGGGGAATCAAGAGCCCTCACGAGGAGGAGGAGGGGATCCATAAGTCCCCCTTTCTCTTTGGTGTTTTCCCACTAATACAATTTATCCATTGGTGGCATGATTATTGGTCATATTGATTGATTTTTGGTTCAAGTTTCCTCATGCATTTTAGTTTCATTTATTTAGTTATTATTATCTTAGTTTTTTGTTTATTTCATGTGATTGAGTCATTTGATTCATACACTAACATCTATCCTGTCTAGCAGGCCCAACTAGACTTGCAGGTGCCCTTCTTTTTCTCATTGGAATGACGAAAATGACACAATAGATTGGCGACCATACTGGGGAGAAGGTATCATTTTCCTCCCTATTTGGGTTGTTTGAGAACTTATTTTTGACCTATTTTCCTTGTAGGGATCATAACTGACCTAGCCCTACCTGGAAAGAGATAAATTTGGAGTTGGAAGAGGAGAATTCCACTTAAAAGTTTCCTCCCGAACGCGTATCAGAACGTGTGCGAGTTTTTCAGCCCATAGGCACGCCTTCCAAGCATTGTGCGGAAACGACATTATGTTTCTCAGTGCATTCTGCGCCAACAGGTCCTCGGTTCTCTACGCATTGGCACCACATGCGCCTCTGTCTAAATTGTGACCCGCACATTTGTCCAAAATTTCAACATTGTAAGAGTTTTTTGTGATGTTTTGAAGGCCCCTAGCCTTCAAAATATTGCTTTTATGCAATTTGTAAATGCACCACACTTAGATTCCCTCTCCACATGAAGGGTTAGTCAAAACATAGGCACTTAGGGGGTTAAAAAGAACCATACTTCTCCTCTTTTTTTTGATTTTCCACACAGATGACTTGTTTTGATTGTAAAAGTTAAGTTAAGATCATTTACTATCACATATATAAACATTTGCATTGGGACTAGAAATCAAACTTCAATCCTTGAGTATGCTCTTCTCTCGCACCATAGAGCGATCTTGAGAATCATAAAAATGATTGAGGGAAGATTTCATCCCCCTTAAAACAAAATATTTAGGAGAGGACAAATCCCCCCTAGGGCTCCTCTTAGTTTCTTTTCAAAACATCTTAAATTTGTAAGGGACCATACATGCCCACATGTTGCAAATATTAGGATAGTTTTTGAAGCTACTTTCTTAGTTTACATCACTAGGGGAGTTTAAAGATTATTGTAATGGGCCCATACATGCTCACGTGCTTGCAATATAGGATAGTTTTTTGAAGCTTTCTTAGATTAAACCACACCAAGGAGTTTAAAGAATTAGTAAGGACCCATATGTACACATGCTAGTTCTTTAGGGACTTTGAAATTCCACAAGGTTGTACCAATGGCATCTAGTGAGATAGGTAATCAAGAATTGTAAGGACCACATGAAGTCCACATGTTGCAAGGTGACACCTAACTTATTAAAATTTTGACACATTTTTTCACTTGCTCACACACACAAAGTCACTCATCACTCACATAATTTCATCTTGAATTGTGGAGGTTGAAGAAGGTCTCCCCCAAAGGGATTCCAAAACATCCCACTATTTTCTTGAAGAAATTACCCACACCCACTTAATTCAAACAATATTGGTTCACACCCCCAATCTCTCAAACAACCACATCTAAATGTTTTCTAAAAACTCACTAAGTTTTCCTCCATAGGAGGTGCCAAAATAAATTTTTAGTCTAGGTAGGATCCGAGGGATAGGCATCCAAATAACTTCCTATTATTTGGTTCTCACATATTCAAACATTAGAAGTTGACAAATAGGGAACTTTTAAATCCTCCAAGTCAAGTGTTCCTAACACCATAAGGTAGGGAGATACCCATGAAGGGTTGAAAGATAAGGTCTGGTTGTTCTGTGCATCCCCCCTTGAGACATCTACCTCTTGTAAGGGATCCAACCTGTGACCCATTTTTGAGGCCGAAAATCTAAATGCCGCACTTTGAACGAGGCACCTAGTGACCAAATTTTTGGACATCTATCCAGGTGGCAATTGTGGGCTGCAATTGCACCTTGATAGGATTTTGTGTGGCTATTGAGAAATATCACTAGCTCTTTCTGGATATGCACCCTCTACCCCTCATTATAACTGATTGTTTCATCCTTCACTAGTTCCTCTTCTGGTGGCTTCATACCCCACTGTTGAGTGTTATTGGAAGGTCCAGTGCTATTTGAGAGGAAGGACGTTACATATTTTTAGGACATGAGCATTTGTTTTCTTTGTTCTCCCACATGCAAAAAATCCACCTACCCACATATATGATTCTTTTTCAATTGATTTATGTATGATGCTCTTTTGATTACATGTGATTGTGAGATATATTGTGAAGGTCCATATTATACAAGTCTCCTGTTCATTTTCTTCTCTCATCACCATTTTTCACACATTCCACTTTGCTAGTCGGACATCATAGGGTACCCAAAGAATACCTGTCATTCCAGATGCTTGCAAAATCTCCCTCCTATCCTAGGAAGATTTCCTAGTTTCGACAACTCACCGACTCAACCATATCACACCCCTGTGAGTGCTACCATTTTGGGATCAATTTTTCTTGGTTCCACTATACTTGGGTCCACTTCCCAAGGTCATCCATCTACTATATTTCCTTCACAAGGAGGCAGAGGGTACACTTCTTCCCAAGGGAGAAGTACACCCCCACCAAACCCCCCTCAAGGGTCAGGTCCACTACCTGCTCACACCATGGCTGGAACTAATCCTCCACTGCCACTCCACATGTCATATTTTGCCTCCCTCAACATACCAGATCTAATTAAGCTCACAAATGATCCTATATTGCACGACTCCACATGGCCTGGAATGCCTACCAAACTACCTTCGGACATTCCCAAGTTTGAAGGAAAAGCGGGAGAAGATCCCGCCAACCATATCATGACCTTACACTTATGGTGCTCTTCAAACAACATCATGGACGACTCTGTCCGGTTAAGGTTATTTCAGTGCACACTCATAGGTCCATCAACAAAATGGTATGTAGATGAAAAATCAGGGTCCCATGTGACTTTTGAATCATTGGCCAATTTGTTTTTAACCTTCTTTCAACTACCAGTTCGTCATGACAATGGTATTGAACATATTTTTGAGTTTAAACAAACCTCAGCCACACATATCACCGACCACAATGATGAATGGCATCAATGATGTAGTTTATGCAAAGAAGAAACCACCAAAGAACAATGCCTCAATTGGTTTCTCACATCACTCGCCCCTATCCTTTCCAAATATGTGGCCTCCACCTTCCCCCAAACTGAAGAGGAAACCATCAACAAAGCTCAATAGTATGAACTCATTTATGCTTAGTCAGAATACTTATATACAGTACTACTTGATGCCTCGAGACCCATACCATTCAGCTAGGACAAACCTGCGATATCTCACTCAACGAATGGATAGATTGGTACCACAACACACCCCAACCCTTACATCCAAACACCACCTATGTATGGTACACCCCAATACCCACCGATGTATGGAGAAACCCTTATTACCATCCCCCCCTTATCAGTAGCCATACCCTGCTGTTCTCCCTCCACCCATGAATGGATCCTCACCGACATCCATGATGCACTCGACTGTTCAACCAAGTTCTGGTACTCCCTCTACCTCAGCTTACACCCTGAGCATTAGTGAAAGCGCTACAACTTCCTATGCACCCTACGGGTCATTACCAAAAAATAATCCATATTTTCCATTTCCTGGTCCTCCAAAACCCATTGATCCTCCACAAGGACGACCACACACTGGGGTTATCTTTTTTCAGCCCTCTCCCATTCAACAGTGTCAAAATTTTGAAAACTGAATATGACAAATCCAACCCATCAACCGAATAATGCCAAAAAGAAAGGAAAAAATCGAAACAATAATAACCCAGGACTAGGGGGAAATAACCCACCCTCAACCAAACCAACCTGTTGGGAAAAACCAAAACCAGGGTAACCAGAACCCCCAAGGGGGAAATAACAACACATGCCAAGGGAGGAATAACAACAATCTCTGAACAAACTTCCCTTGTGCCCTTTGAGATGAGCATGGTCATTATACTCACCATTGCCCCTAAATCGCTGACTTCAAATGGATGAAAGATTCCATGAATGCGCCACATCGTCCAGCGTCGCCTGCCCCTCAACAAGCCCCACAACAGTATCTGCAACAACCACCCTCGACTGTGTTGAAAAACCCTATTCCACACCAAGGTGTGATGAATACCCAACAAAAGATGCATCCTAACCCACCACATATGGGACAGTATCAAAACCCTGGGAATCCGGTGGATCACAATATCCTCCTCACTAGTGAGAAGAAATTCTTCTACAAATGCACAATCGTCAATACAATGCACCCTTTGGATCTACTCCCACCACTTTAGAAGCAGCTCCAGTTACATCTAGACAACCTTTGATGATTCCATGGCATAAAACTGAACCACCCATTCGTATTCCTCACATCCCATTACTAAGGAATGTCAATAACCCTTAGGCTAGGGCGACACACAATTACAGTCTGGTCGATGACTTGGCATAATCTCCTATAGCCATGTCAGTATTGGAGGTCCTCCAAACCTATCCCACTCAATGGAAATCATTTCTTTCCACCTTGGGGGTAGTCGACCCTACTGACACTAGACTCATCACATTCGATCTAGATTGTGGGCAACCCCATATCCCCACTTTGGTAGCTTTCCAGATACCAGTCAAAATTCGGAACATCACAGTTCATTGATGAAGGTGCATCCACATGCATCATGTCCAAAACAGTATGGCATAAACTTGGCTCCCCTGAGATAATACCATCTGCCATCAATTTGAGATCTTATCATGGAAGACCATCCTCTCTCGAAGGGATCTTTCAAAATGTCCTCGTTGAACTCGGGGGAAAACTATCCTCATCGACATTGAAGTTATCGATGCCTCGCTTGATTAAAACATCTTGTTTGGATGTAGCTACATGTATGCTATGAAGGCTGTGGCCTCTTCTATGTTTAGAACGATGATGTTCCCCCACAACAGGAAGATCATCGCCATCAACCAAGTTTCACATTACGAGCCTAACCACTCCTCTAACATCGATAACATCCTACCCCTTGTCCACACGAATTCCAACACCTACCCACTCATAGAGATGGGCCCCAAAATTTTCAAAGACCCATCCTTTCTAGGGACGTACCATGGATCATCACCACTCATACACCCCTCAACATAAGTGTGTGTTGTATCTTCTGATGGAACTGAAATTGGAGATACCATTCCTCCCACAGAGGCTTCTCCACCCCCCGACGTCCTACTAGTTGAAGAAATCCTACCTCAGGAATTACCTGAGAACCCTATGACACCACTTGCCCCCAATTTCACCCTTCCCCAAGGGCACATCCTGGTTTGGGAGACAATCCCCCAATCCATCACTCAAATCCCCTTCTTCTACCCCACACTGGGCGTAGAAGAAGGGGATTCCCAACATGGTGCTCACCATTCCAGTATGGTATCTACACCCACCCATGATGGTTCCTCAACCATCCCTCCCTCCCCAATCAGAGGGAATCCCGATGCAGATTCTAGTACTAAATCCAACCACACCACCTCCACCCCCACTCGCTAGAACCCCCGCCACAGCTGGGGGAAGACGAAAGAAGAAGGATCCCACCGCTCCACTTCCTCCCTGAGTTCAACCTCCCTGTGCACTATGCGAGAGAGAAGGACACCCCACAAATCGATGTCCTTCCCTCCCTGAGTTACACAATATGATCCAACTCCCTCAAGCAACCACATCAGTCATCGCTTCACCAAGCACACCTAGTACTACCACCACATCCCCTAATACAGACAACAAAGGGCTGTGAACCAAATTCACATGTGCCATCTGTTCAGAGTATGGACACTACACTCATCATTTCCCTGTGCTGCCTCAGTTTCAACAAACACTAATGGCAGTACACCAAAAATTTCAACAAGATCGCTCTCCACCCACATCATCAAGTACCCAAGTCATTAACATCCATTATGTCATGACCTCAGTCAAAGAACGGATGAGGTGCCCCAGATCTCTTTGTGAATCACTTGATCATTTCACGTACCAGTGTCCTACGATCATTGAATACAAGTGTCATCAAATGGCCCTTATTCGACATACTCCTACCACCTCACTTCCCATGATGAAAGTGATTCACCCTCTTCCATATCTAGGTACTGTCCACACCACCTCCCTTGAAACTGAGTTACTTCCCACCCCTCCATGGTTCATGGATAGACTGTCTGAGGATTTTCCCCTAAATTCTCCCAATTCTCCGATTCATTTCCCTTAGGAAATTTTTCCCCCAACCACAATTTCCAACCCACAGTGTCTAGACATTTTGTTTATTTCAAACACACCATCGCACCATAGTTGCAATACCCCCTCTACATCTTCACCACCTAAAGATAATCACACGGTGACAACCACCAATGTTCCTTCCCTGGATCCCCTATATTCTTGCATTTTCCACTGCAATGAAGATATCCTCGAGGAAATAAATACCCCCGATTTCCCATGGAGTGCGATCCATCACAGAGTGATTTTTCTCTCACAGGAAGCCTTTGACCCTCTTAGCCAAGGCTCCATATGTGCAATTGAAACAAAGGATTTCATCCCGACAGGGCATATATACTGGTTCAACAACCTTATCCTTGCCCCCATTTCTTTTGAAGAAGGCAACATGGCCAACATTTCCCCCACTGTCAAAATTGACATTTCCATCAAACCAAGAATCATAGAGGAAATCACCATTAGCACCGCATGCTCCCTTGAATAACTCACATCTTACAAAGCTCTCTTTCAAGAATACTGGGATATTTTTTCTTGGTCATACACGGAGATGCTCGACCTCAATCCTTCTATCGTCGAACATTGCATCGACACATGGCCAGATATCACACCTGTCCATCAAAAGAAATGCCCACTGCACCCATCCAAAGTAGCGGCTATCAAAGCCAAAATTGACAAACTACGCGTTGTAGGGTTCATATACCCCATCACATACACGTCATGGGTTTCCAACCCCGTCCCCATTAACAAAAAACATGGCACTATTCGTGTCTACATTGAATTTCACAATCTCAACCATGTTTGTCCCAAAGACAAATTCCCTACCCCTTTCATCAATGAAATTATCAATGAATGTGCATGCCACGAGGCTCTATCCTTCATGGATGTTTTCTCTGGCTACAATCAAATCCAAATCCATCCAGCAAATCAATATAAAACATCATTTACCACCCCATGGGGTACTTTTGCTTATCGTGTCATACCTTTTGGACTCAATAATGCAGGTGTGACGTTCCAATCGGCCATGACTTATGTTTTACATGATCTCACTCGCATCCTCCTCGCTTACTTGGACGACATCACTACTCGATCCAAGAAACGAAATCAACATATAGATGACTTACGAGTTGTCTTTCAACGATGTTGCCAGTATAATATTCGCTTGAACCCCCTCGAGTGTGTATTTTGTGTCACCATTGGATGCCTCCTTGGGTTCATCATCTCCCAACATGACATCACTGTGGACCCCCTCAAGGTCCAAGCTATCACATAAATTCCACCACCTTGGAATTTATGCCAACTGTAGAGCCTACAAGGAAAAGCCAACTTTTTACAATGCTTTGTCCCATATTACGCCACTCGTGCGCATAGTTTCCTTTTCCTACTGCATCATGATATCCCATTTCGATGGGATGAGCATGCCCAAACAACGTTTGATGATTTAAAAGTGGCACTCTCCAATGCCCCTTTGATTATTCCACTTGAATATGATCACAATTATATCCTCTACTTGTCAGCCTCAACCGTATCGGTAGTAGGATTTCTCGTCCAACTAGGGGATGATGAACGTGAGCATGTTATTTACTATATCAGTAAAAACCTTTCAAGACCACCCCTGAAGTACAATCACGAGGAGGAACTCTCCCTCGCAGTCCAGAAACTACGTCATTATATTTTGCTTCGCACTACCAAAGTCATGGAAGATTCCAACCCCATTCAGTACTTGCTTAGTTGACAACAAATTAATGGAAAATTTTCCAGATGAATCGTCATCCTTCAAGAATACGACCTAGAGTTTTCAACTCCCAAAATCATGAAATCACTCTTCCTCGCTGAACTCATCACAACGTTTCCCTCAGACGCTACTAGTTAAACCGTCAACATAGATTTTCCCAACGAACACCTCTTCTACATCCCCTCGGATGACCCTTGGTATGGAGACCTTCTTGTCTACCTTCAGACAAAGAAGTTTGGATCACACCTCTCTTGAGATGATCGTCAACACATTTGCCATCAGGCCCCTCAATATCTCCTTATCGGTGACATATTATATCGACGTGGGGTCGACACCATACTCCGTCGATGTTTGACCATCGACGAAGCCGATAGAGTCTTGCATGATTTCCATAGCTATGCCTGCGGTGGCCACCTCTGAGGGATGTCCACCACCCAAAAAATCATTCAAGCAAGATACTTCTAGACCACATTGTTTCATGACTACATCCACGCTATCAAGTGATGCGAAAAATGCCAACTTTATACAAACAAAGCACGAGCGCCACCTGCTCTTCTACACCCAGTCATCACTGCCGACCCCTTCTACAAATGGGGCATAGAATTCATGAATTGAAACCCTCCATATAGAAATGGACAAAAGCACATCGTCGTGGAAGTATATTACTTTACCAAATGGGCCCAAGCCGTGCCTACCTTCAACAATGCCGTTGACACAACAATGCGTTTTTTCTTCAACCATGTCATTACTTTCTTTGGAGTCCCACTACAGTTAGTCTCTGATTATGGTAAACACTTTGAGAATGAGATCTTCATCGAACTCTCCTCAAGTTTAGGATTCTCCCATGAGTTTTACTCCCCATATTACCCACATTCCAATGGGCAAGTCGAGGCTGTCAACAAAGTCCTCAAAACCATGTTGCAATGCATTATCAACAAACATCAAACCAACTGGCATCATATGTTTTTTTCAACATTATGGGATTATTGCATGATAGTCAAAACTGCCACTAGTTGTACACCATTTCATCTCTTCCATGGGATTGAAGCCACCCTCCCCATCGAGTGCAAAATTCCCACGTTGCGCACCACCATCAAGCTATTACCTGACACTGCTCCAATGGAGTAGAACTTGTTGAAATTAGAATCACTGGATGAAGATCATCGATCTTCATTACATAACACTGAGGCAGCTAAAAAATAGTCGAAGGCCACCTTTGACCACCATGTCAACCTTCTCTCATTTAACGAAGGAGACCTCATCCAATCCTACGATATCGCTCATGATGCCCTTGGCCATGGAAAATTTGAGTCATTATGGAATGAACCCTACATCGTCCAACACTACCTCACTAAAGGAGAATACATCCTGGCCTCTCTAGAAGGCTATCCTCTCAAAGAACCCATCAATGGGTTGTACTTAAAGAAATCTTACACCTCAGCATAGTCATTCTACACTAGGATTTTTATTTTTTGTAGACATTTGTAGATTTTTTAGTCTTCTTTTTTTCCTCCATGCCTTATGTTTGATCTACCATTTGTGTTATTGATAGATGTCTTCACCATCAACCTACCACATCAGTTACGCTGATGGAGCTAGCCGCTGGACATAGAATCTTTCTTCAGTCGCTTGGGCCTTCTATACCCCCTCACATGAACTGCTCCACTCCAGCGACATATATTTGGGCTCAACAAATAACAACCAAGCATAATACACATCTGTCATTGGCCTCCTCACCAAGGCCAGTCACCACCACATTCCTCACCTTAACATCTTATTATATTCCCATCTTGTCATCCTACAACTCAACAATGTGTACCGTGTCCGCGATCCTTGCCTCTTCCACAAGTACCTGCAAGTTAGACTCTTATCTCGACATTTTGATTCAATAAAATTTACACATATTCCATGACAATTCAATCAAATAGTAGATAACATGGCTAACCTAGTATTAGATTGGCATTTATCACATCAAGACACCACCACACATTCATAAATCATCAAAAACATCTATCACATCATATAGATTAAACATCATCAAAAGAATCACAAAAACATCATCACATGTAAACATCACGAAGATCCCCAAAATGTA
>ML785059.1:63279-101839 GCA_009831015.1 Picea engelmannii
TATATATCAATCAAAGTGTCATCAATGTTTATAAAAAAGTACAACATATACATCACCCATAGGCAGGTGAGCCACTTCATCCCTATAGGTACAAAATAAGTGTCACACTACCCTATACAAAATAGGCTCCCAGGCCTATATACATACAAAAAATATACAAAAGAGAACTCATGGTGCCTCTAGAGCGCCACCACCAGGTACTCTATTTGGAGGAGGTGCCCCACCAACTAGGGGTCCTCCAGGTCTAGGGGGTAGTCGCCCAGTCATAACTGCCCACGCCACAACTGCTCTGTAGATCAGAGTCCACAACTTGTCTGGGCCACCCACACACTTCTCTAGGACTCTCTCGTCCTGGATGTGAGACCACATACCCTCAAGAACGCCCTGTAATACCACCTCCAACCGATGGTGGAAATCCTCTAAACCCCCGCCATCCTCTCCCTGAGGCGCATGTGATGGCCCTGCACTGGGGTCGTCAAATCTACGTCTCCTGCCAGCTCTCACGTTATCAGTTGGCCTCACACCAACCTCTTCCATTTGACATCTCTCTCCACCCATGGATCTCCCCGCGATGGTATCACTGGCCCATGACGAGCTGAATCTCTAACTAACTCCACCTCTCGGCCTTGCAGCCCCACATATGCACACACAACAAAAAAATGATAGCATCAACATCCATCCATACATAAAACATATGCTATACTATCAAAATCAAAAAACATAAAGTAAACCGACATACCTCTATGGTCCCACTCATCTCTAGGAGGTAAAACCATATTTGGGTCGCGCTGGAAGTCCATCCCACCATATGGGAACTGCAATATGATCTGTGGCATATGGTGCCACACACACGCCATATCGGCCTTAAAATAATGGCCACCCTCCCCACCTCCATGCCGTACCAAAATATATACCCACCGCATCAGTCCTGGATCCCGTGCATTAACCACCGGTAACAACACTCTAGGGTGCAACATGGGCACCCTCTCCAAGAGCCACGCCACCAAGATTGACCCAAAGGAAAAATCACTAGAGTCGGCGGCCCGACACTGGTTAAGCCGCCCCATCATCTTGGCGTGCAACATCAAGCCCCACGCAAAAATATCTCCACCCAATGCTCTCTGCATAATCCTCAGCTGACCAGCACTGATCCACCGAGTTGTTAAGGATCCATAGATAACAATCATCATTACGATGCAACAATGCACGAGTGCATCCATCGCCCCAATCCGAATGACCGAAACTGACATAAATTCCGGCCCTGAACAGTACCTCCACACCATGTCTGCCAAGTGCACATCCCCTGGCAACTGGGGATCATCAGGTAAGGACCTCCCCCGAAAAGGGAGCTCGGTCAAGAAATAGACATCCTCCATCACAGAGAATGTCAACTGCTCCCCTTGCACAATGAAGCACTACAACTTAATGCTCCACATATAAATCAGATACTGCAACAGGTACTCCTGTGCCTGTATCAATGGGTAGTCGAAGAAATTTAGCAGCCCATAGGATGCCAAAGGTCCCCAAACGCCCGACTCATCTCTCACTGCCTCCTTGAGGCACTCGCAGTCCCTCTCCCTCTAGTGGACTAGCATCCTAAACTGATCACTTGCATTCACACAAACAACACTTGATCAACTATCACTATTCATAAACAAAAAACTTCAAAAAATACAAGTTTTTTCAACACCCCCCAACCTTACCTCATGTGCACGATTGTCACCCCCCATAGGTGCACACATATGCACGCCTTTTCTTCGCACAGTTGCGCATCAATGCATGACTGTCAAATAAATAGATGCGCATCAATGCACATCTGTCACACCCATAGGCGTGCATTCATGCACACCTTTTCACTACACAATTGCAGATTGGTGCGCAACTGTCAGAGAAACAACTGCGCATAGTGCGTAGCTTTACTTCGAATAGGCGCACATCAAATGTGCACTTGTTTTCCTCACCCACACACCCCCATGTGCAGCTATCTTCAACACAGCCACGCACCTCAGTGTGGCTATCCTTCGATCGCTTGCGCATTTGGGGGCCCACCCTTACAAAAACCCCTAGTATGACCATCCGTATGACCCTGCCCAGAAAAGAAACCCTAACTATTATGCAGGAGGATGAGACCACTAACCTGGCTCTCATAAATCTTGGATCGACTGGCTCAAACTCCCATAATCTCCAAATATCCTCTAAAAACCTCTCGTCAACTCACTATGGAAGCAGGTACAAATGAGGTGGCATTGTGGGCCCCACAGCTATATATAGTCTGTTTTGCCAAACTTCCATGCTTAATTACAGAATATCAGAGCATCCATTTTCTGATCTGTCTTCAGCCATAGGATCAGGATCCGACCACCTACACAGTCACATTTCCTGAGTCACCATCCATCCTCGGCCCTGGGGGAGCCTTTTTCTCACATCACGCCCGATATGCATACTCATGTTGAAAATTATCAAATAGCTGTTATATGTTCTTTATCTTCAGATATTGTTCACGTCGAGTATTCAGTTTTCATGTGTGCATGTACTTGGTCATTACAAAATAACGCAACTCCTTCAGGTATATGATCGACACTAGCATGTAATCATTCCCTCTGAATATCAATTGCATCTCCCAATCACACCCTCCGACATTTGCCTATAGGATCCTCACATCCGACTCTGCAGTACTATCACCTCCATTGCATTCGGTATTGTCACCTAGTAGCACTCTCCCCTACATGAGTTGTCCCATTCATAAGTCCCCTTTGACACTTTGACTCTCATGTTGATTTCACCCCCTAGGGATGGGAATCCCAATAGTCTTACGCATGTTCAAGAATTGGCCACATACTCCTTCTCCTCATTATGATAGATTTCCTAATGGACTCCTAGGATATCTCCTCACGGTTCTTGTTCGGCTACACCTCCACAGTATCATTAACCCTCCATGTCATCCAGAATCAGTTTTCCCATTTGCAGATTTCCCTCCATTCATTTACCTCATACAACAACCTACCCATGGGGATCCCACCCTCCACTAGTTCTCCATGCAACTTGAGCCCTCACAAGCCAAGCCATCTTTCACTGGGGAACCCATTTCTATATTTACACACTTATCCCAAATTATTATTTATTCATTTGGTAATTGTACAAAGCCTTTGTTTCCAGCATTTACATAGCTTTTTGTTGTCACCTTTAGCGAACTTATTTTTCTGTCAAAGCAACCCATGTCACCCTTGGTTGGGGAATCTAATCTCTCCTACTCCTGTTGACATCATCCATAAACCCCGAGTATCCCACAATCCATGTACCCCTAATATCTGAGTTTGTCCACTTTGTCATGCCCCTGGCACAATTTAACCCACGTCTAGTCATCCCCTTGATGCTAGATCTAGTTTCACGGTTGTTGCCACTCATACTTCACATATATCCCCAACCAAGGGCAGTATTGAGTCTCACCGCATCTTGACTTCATCCATGGTCCTCATTAGTTCTAGATCTCATCCAGTGGATTTCATGAATCCCTTTTGCTTCTTGGAGTCGTGTCTCCCTTTTTTTCGATATCATCATAGTTTCCAGAAGGGTGACAGTATCTTGACTCTCATTACCTTTACAATGAGGAACCTTGGATGACACATAGAGAACCATCATTACTCTCGGTTTTCGTTGACCCCCTTAAACATTCGACTTCAACACAATCTCATGTTACGATGGGTCTTACTTTGTGACTATTGCAGTTATTTTATACTAGCCGAAGACCTATGAATTTGTTGAGCCATCAATTCCTATGAGTCATCGACACTTCTTACAGGTGACATCGCCTCTTTTCAGAGTATGTTCATCATCATAATTTCCCTCTGTCATTATCAAACCGCCCTGGAGGGCATTGCAGTTATCTACATCAACATACATATTAAGTTATTGTCTTACATATTTGAGTTACATGACACGAGCATGGGGCATGCCCGCCTCATTTGTATACATAATTTATTTTCATAAATAGAGAAAGGTTCTGTCCCACAGTTTCCCCTCTCCCTCCGATGGATCCCTCTTGCAGTTCCTCTCAACACTCTTTCTTACAATGGTACTCTCAATAGAATAAAAATTGATGTATTTCGGCTATACATATACTCCTAACCTCACACATTAGGGGGCATCTATTATCACTAAAATTTCGTCTACAAATGGTTACAAGAATCCAACATCTATAAACACCTATTAGTTCACCTGCAGCCCCAAAAAAGCATTTCCAAAAGGAAAAAACTATACAATTGGTTATAAAATTGACATGTGAAGAAACACTATAGGAAACACGCGCACGTGCGTAGGCCAAAGAAGCCAAAAGAATGCACATGTTCCCGATGCACGACTGTGTACTATAAAAGCCGCGCACTCCTATAAACGACGCATTTATGGTTCTTGTTGGCCCCTCACCCACTTTTGGTTCAGCTCCCATTTTCTATTTGACCCTCAAATCCAGGCTGAATCCACATGGGGGGCTGGTCAAGGACCTAAGGGTTCCCTAAAGGACCCCTTGTTCACACTAAAGACCAGTTGGATAATGCCTCAAAGATTTGATATAAAAAGAGGCCATGGGTGCACTATGAATTCAAGAATATCATTGTATTGTTATGCTGCCTCTATTCTCCTTCAAGAAACCTCTTTTATTCAAGGAGCATACTAGCAACATATCATTAAGATATTCACCTCACCTCTTGAGGGAATAAGCTTGGATTTCTTCACCATTTCCTTTCTAGTTTTCTATTTGTAAGAAGAGCTCTCACATAGGGGACTCAAGATCCCTCCCTAGGAGGAAGAGGGGATCCATAAGTCCCCCTTTCTCTTTGGTGTTTGCCCACTAATACAATTTATCCATTGGTGGCATGATTATTGGTCATATTGATTGATTTTTGGTTCAAGTTTCGTCATGCATTTTAGTTTCATTTCTTTAGTTGTTATTAGCTTAGTTGTTTGTTTATTTCATGTGATTGAGTCATTTGATTCATACATTAACCTATGTCCTGTCTAGCAGGCCCAACTAGACTTGCAGGTGCCCTTCTTTTTCTCATTGGAGTGACGAAAAATGACACAACAACTATATTAAGGCTTTGGTTGGCAGAGGTCCCGAGGTCGAATCCCGTGGGCCTCCCCCTTTTTAACACATGGTTGCAACCATTTTTGCAGACACTGCTAAATATGGTGGGCGGTCAAGTTTGGCAGTTGGATATATATGGCAGTAATGCTACCAAACTGGCGGATATTCTGGATAGAATGACATATATGCCATTTATGGAGTGTGATCGCATGAACTAACACATAACTAGGGGTTGGGCTGAGGGCCTAGCCCCTTTTCTTTTCCACTCACATAGAACATTATTAAACTTAAATAATATCTATACCATATTCTAAACAAGGACTATGTAATGGCATGTTGGCTAGCACAGAGTTGTAAGGCCTTTGTGCTAGGAGGTTAGGAGTTTGACTCACGTCAGCTCCAATATATTTTTTAATGAATTGTACTGTAAGAGGCCAATGGGGGTTTCCACATGGCAAATTCTCATTGGTTGTCCTCTGCCACATGTCAACTCGATACTGGAACACATAATCTGCCACATGTACCTGTAAGAACCTACCACACATACCTATAAAATCATGCCACATCTCCCTATACGGAAGTGCCACGTGTCACCCTTGCAGTGGTAACATGTGTCACCTTGACCTTTGACTTTTTGACAAAGTTTGACCTGAACTTTGATCTCTTATAAATTTTTCATACAAGCTCCATTTGATGAGACGTTTACGCCGTTAGAAATATTTTGACGCACTCTTCGCGACCATGCCATTTTAACCGAGTTTTGGGAACTTTGAATTTTTTTTCCCTTTCTTTATTTGCTAAAGCCATTATGAGAATCCTGAGTTGCCTCTGTGAGTTCTGAGTTGTTCTTAGCCTCCTCTGGATCCTTTTTGGATCAGCTATCCCCCAACCCATGGTTTAAATTTTATACTTCATGACTGTGCCATAAAGTTTGTGGGGGGTTTTAAGACCATACACCAATCATTCACGCATGTGTATATACTATATATAGTATATAGTTTCAACTATATACTATATATATACTTTAAAACTTTAACCACCAATGAAAATGCCAAGGGTCACGGGAATAGAACCCCCGACCTCTGCCATTTCATCCGGAGACTTAACCATTATTCAAAAAACCCATTTGTTACGGGATCCTCACTAAATATAACATTACATTTCCAAATTTTGCATGGAGGAGGTTGGAGACCCGGACCTATATATTGGGAACAGATCCCAATGCATTACACACATCCCAATGCATGAATTTAGAGGTCTACACCAATCCCAAGGTGTCACAGTTCCCAATGTAGGGTATGAATTTTGAGGTTGTATAGATGTATCGATTTGCATGCCAAGTATATATTAAATATGTTGTCTCGTAAAGCGTGCCATGAGGTATAATGACAACACCTAGGAAACTTTATTCTCATTTTCATGAATTTTCGCAAGGATCATGAATTTTAGGTCTATTTTGTGATTTGAAGTCATTTTTAAATGTCTTCGCTCAATTTTCCATCAATGAGCATTTAGTGCGTTGTTTTACATGCCGAAGAGGGTGAAATTGAGCTAGTTTGGAAATTGGTCGACTTTATAGTCAAAATTCTCAGAATTTCGCAAGGATTTCAATGGTGAAGTTACTTTATTATTTTGAGTAATGGAATTTAAGAGAATCCATTAAATTAACATATGTGAGTCATTTTACATGTGATTTTCGTTATTTGGAGATGATGAAAGAAATTTTTATTGGCTTGAAGGGAACTTAAAGATGAAAAAAAAGTATGTAATCTCGATGTAATTTGAGTACTTTTATTTTCTATGGTGTCATATCATCATTCGACAAGATAATCACCAGTTTATGAGTTTTTGGGTAAAAATCATTTCATCAAAATTCTGCAAACCACCCCAATACGATCAATAAAATTATTCTGGATTAAGTTAGATACTGCATATATACACTTAAAGAAATAAGTGGTGTCTAAGGATATCCAGATTACTTAAAGGAAAATCTTGTTCCAAGTGTGTCTCATTTCCAAGTATGCTTAGGCTTGATGGCCTCCTATGCTTTTTGTTGTCTCTTAAAATTTCTTTTTAGATATCAAGTCCTAAACATTGTTGGAACAAACTTAGAGAAAGTCAGTAGTGATTTCCATTGTCACCTCATCAACTCTCCTCTCACTTTAAAGGTAGTTCTTTTCCAACTTAAGGGTGGTACTCTTAATTTATTTGTTTTTTGTATATTCAATAAAACATTCACACTTTAGATTTAATAATAAATATCATAATAATAAACATAAATAAAAATATAGATGGTTGAATCAATAATGATTGGTGCCTATTAGTTGGGAAATGGAGTCTATCATTCACAAACAAGGGTGTGATTTTAGATGGACAAAGAAATATAATAGATTAAAGTTCTTTAAGAACCCCATTAAATCAAGGGGTGATAGGCATGCAGGGTGGGGGGGAGGGAATTATTCTTGATCCCAAGGGACAACTAGAAATGACTTACGTAAGGATTTTCACAAATAGTTTGGTCAAGGTGTATGTAATACCCTAGGATGAACCTCAAGTTGTAATTGTACATATGTTTTTATAGGTCGGTGATTCAGGATGTTATGGGCTAGAGTGTCTATGTATATATGTTTTAGGCCATAGTGCCCATGTGATTATTAGGTTGGAGAGCCTATATGTTGAAAGGCCTATGAGATAGCATTGTAAATTGTAATAACTCAGATATATATTAATAAAATACATCACTACTATAGACCAAGTCATATGAAAGAGTATGAGGGGCTAGGACTCCATGAGAGGGAAAGGGGGGAAAGGGATTAAGAAAAGGGGCTAAGTCAAGGGGGATTAAGCTAAGGAATAAAATAATGTTATTCCTAAGTTAATAATTCATATGTTATGTTATATCCTAAGTTCATAAGTGGGAGGAACAAATCACCAAGTGGAGAAAAAGATGGTTCTTTGAGTGCCAAGTGTAAAAAAGGACACATGCATATATAATGTTGGGAATTTAGTGTAATTCCCATCCTTGGTCATTCATTCCATTCTTTCATTCGTACCTTGGCTAGGAGGGAGATATGTGAAGTTGGTTACCATGTAAATGCTTGGTTTTTTGGGTTGAAGAAGCAGGTTTTCAGGCTTGGGGAGCAATCTCTCTAGGTGAGCGAATTTCTAGGAATATGTTTCCCTGTGTGTTGGTCAAGTGGGTGTTGTAATTTTTAGAGAAACCGCGTGTTCCTGGTGCTATGAAACTCTAAGACTTCCTATATGACCTGTTGTTGAATCCTTGGAAGGGAAGTGGGATAGTTGAAGGATTGTTGAGCAGAGAAGGGGTACACTTCCTTGGGTGGGACAAGAAGTGGGGAATGAGAGGTTGCGAGGGAAGAACTATTATTGGAGTTGGCATCTGGGCCTATAATTTATTGTGTTGTTTGTCAGAACTTAGTTTGGATTAGGTAGCCTTTTCCCTATTGGATTCATAACCCCATCTCGGGGGTTACCTTCTATTGAAAGTGCATGAACAACAAAGTCTATGGCTGGGATGAACATTTGAGGTCTACAATCAATCAATGATTTTAATTAAAAGATAACTTTTATTTATGTTCTTTTAGTGATTTATGTGTGATTAATTATGTTGATTCTGTTATGATTTAATTGTACATATTTATGTATGAATTACATGCTGTAGAATTGCATATTCGTTGCATATGTAGGGCATGATAATCATTAAATGGTATTAGAGTCGTAATGGGAAAAAATCAAATAAATTTGAATAGTCAGGTGTGACAGAAGTCAGGTTTTTGTGTGGAATGGATAAACATGGAGGCTAGGGACATCACATTTTTTGGACTACAATTTCCGTTAGACCAAAACCCATAGGCATTAGTCTTCACCACACTCGCCAATGTTAGGATCCATAAGAGGGGGTTAACCCATGTCACGGAACTCGTGGGAAGCATTGAACCCAATGTCCAACATTCTCCCCCCCAATGCGTGCCAAGCGAGTTTCAAACTCAAGACCTATCATTCTGATACCATTTGTTGGACCACAATTTCTATTAGACCAAAACCCCCAGGCATTAGTCTCCACTACAATCACCAAAGTTAGAATCCACGAGAGGGGATTAACCCATGTCGTGAAACTTGTGGGAAGCATTGAACCCAATGTCCAAAAACATTGTGGTATCAGAGCCACATGTTCGACACTAGGCCTACATGGGATAGACGTAGATTGTTGAAGTGAAACAATTCATATTTAAAGTTCATAGGATGTATGTAGTATGTTTGTTAATATTTCCAAGGAAAAGTTTGTGGAATTGCCTGCAATTTTGGGAGATTTGTATTTAGGGGTTAAAATCCTGAATTTATAACATCTTAATGGTAAATTTAGGCCTGGAATTGAATTAATTTATAAATTCCTAGGTAGGCATGGTGAAATTGGGTAAAATTCCCAAATTTCTGAGTGAATTTACGAGGAATTCATGCCCAAAAATGAAAAACAACCAAATAGTCGAGCATGGAGGTAATTGGTCATTTGCATAATTCAAATTGACCTTAAGAAGCTTAATTTTAGAGTTTTCATGGTGGCCAAGGAAGAAATTTCAAATTATGTGTTTTTGAAAAAATTGGGAAATTTTGAAAAATTGGAAAAATTGGGGATTTTCCATATAGTGACATCATGATGATGTATTGGCTATGCAAAGGGTGACATGATAGTGATGATGTTGAATACCATGGTGGTATATCAATGGTGGAAATATGTAGTGGCAAGGTTGGGGTTGCAGTGCGCAGTAGTAGGCCTGATAGGTGACGTGGATGCCACGACAGAGGAGGCGGGGAGCTCGATATGATAAGTGGTATTGATAGGTTTAAATGATGGTTTTGTGAATTAATAGAATCTTCCAAAAATGGTTTTGAATCTGCCATTTATCACCTCAAAAGTATTGTCATTTCAGGGTCCTTGTGAGCAGTTTCTCAAAATACCAGAATCCTCTGAAAATGGTTGTGGAGTTTCCATGTGTCAGCTCAAGGGTGTGGTGGTATTGTAGGTAAGTAAAATGATAAATCCCTTGAAATTTCAACCCCTGAATTAATTATGGATCATGTATATTCCTTTGATATTCGTTGTCCGATTGAAGGGATGGGAAAGTTGCGCATGCCCAGGAAAAGGGTGTAGGATGGACAGGTCCCATCCCTGCAAGAAATAAAAGGGTACCATATGGATACCTAGAAAAAGAGGTGGGACTCCTATTCCATCCATGGTCAAATAAGGTACCAGGTTGACAATCGAGTATGGTGGGGCCTGAAGGATAAAGGTAAAGTAAAATAAATAAAATAAGAAAGAGGAAAGAGAGAAGGAAGAAGGTCTCAAAGGCTGATGAGGTAGGGATAGTGGCTAGGGAGGATGACATGGAATCACCTCGGGGTGATAAGTGGACCAATAATGTGATATCATTCCCCAAGTTAACAAAAAAAAATCAAATTTATCAGAAATTTATAGGGTCTTGTAGGTCATAATCTTGCAAGGAATTATTGAAGGTCTAAACAACATTTTTAGGAAATAAGAAAACACAAGAATGGAGTGTACCTTTGGTACAATTTATCTTTTGATCTAGGTGGATATTGGTGGCCACCCACCTATTCCAACTGGCTCCTCGTGTCCATTTTTGTTCAACATGTCTTTCTGTACTGCTTTATAATTGTGAGTTCTACACTTCTAGGGCTATTTGAAGCCTCACACATTCTCTAGGTGGATACAAGTGGCCTCTCACCTAATCCAATTGGATTATTTTGTATGTTTTCATGTCATCACATCTTGCTGTACTTTGAGAGTTGTTTTGGGGCCCTAAACATTTTTTGGCTTGTTATAGTCAGAATGTAGATAGAGTCATATTTTGACAATGAAATGTGTAGTTCTCTGAAATACCTTTCCAACGGGCTATCACGCGCCTAAAATGGAGGTAGTATGCAAAAGTTATGACCCTAGGAATTTAAGGTACCAAATTACACCAACTTACCCATAGAGCCCACATAAATTTTGGCGTTTCACCTTCTATGGTTAGGTTTTTGGATGTCTAGGGATTTGGAATTCATGAGTAATATGAAAAGGGCATATGGAGCCTCATTGTAATCCATTCTGCTCAGACATATTCACGTAGCAGCCACATCTCTTCTCAAAGATAACTACCACTATTCGAGCAAGTTTCAGTTCTGCAGTTTTACAGTTTCAACCTATTTCATTATTTAATAGAAGATATTGTTCACTGGATATTTTTGTTATTCTTCCTATCTCTATGTTTATTGTATTCAGTATGTTAATCATTTCGTTCCGCTCCTAAATCTGGATCAATGGTATTAAAGCGGTCTTCTCTTGATTTGTTTTTCTTCGTGCATGTCCCCAACAAGGTCTGGGTAAAAGAAGTTGGGACTCAAGCCTATCGAGCCATTACCAGATCAGTTGCGTCGAGATCGACAACAACCCATGGGAGATGAAAAGTAATATGGAGCAGGAGGTCCTATTAAAATGTTTCTCTAGGAATCCCTCATGCAATAAAGGAATGAAATGATGGACAACTTTGCACAAATCCTTCGATGACTTCTCACATGAGAAGCATATTCATCAAGCGGCCATGCAACCCCCTTCAAGGTACATGTAAATTTTTATATTCCATTATTTGAAGGACTGAGAGATGCGGATGCTGTAGATAAATGGTTGAATCTACTCAAAGGATATATTTTCGGTCTACAATTTTTTCGATAGGGAAAATATCACTTTTTCACTCCTCAAGGCTGTTCCCCATGTGAAAGGCTGGTGGGATACCTACTTTGAGAAAATGGTTGTGGAGGAATATGCAATTTTTGTGGTGGCCCCTACATGGAATTCCTTTCGGGATGCCATTAAAGAACAATACTACCTTGTTAGAAGCTATGAGGACCAATACACCAGATGGACCACCCTACGTCAAGAAAGGGACCATACAATACCAGAATTTACCAATATTTTCCATACCCTCCGCACCAAATTGGGTATCAAATATTCTAAGAATCATCTAGTGCTCAAATACCATGGCTTTTTTCATAGATACATTCAAACATAAATGGAGTTCCTGGACATCGCCTCATTGGGAATGACTTATAGATATGGTGTCAAGATCAAGCATAAATGGTGAGAGTTTGGATCTGCAAACCCCTCATAGCCAAAGCAGGGAAAAGGAAACCCCAACCCACACAATAAGGGACCAAGTTGAGATTGCCTCCCTTAGGAAAATTCATCCAATCCGCAACACAAGAAGGGAAACGAGAAGACAAATAAGGACATGGGAAAAGGGTGTGAGTACCATAAAAGTCCTTGGCACAACATCGACGAATGTTGCTCCAAGAAGTCCCTCATGGCCAAGCTGAAGGTTTTTGAGTTAGAGGGCGATTCTTATTCTGAGTGAAATCATGAAGGAGGGAAGTGAATTATCGATGTTGAACCCAGTGCCACGGTTGCTACCACCAAAGTCTGACCAAGAGAACCAGAAGAACCAGAGGAAGGGGAGTGCTTCTTTCACTCGTAGATGCGGGTCAAGGGGGCTCTGATTCATTTCATTTTCGACAATGATAGTCAGAAAGACCTAATTTCAATAGAGGTCATCAAGCGGCTGGACCTTCCCATGACACTGCACCCAAATCCCTACACCATCGACTGGCTTCATCAAGGAATAGATCTCCATGTCAACCAACAATGCCATCTGCCCTATGACATAAAGCCTTTCAAATATTAGGTAATGTATGATATTGCTCCTCTTGAAGTTTGTGATGTTATTTTAGGAAAACCATATTTGTGGAAGTGTCATGGTGTGTATGAGTCTATACCTCGCAGTGTCATTATTACTTTGGGTAGAAAATTTTACAGGATCCTAGAGGTGGCACCACCTACTACTATTTATTTAATCTCTACTAAGCAATGCAGTAAGGTCATTTCATAGACCGAGAAGTTTGTCTTCTTTGTGATCCGTGCTCACCATAAGAAGAAGATCACCGCCACATCCTTGGCCTCTACACAACTCCTCTCTTTGCAATAGAAGCAAGTGGACGGGATCATGGAAGAATACAAAGACATATTTGCCTCACCTACAGGGGTACTGACACACTACCAAGTCAAGCATCCCATTGATCTGACCCCCGACGTAACTCTACCTAATGGTCCAGTCTATCGATGATCACTGATGGAGAATGAAGAAATTAGGCGTCAGATCCAAGAGCTTATTCAAAAGGGGCACATTAGAACCAACTCCTCCTCATGTGGAAGCCCAATTTTATTGGTGCAGAAGAAGGACGGGACTTGGTGACTCTGCATTGATTACAAAGCCTTAAACACAATCATAGTCATGAACTGCTACCCCATTCCCATGATTGATGACCTTCTTGACCAACTCAAGGGGGGAAAGTTCTTCAAAAAGATGCACCTGAAGTCTAGCTACCACTAGGTTCCCATCGAACCAATTGATGTCTGGAAGACAACCTTCAAGTATAAATAAGGTCTCTATGAATGGCTAGTCATGCCCTTTGGCTTAATAAATTCACCAACCACTTTCATGAGGTTGATGGATGATGTATTGAGACCCTTCACCAAATAATTTGTGGTAGTATATTTGGATGACATCCTCATCTTCAGTAGAACGTGGGAGGAGCACATGTGACATATTCAATAGGTTTCGAGCACTTTGTGGCATCACAAGATTTATGCCAACTTGAAAAAATGCTCTTTTGGCATGAACATGGTCCAATACTCGGGATACATTGTTGATGAGAATGGGGTACATGTTGATCCAACTAATATCCAAGTCATCTGTGACTGGCCAGCCCTGACCACACTGACTGAGCTTTAGAGCTTCTTGGGTCTAGCCAATTTCTACCGATGGTTCATGTTGGGATTCTACCATATTGCATGGGCCCTCATCCAGGTGACCAAGGGCGGTGGTAGGGAAAATTTTGTATGGGGGAAGGATCAACAATGAGCATTCTATGACTTGAAACATCGATTGTTCTCAACTCCAGTACTCTCCTTTCTCGATCTGTAACACCCATTCGAGATTGAAACTGATGCATCTGACTATGCTGTGGGTGCAGTTCTCACTCAACACAGGAATTTTGTGGCATACCATAGTGAGACACTCTTTGATACTGTCCAGAAATACCCCACCTATGATAAGGAAATGTATTCCATTGTACAAGCCTGCTGTTAATGGAAACATTACATTCTGGGGAAATAAACGATCACACACACTGATCACAAGCCTCTGCAATTCATATAGACAAAGAGGCGATTGCATAATGATCACCATCAGAAGTGGTCCACCTACTTGCAACAATTCCATATCAACATCAAGTACAAGACAAGTATCTCCAATCGTGTCACTGACTGCCTCAGTCGGCCTCCTGTGGCTGCACCCACCACTGTGCTCCAGTCCTGTGGACATGAAGCATCGGGGTGGCCCCAACTTTATCAACAAGATCCAGACTTCGCCACCACATATCAACTCTTGGGTACATTTGCCACTATCACTGATTTTCACATTCAAGACGAACTCTTATGCCACTTGGTCCATCTCTGTGTTCCTACAAGCGATCATGCAAATCTGATTTTGGAATCCCACTACAGTCAGATGGTAGGACATTTTGGCGTAGAGAAAACTGTGTTCGTTCTTAAGAAAACATTTTATTGGCCAAAACTTCGACAGGACATTAGCAAGTATATCAGATCTTGCACTATCCTGCGCCATTGCCAAGACAACCATCAAGAATTAAGGCTTATACACCTCTCTTCCTATTCCTGAGAACTCGTGGGAATCCATCTCAATGGATTACATGTCTATTTTTCCATCCACCAAGCACGAGAATAACTGTGTGTTTGTGGTTGTTGATCAGTTTGTGAAGATGGCCATGCTCACAGCCTGTAAGAAGAATGTCACAGTGACAGAGATTGCCAAGCTCTTCTTCGAACGAGTTTGGGTACATTTTGGGATACCATAGACCATCATCTCTGACCGAGAGAGCAGGTTCCTGAACACCTTTTGGTTGAGTCTATGGTCTATATTGGACACCAAACTCACAAAATCCACTGCTTTCCACCCCCAAACCAATGGCCAAACCGAGGTCATCAATCAAATGATTGTGTACATTCTATGCATATACAATTCTAAGCATCCCCGTATATGGGAGGAGAGTCTTCCATATGCCCAACACAACTACAACAGGGCTCTCCATAGTTCCATCAACCATAGCCCATTTTAGGTGGGTTTGGGATTCCAACCCTTGGGACCCATTGATGTTTCACTTCCTCTTACCACCACACATAAAAAATCTTCCCCTGATCAGTCTGCGATCGACAAAGCCAACAGATTCATTGAGTGGATTTAGCACATACGCCAAAAGGTCCAGGATATTTTGAAGATATCCAATGCTAAGTACAAGCAATGCCATGATCAACACATGGTACCACACCAATTTCATATTGACGATAAAGTCTGGTTACATTTGCAGAAGGAGCATCTCATCGGGCCCTATCAGAAGCTTCACCCACTTCATTATGGGCCTTACACTGTCACCAAGGCTATGGGTAGCAATGATTTTGATCTCAACACTCCACCCTTCCTTGGTCTTCATCCATTATTTAATATGGACCTCCTTCGACCATATTTTCCACCATTATTGGACACCTTTGAGATCACCGAACAACTGACGCCAACAGAGCTCAACCATGACTACATGGAACAAACATCCATCGATCAGATCGTGGACACACATGTCAGGGAACTCGCTAACAATGAATCCAACTTTATCAGGTTGTCAAGGCAAGGCAACTCCTACACCAAGGCAAGTGGCTCACCTGGGGCCAAATCCAACAAAATTTTCCTCACTTGATGGGGGAACTCAATGCAATGGAGACCATTTCTTCCTAAGGGGGGAAAATTGATCCAGGTGGATATTGGTGACCACCCACCTATTCCAGCTGGCTCCTCGTGTCCATTTTTTTCAACACGTCTTTCTGTAATGCTTTATAATTGCGAGTTATACACTTCTGGGGATGTCTGAAGCCTCACACATTCTCCAGGTGGATACGGGTGGCCTCTTACCTAATCCAACTGGATTATTTTGTATGTTTTCATGTCATCACATCTTGCTGTACTTTCATGGCTATTTTTGGGCCCTAAACGTTGTTTTTTTTTGCTTTCCACAGTCAAATTGTAGATGGAGTTAGAGTATGAAAAAAAAATGTGTATTTCTTTGAAAGACATTTCCAACGGGCTATCACGCCCCTAAAATGGAGTTCGTATGCAAAATTTATGACCCTATGAAGTTGAGGTACCAAATTACACCAACTTACCCATAGGGCCCACATGACTTTTGGTGTTTCACCTTCTAGGGTTATGTTTTTGGATGTCTAGGGTTTTGGAATTCATGAGTAATATGAAAATGGCCTATGGAGACTCATTTTAATCCATTCTTCTCAGATGGATGCACGTAGCAGCCACATCTCTTCTTAGAGATAGCTACCACCATTCGAGCAAGTTTTAGTTCTGCAGTTTTACAGTTTCAACCTATTTCATTATTTAATAGAAGATATTGTTCACTGGATATTTGTGTTATTCTTCCTATCTCTGTGTTTATAGTATTCAATATGTTAATCAATTCATTCCGCTCCTAAATCTGGATCATATTTGCAACTCAAATAAAATATATCAAGGAGATATTTCCAATGAGATACCCAGGGAATAAAACAAATATCGTATGAGAAAGTTATAGTGGAAACAATGCAAGTTATATTTTCAGTACTGGTTGACTTCTAGAGGACATAACTCCTGGCTTAGAAGTCAGTTTTTGGAATAGGAGTAGTCTATGGAAATATATTAAACCATAGAATACATTTGTGAATCCATATTGGTCATATGGGTACTTGAAAGTGTACAATATGAGAGAGAAGATTCCTACAACATTCAATGCTAAAAGGGGAAATCAATCAAAACTTCATCAAGTTGTAACCAACAACTTAAAGCCCAGATGAAGGTGAAATTTGGACATATTGACCAAAAATCAAGCATGAATAAACACAATTGATATTTTTTCAAAATACCAAATGAATTGGTGTAGTTATGCTTGAACATGGCTAAAATTGTTAAGCCAGGAGAAAGTGCAAATGAGAAAAGTTGTCATTTCCAGATTGCTACAGTTTTTGACCAGAGCATTAGATTGATAAATTGAGAGTTGTTATGAATTCCTTGTCATCATTATTATCTTTGTATCATACAAAGGCTTCTTTGGTTCTTGAATTTTTTACCTCTACAAGTGACAAAAGTTGGTGTCTGGGATTAATTGCATCTGGTTGAAACATGTGCAAAAGGAGTAAAGTGGCAATATTTAGAAGACCAAACATTTCTGCTCAAAACTCATAATTGAGTAAGGAAGAAGTCATTGGAAAGTTATTAGATAGAATAATCTAGTTAGGCACCTAGAATTTTGAAAGAAACAACAAAATTCACAAGAAAATAGAAGGAATATGTTTGCTGACCTTAAAGGGAAAAATTATGCATATGTATGATATGTTTCCATAATTGTAAATTATGTTTTTTAGCTAACAAATATTTTTGTATGCACATTGCTCAAATAAATCAGGTTACGTATGGAACATAGAAGGTTTAAAATGAGGTGTCTATACGTGGAAGATGCAATGAAAGTCTACATGTATGAGGAACAAGGTAGGGACAGTTCTTCAAAATGTGCATTTGGTTTCTTTAGGAAGCTGCAAGGATCAAACATCTTGGTGTAGTGAGCAGCTTGGAAGACTTCAAATGGAATTTAAGTTTTGAAAAATAAATTTAGATGAAAAATGTTCATACCAAATAGGGATCCTGAGTAAGAGATAGACCATTTGCAATGCATGATAATGCATGTGTAGCGGGTGCACATGGAGTTACAAATCATGAAAGATGAAAGGTGGTCTATACAACAGATGAAAGAGTTTGAACTTTGTATTAAGGATGAGTAGATCTACTCAAGGAAAGAGTGCCATGTCAATGATTCCTCTCAAGATGATCAAAGACGAGGAATGAAGAATTTTAATATATGAATCTAGGTGCAACCATGAAGGCTTGGGAATCCAAGAAGATGAAAATTTATGTGTAAAGAAATTCACTACAATAAATCCACTTATGTTAATTAGGGTGCTCAATGGAATTAGAGTGCAAGAGTAAACCATTCATTGGATGAAGTAGTAAAAGTACATTCACTCTCAAGGATGCCAATGTAAAGATAAATAAGTACATTGTGGGAAGACTTGTTCTAAAAGGATTGAGATGTCAAGATGCTAGTATTATGATAAAAAGGGACATAATGCATACATGAAAGTAAGGTGCATCATCTCAAGGTATCATCTTATGAATATTTGGAATAATACATTTACTGATTATTATCAGAGTAGTGTAGTGGAAGTATGGTATAAGTATAAGAAGTTCAATAGTGCTAATAGATACATAAAAAAATGCATTATGTGCATATTTTTTCTAGAAGGATGCATTCAAAATTACGAGAGAGGAATTGCATAAGTTGAAGTGGATTCCAGGACTAGACAAAGTCTATGAATAGCTTGAGATAGTGGAAAAGGTACCACAGGGTGGATGCCAAGCTAATTGGAGTGTATTGCAACACTCAAGGAAGGATGATAGAAATGGAAGATAATTATTGATGCATATAGAGTAGGTTGAGTGAAATCCAAGGGTACTAAGTACATTCCCAAGGTGGAATGGGATGACAATTCAAAAGGATTCAAACAAAGAAGTGGTTTTCAGAAGGGAAATCATTAAGAGTCACATGAGGAAGAAAATATTCCTATGCTTGACTTTGTATGAAAAAGAGATGACAACTGAAAATAACCCATCTCAAGTGGAAAGAAGCCACTAGTGATATTCTAGAAGGATGGAAGTACCAATGGAGTTTATGATGGTAGCTAAAAGTAACATTTACTCTTCAAGGTAATCTCTATGAAGTTAGAAAAGAAGACATTTGTGCAACATTGCAGTATGATGAAATATTGACTAAGGAAGTCAAGTTTGAGGCCAATTGGATAAGGAAGGATAAGATAATGGTGCAAGAAACCACACGTACTAGAGAGTTCAACAAGATAGAGTTAGGTTAGATGGATCTAGAAAGTAGGTGAATTCCAAAGTTTCAAAGTCAATAGGACAACATGGCTGAAAATGTAAAGTGGCCAAGTGCGATTTGGCTAGAAAAGTGCTCATGGAAGCAAGAAATAATGGTCAATGATTTCAGTGAAATAATAAAAGGATACATGAATCCAGTGGAATTGAAGACAATCAATATCGATAAATAGAATTGTAAATGATGAAAGAGGTTGATGTAATTGTTGTAGCAACAATTATGATATGGCATGTTGGACAACCATATATATCACATAAAGCTGAAATGCATATGCACTCATGGGCATTAAGGGATGAATTATTAGTGCATATAGACATGCATTAGTGCATGTGAACGTGTTTGAGAGTGTATTTAACATGTGGTAGACTAAGAGTATTCTATTTTTATATATGAATATTAAATTTGCTAATGATAGCTGTTTTGATAGGAAAGAGGAAGTTATTGCATGGCTGAAAGTATTGATGTTGTTTCATATGTAAGTCATCCATATGAAGAAAACAACATGAAGATGAAATGTTGAATATGAGGTTGGTGAAGGAGGCATGTGATATCCTAATGATACCAACTAATCATGTAGTCATCAAAAAAATTAATGGAAGATATGCATGCATGATTTGATGTACTTATGCAACATATTTGTTGAAGGGAATTTAGGTAAGAATTCCCTCAGTCACAATTTAACATTTAAAGTAATATTATTATGTGTAATTGAATGCATTAAAATGAATAATACACCACTGGGTGTGGTAAAGGATAAAGGTCTGGGATAATTATAAAAGTTGTTTATCTTTTGAATGCATTCATATGACATAACAACATGTCAGGATTGTGATGGTTATGCGATACTAACCACAACAATAAAGGAGGATAATCTTGTTATAGGAATGAATGCTAGTAAAGCTAGCCATGTGTGAGGCCATGACATGGTTGGATATGGAAAGGATATGGTGCCACACAAGTATCCTAGGGTATTCCCGCTTATATTAAATAATGTTTGGATTGCAACCTTTTTTTCAACACTAAAGAGAACCAAAGAATTACATTCTTGGTGTAGTGTTTGGGTTGAAATGGAGGGAATCCGAATGGTTAAATGGGTAATAGGAAGTGTATGGATGATGTGTTGAGGCATTAGATAGACCTTCCAATTCACCATGGTGGGATGCATGAATAATATAAAAGGTTATTATGAAATCAGTGCAAGGGTGCATTGAATGGGTATGCATGAATAAATCATGAAAGTGTGGAAGTGGAAGATTTGCACACATGCATGCTAAGATAGATTAGTGTATTCTTGAGGCATTATTGAATGTATTTTGGGGAATGCATGCATATACTATATCGCATAGAAATGATTATCCTAAAAACTGAAATGATGTAATTATTACTAACTCATGAAGTTGATAACATTAGAGGAGATATTAGATATTGCAATGAAAGATTTGTAGGTTAAATTAGTCACATGAAGATGGACTACAAGAAAGCTCTATCAAGGAAATCGAGTAAAAAAAATAATGATGGCTAGAAGAAAGAAAATATTGGATAATAATGTATGTGTAGATAATGACAGGTTCATTCCAGTTAATAGAAGGATTAATGGAAGTGATTGAACTGTTAACAGTAAATAATTTTGAGATCACTTTGTGAACCTTTGTAATTGTTGCAATAAAAGTATATTGTACATTAAATATTGACAATTTGTTTGGTTGAATGAAAGGTTGAGAGTATTACTGGAAAACATGGTCTCAAGTATGGAAATGTTGAAATCCCATAAGAAATACTGATGCCTGCTACTACAAAGAGCCAAGCAATTACGAGATGAGATCTCATACTTGGGGAAATTTGAATTTCCTTATGAAAAAAAAATTGAATTTCCTTATGAAACAAAAATTGAATTTCCTTATGAAACAAAAATTGAATTTCTAAGTGAATTTGTTATGATTTTATCTCATGATGACTGTATGCATGTGATACAGATGAAATGATGGCTATTAAAGTTGGAAATATCAGGAGGAAAGGATACTGTTAGGACACTAGAACCCTATGATTTCCATAGAGTGCAAAGAGTTAGTGAAGGTCTAGTGATGAGTTGGTGCTCTCCTTGCACGTGAAATCCTTGGCAAGATTGATCGCATAAGAAAAGTGTAGCATAGAAGGGATGCCTGAGGCTAGAAGGGTGAGTGAAACAAGGTAGAGGAAACTTAAGAATGCATATTGCACGGTGGATAGAATCATGGGGGTGTGTTAGAAAGAACATTGAGCTTAATTCTTTCTTGAGGTAGCTCTGTGGCATAGAGCAAAATCCTTACCAATGAAGAACGAATACATGAAACAAACACTTGGAAAGAAAATAACCTGAAGGAAACAAGCTTCAATGACAAAGGCATGGAGCGAGTGAGCTCTAGTGGACCCATGATAGTCTTGAAAATATGATATGAGGAGCACAAGGATGCCATGCGAGAAGAGTACCTGCATATTTTGGATATTTTTGAAGAATTTTTGAATGTGCATGGTATCTAATGCACAAAGACAATTTGATGCAGGAGCATCGCCTTCAAAGTCAAAATGCAAGTGTCGAGGAAAAGGAATTACATCTCAGCAATGACAGAGTTTCAAATAAGAAATTAACTCAGAATTAAATCGGGTTGTTGAGATATTTTGTAAACATCATTTTAAAAATGAAACTTGTTTGTAAAGTCGCGGAGGACTATAAGGGGTTGCATATATTGAGTGTTGACTCTTATCTGGCAATAACTGTTAATTATTGTAATAGGACAAACTAGGTAACCGCTAAGAGTTTGATAGGATAGGTTGTAGACAGGACGAGAGAGCTCGTGGAGCCAGTCCTTAGATAGTTTTTCATTGTTTCATTGTAATAGAACATACATAATAGAAAGAATGATATAAATATATGAGAGATCAATAGAATAGAGTAGAGTAGAATAAAAATTATGTAATTTTTTTTCATGAAGGAATAGAACAAACAAAATTGTTCCAAATCCTTGGACTGTGTTCATTTGATGTATGGATGAGTGAATGTTATATTATGTGTCTGTGATTTATTCCATTTTTGTTCATGTGTGATTGTTCGAGAAGTGTTAGTATGAAGTTGTGACGAATATGGATAAGTTTCAATTGTTTCTGTTCTCACACTTGTATACAAGGTGTGCATATCGAATGCAAGGAGTGTGTCGACTAAGTCTTGGAGTGACTCAGAGAAGTTCAGAGAGAACAAAGGAAACTTAGACCGGTTTCAAGGTGTGCACATCATCGTGAAAAGCGTCGAAGAACCCAAACCAAAGAAATGCTAGGTGGGCGAGAAGAATTTCTTTTCAAGAAATCCTTCGATCTAAGTTATCAAAATCCTGAGAACACAAGGTGTGCGTGGGGAATCAAAATCCTTTTAAGGATGAAGCTCAGAAGGGATATCAATTTCCATAAAGTGTTAGAGAGAGCCGATAGTTGGACTCATAAGGAGGAGTAAAGGTTCAAAACCTTTGAAGACGAAGAAATCTTTCAATTTGGAAGAACTTGAAAGCTCAGGAGGAGGAGTGATAGTGGCCGTTGGATCACTGTGAAAAATATCAACAACGGTTTGATCAGAGTGAAGTGCACGAGCCTTAGCACTTCACACATAGAGGAGAGAGAAAAATCACAAGAGTTGAGAAATGAGATTTCTGGAGTTCGAAGAGCCAGAGATCTGAAATAGAATCTCAGCCGCGCGATCATCAGGAACAAATCTAAACCGTTAGATTGTTCAGGGAAAACTCCAAGTGTCAGATTGCCCAAGTAAATCTAAGTTGTCAGTTACTGTGAGTCCGGGAGGAGGCGAGTTTGTACTTTGATGTTTCCTGATCTAAAAATGAAAAAGGCTTGTATCTTGAAATATTTTGCAAGTTTTTAATTAAGTGTGCTTAGGCAAAATGATCAATTTGAAAACACATAATTTAGAGAAACTTTCACATTCAAGATGTAGATAATAACCAACAAATAACAGTGAACAATAAACACATAACACAACAAATGATAAACGAGTTCACCCCTCTCTTGGGCTACATCTCCTGGTCCAGCTTCCAATGGATCTTTTATATTATTTTCTCAAAGTGATAAAATCAATGCTTTACAATGCTCAAAATGCAAAATAGATGGCTCCAATGGCTCCAGAACGTTCAAAAACCCCTAGCTGGGCTTTTTCGACACCTGATTTGGCCAAAATTGAAGAAGATAGGCTTCCTGGAAGTTTTTCCCTTCAAGCTGGCTGTCTCTGGTTTGCCAAATCACACCTCTGTGTGTCTAACTTGACCTCTGGGTGTTTCCTGTGCCTAAACTCAACACACACGCGCATCTCCACAAAATGCGCCAAAATGTAGAACGGTTAGGGAACCTAGACCCCTAAACTCGAAGGTGTTGGGTGCATGGGGCCATGTGGCCATGTTTCCCATGCATCAAAAGGGGCTCGTTCCATGAATGCATGTATGTGTGACAAGTGGTGGGTGTGTTTTGGTGTTATAACCATTTGCATGGTTGTTTGTGATTCCCGCGCAAAACATGTGGCAAGGGTCATATGTAAATGACGCACAAAACTAAGGGCTGGGGTTGGGGCTAAGCCCCAGCCTAGACTCGCGCCGAAATGCACCATAGTGTGAATTCATATAATATTCAAAACATATAATGTTAAGAAACATATGGTGGGCATGCTGGTTGGGCGGCCCTTCCCAAAGCTTTAAATCTTCCCAGAGGTTGTGGGGTCGAGTCCTGCAGACTCCCACAAAATTTTAATCACTAAACCAAAGGTGCCACATGGAAACCCATGTCCGGGCCACGTGGCACCACCCAATTGGTTAAGAAACATGCCACGTGTTTCACCTCCATTCACCCACGTGCCACCTTGCTGTCCAATAAAAACTTGCCATGTCATCTTGTCGAATCAGTTGACACATCACCTATATGATCATGCCACATCACCTATACGGTCATACCACATCAACTGTACGGACTATACAGTTAGCAAATTTTTTTTGCCTATTTGGAAAATCGAATAGAACACAATAACTCCCTCATACAATGTCCTTTTGAACCTGTTGGCGACGGAAGTCACTCCTGGATTGCTTGCAGGAGCAGAGCCCGACGCCCATCAGTTTTTTTGTCACGATTTAATAAATGGGGGTGGTCGAATGGAAAGAGACCCAGGAAAGAATCATTGACACAGGAACCAGGGTTTGGTATGTAGAAATCAAGGGAGGTCTTGATCCAACTTCTGTCAGTAAACTGATTAAGGGGTGGTAGATGGAAGACTTGTGAGAAGGGTGAGCAAGACTGCCTCGGGCAACAGGCCTTCGAAAGCTTGAGGAAGAAAGACTCAAAAGCCAAGATCCTCTTGGTCCATAGTTTCAAGGAGCTGAAGGGTGACTCGACTGGATCCTCCAATTCCAAGTCATTCAGCGCTAAGAAAATCATAGGAACCGATTAGAAGCAATGCAACTGTTACAATGATCCAACCTACATCATCCTATAACAGCTACAACTCGATTGGATCCTCCAATTCCAAGATGTTCTAACATAGTAAACAAAGAGATGGAAAAGAGGCTGACATCCATAAAGTAAGAAGTCTCCAATGCCTTATACATTAACCAAAGCGACCAGCGCTGCATCAAAACCTTACAATCGGGAGCCTTGCTCAACCATCGATGCTTACCAAAATGGCGAAAACGCCTACATATACTCAAAAACAACAACAACAACAAAAATAAGAGACTGCATTAAAAACATTGCATCTACATGTCTTCTGACAGTCTGCGCATGCAGATTTTCACCGATCGTGCACCCAAGATAGACACTATCAGATTTCGGACTGTCCTGCTGCAGATGAATCGACCAGCTTTAGTCCTTTGCTGGACTTTCTTTTTATGGCGGAGATGATGCCCAATCACCAGCAACAACCACAATAACTACTTTCTTGGGACTGGGGACAGCCTCAGTCAACCCTACCTTCTGGGATGTGGAGGTCTCCTAATGGTGCCACCTGGATCAACTGAACAGTCTCTCTTTGGATGCTGCTTCGCTGGACTGCTGCGAGGGACCCCTATGGCGGATGTGAAAAAGGGTATGATGGGAGTGATGGCGTCAACACGGTGGAGGCGATGGAGAGGAAACAAGAGCGGTGACATAAGATGAGGAATGCCATGCGGTCTGAAAAGGAAAGAGGAGGAAGGCGTGTGGAGTGCGGGGGTATAGGTGGACACAGAGTAAAAGGAATGATCATACAGGTGGAGGTGACTGGGAGTGGGAGGGACACATGGAAGGAGGCGAGAGGGCAATGAGCTGAGGAGGGGCCGTGTGGATGGAGAGAGGGAAGTTGGACAGATGATAGGGGAAGAAGGAGGAGGTAAGTGATTTGGAATAAGTGGGGGCAGACACAATGAGGAGGCACCACGTTAACAGGGGGAGGACAGGACAGAAGGTGACAAGTTAGGAAGCCCCCCCCATACCTTTATTAAAGTCAGGATAGAAAAGGGGGGGCCGAAAGAAACCTCAGCCGTTGATCCGGGCGCTCTGATCATAGCCGTCAGAGAGGTGTGCCCTCGATTCCGGACCCCCCCCCTCCGCTTAAAGGTAGAAAGGTGGGGGGGCTCTAGAATCCGCTCCTGACCATAGATCTGAGCGCGCAGATCCTGGCCACCTAGATCCATGCCCCCTTTAAGTCCAATGCGCCCGAGTTTCATCGATGGATGGACGACTGAGATGACTTCGGCGCTTTCACTATGAAAATCCCGAAAGGCCCCACCTATGGCTCAGATCTTGTGCCATGTGTCCTTGAGATGGATGGTCCCGATTCTTTCAGGATTTCTGGCACTGGGTGTTCACGATGCAACGCTTCTCAAAATACCGATTGACCAAACTGCGAAAGCATGGATGTACGCCGTGTTTCCTCCAGAGGAACGGTCAAGATGGCATTTGATGTTAAAAGAGGGTTGCCTCCATTATCAGGCTCGCTTGATGTGACTGGTTTCTAGGACCATGGGCTTAGCTTCAAAGGCGCTTATCGACGTTTCAGGGTTCGGGGTTTCGAGATGTAAAATGATGAGGAGCTCTTACCCCTCGAATCCCCGAATGCTGACATGACATGATCGTGCACCATGTGTCCTTTTGGATGGATGAACGAGATCCTTCATGAATGTATATAGACGCTACCCATCGCGCTAATCCCAGCGTAACTCTGCTAATCACAATTTTCCATCGACTGTCGATCTTCTCCTATGGATGAATCTGGGCCGTTGACAACCTAATTTCGCCCGCTCACTTGATTTTCATCCTGAAATGGGGCTTTACGTGCTACGCTTGGGCGTTCTTCATGCAATTTGCAGACCTGGATGATGTTAGGCCCAAGAAAAGAAATGTTTCTAACATTAGGCTCCATGGGGGATAGAGTCTTCCCTGTGATGCTCTAAGAACTCATTCCGCAGCTTCAGTGCCTTGCTGTTGGGCTATGGATTCAGGCTCAAAACATCCTGCTGCTGAAAATACAAGCCGAAAAACAAAATAAACAAAATAAAGATACATGCTCAAAGGAGCATATTTATATACAATCCTAAACTAATAAAACACTTTACATGGGGCTAGGTGAAAGCAGATTTCCACCATAGCCATTCAAGCATCTTCCTAGATAGAAGCTCCTTCCTTCTGTCAATGATCATCAGCAGATGGTGTAACCATGACAGAAGAACAGTTACACTCTTCAACTCCTTCTTACAGGCTGGAGTAGAGATGAAATAGGGTGGCTCCAAGGCATAGGGGAAATCCCACTCCATGTACTTGCTGACGGGGTCATAGAATGAGTGGCCAATCCCAGAAAATTGGCGACAAACGACCGCCTATGCTACATGGTTGTCCACCTGTGGCTGATAAGCAGAGGTAGGAGGACAACTGACGCAGGCTCACTGATCTCAGGTGGTGGCTATTCGTTGATTGGCTCCAGATAGAACATGAAATACGTGCTCAGCCGTTCCTTTGGTTCCTCCTCCTCTTTTCCGTGCACTCCCCCATCTTGTAAGAAGGGAACGGTCTCCCGATCCTTCTCTTCAATCCCAAATGTAAATACATCATGGTAAATCTCATGAAGGAAGAAAGAACGATCCTCTTCCACAATGGATTCTTTGTTTAAATCCGAGACAACAGGCTCATTGGGGGCAGATGCTAACGCATCCAAAAAATCTTCAATAATCTCTTCAAAAGAGCTGCTTAGATCATCCGCCTCGAAGACTGGAAAATCCTTTTTGCTGCCTTCAGATTCCAATTTTGCACACTGGGGAGTGGGGAATATTACCTGCACCACTAGTCACTCAGAGTGCCATCCTCCTCCCTGGGAACTTCATCACTCTCATAACCCCCCCCTACTACAGATGAATGGAGAGGAGAAAGGACAGAGCTCTGATCCAGGTCATCAGGATCATCCTCATAGCCTACGTCCGAAACAACTTCATCCGGTATAGAGTTGTGGTATCACTCACTACAGTTATGAAAAACTAACATAGAGGGATAAAAATCTTGGTAATAGGTGATGAAAGCTGCATGAAACTTCGAGAGTGAAGAAATGCTAGCATGGGGTAAAGAATGATACCATTTACGCGCATCCCTTGCTAATGAGAACATGAACATTTTCAATAATACATCCTCATGATGTATCTCCCACTGACGCATGAGTTCATGAAACTCACTGAGGTGCTGAGCAAGGTTGTCATCTTCACGCTTTCCAAATATGGGAAAATAATCACCCCATTCATTCGGAGAGGGGACAACATTAGGAAAACTAGGAATAGCAGAAAAATTAAAAGGAGAAAACCTGCGAGCAAGGATTTTCTCCATATCGAACCAGTGGAGTCGTCAATCGATCCTTGAATCATGGAGTCGCCAGGTTAAAGATGCACAACTTCAAATGTGTTTGGTCCTTGTTCACCATCAAAGGCCATATCCTAACATTGTTGTTACCCCAGGAAGCTTCTCAGGCTGAGAAAGCAGCTGCTGAAACCTTCTCGAGAAAGATCCTTAGGGTCAGCTTTCAGGTGTGCTAACAGTAGCCACAGTTGAAACAGTGATGTGGAAACCTTGGAGTCGCCACAGTGGATTCGCCAGGTGCATAGTAGAAATATTGAAGGGCTCTGATGTCTGATGCACCTTCAGAATCAAAGGCTCAATGTCGTTCTGCCCAGGGAAAATCTTCAACTTCGTCCCTGGCAACGACACCAGAAATGTTGGCGACGGAAGTCACTCCTGGATTGCTTGTAGTAGCAGAGCCCGATGCCCATCAGTTTTTTTGTCACGATTTAATAAATGGGGGTGGTCGAATGGAAAGAGACCTAGGAAAGTAGCATTGACATAGGAACCAGGGTCTGGTATGTAGAAAGCAAGGGAGGTCTTGATCCAACTTCTGTCAGAAAACTGATTAAGGGGTGGTAGATGGAATACTTGTGAGAAGGGTGAGCAAGAATGCCTCGAGAAACAGGCCTTCGGAAGCTTGAGGAAGAAAAAATCAAAATCCAAGATCCTCTTGGTCCAGAGTTTCAAGGAGCTGAGGGGTGACTCGATTGGATCCTCCAATTCCAAGTCATTTAGCGCTAAGAAAATCACAGGAACCGATTAGAAACAATGCAACTGTTACAGTGATCCAACCTACATCATCCTATAACAGCTACAACTCGACTGGATCCTCCAATTATGAGATGTTATAACAAAGTAAACAAAGAGATGGATAAGAGGTTGACATCCATAAAGTAAGAAGTCTCCAATGCCTTATACAATAACCAGAGCGACCAGCGCTGCATCAAAACTTTACAATCGGGAGCCTTGCTCAACCATCAATGCTTACCAAAATGGAGAAAACGCCTACATATACCAAAAAACAACAACAACAGCAAAAAAAAGATGCTGCATTAAAAACATTGCATATGCATGTCTTCTGACAATCTGTGCATGCAGACTCTGGCCGATCGTGCACCCAAGACAGACGCTATCAGATTTCGGACTGTCCTGCTGCAAATGAGTCGACCAACTTTAGTCTTTTGCTGGAATTTCTTTTTATGGTTGAGATGATGCCCAACCACCAGCAACAACCACAATAACTGCTTTTTTGGGACTGGGTATAGCCTTGGTCAACCCTACCTTCTGGGACGTGGAGGTCTCCTAATGGTGCCACCTAGATCAGCTGAACGGTCTCTCTTTGGATGCTGCTTCGTTGGACTGCTGCGAGGGACCCCTATGGCGGATGTGAAAAAGAGTATGATGGGAGCGATGGCATCAACACGGTGGAGGCGATGGAGAGGAAATGGGAGTGGTGACATAAGTTGAGGAATGCCATGCGGTCTGAAAAGGAAAGAGGAGGAAGGCGTGTGGAGTGTGGGGGTACAGGTGGACACAGAGTAAAATGAATGATCATACAGGTGGAGGTGACTGGGAGTGAGAGGGACACATTGCAGGAGGCGAGAGGGTGATGAGATGAGAAGGGGCCATGTGGATGGAGAGAGGGAAGTTGGACAGATGATAGGGGAAGAAGGAGGAGGTAAGTGATTTGGAAGAAGTGGGGGCAGACGCAATGAGGAGGCACCACGTTAAGAGGGGGAGGATGAGATAGAAGGTGACAAGTCAGGAAGCCCCCCCCATACCTTTATTAAAGTCAGGATAGCAAAGGGGGGGGCCGGAAACAACCTCAGCCGTTGATCCGGGCGCTCTGATCATAGCCGTCGGAGAGGTGCGCCCTCGATTCCGGACCCCCCCTTCCGCTTAAAGGTAGAAAGGTGGGGGGGCTCTGAAATCCACTCCTGACCGTAGATCTGAGCGCGCAGATCCTGGCCACCCAGATCCATGCCCCCTTTAAGTCCAATGTGCCCGAGTTTCATTGATGGATGGACGACTGAGATGACTTCGACGCTTTCACTATGAAAATCCCGAAAGGCCCCACCTGTGGCTCAGATATTGTGCCATGTGTCCTTCAGATGGACGGTCCCGATTCTTTCGAGATTTCTGGCATCGGGTGTTCACGATGCAATGCTTCTCAAAATCTCGACTGACCAAACCGCGAAAGCACAGATGTATGCCATGTGTCCTCCAGAGGAACGGTCGAGATGGAATTTGATGTTAGAAGAGGGCTGCCTCCATTATCAGGCTCGCTTGATGTGACCGGGTGCTAGGACCATGGGAATAGCTTCAAAGGCGCTTATCGGCGTTTCAGGTCTCGGGGTTTTGAGACGTAAAATGATGAGGAGCTCTTACCCCTTGAATCCCTGAATGACGACATGACATGATTGCGCACCACGTGTCCTTTTGGATGGACGACCAAGATCCTTCATGAATGTATATAGACGCTACCCATCATGGTAATCCCGGCGCAACTCTACTAACCACGATTTCCTGCCAACCGTCGATATGCTCCTATGGATGAATCTGGGCCGTTGACAATCTAATTTCCCCCGCTCACTTTATTTTCAGCCTAAAATGGGGCTTTACATGCTACGCTTGGGCGTTCTTCATGCAATATGCAGACTTGGATGCTCTTAGGCCCAAGACAAGAAATGTCGCTAACATTAGGCTCCATGGGGGATAGAGTCATCCCTGTGATTCTCTAAGAACTCATTTCGTAGCTTCAGTGCCTTGCTGTTGGGCTATGGAGTCAGGCTCAAAACATCCCGCTGCTGAAAATACAAGCTGAAAAATAAAAGCAACAAAATAAAGATACATGCTCAAAGGAGCTTATTTATATACTATCCTAAACTAATAAAACACTTTACATGGGGCTAGGTGAAAGCAGATTTCCACCATAGCCATTCAAGCAGCTTCCTGGATAGAAGCTCCTTCCTTCTGTCAATGATCATCAGCAGATGGTGTAACCGTGACAGTAGAACGGTTACACTCTTCAACTCCTCCTTACAGGCTGGAGTTGAGATGAAATAGGGCGGCTCCAAGGCATAGGGGAAATGCCACTCCATGTACTTGCTGACAGGGTCATAAAATGAGTGGCCAATCCCAGAAAACTGGCGACAAACAGTCGCCTGTGATACACAGTTTTCCACCTGTGGCTGAATATCTCTGATAAGCACAGGTAGGAGGACAACTGACGCAGGCTCACTAATCTCAGGTGGTGTCTGTTCATTGACTGGCTCCAGATAGAACATGAAATGCACGCTCAACCGTTCCTCTGGTTCCTCCTCCTCTTTTCCATGCACTCCCCCATCTTGTAAAAAGGGAACGGTCTCCCGATCCTTCTCTTCAATCCCAAATGTAAATACATCATGGGAAATCTCATGAAGGAAGAAAGAACGATCCTCTTCCACAATGGCTTCTTTGTTTAAATCTGAGACAACAGGCTCATTGGGGGCAGATGCTAACGCATCCAAAAAATCTTCAATAATCTCTTCAAAAGAGCTGCTTAGATCATCCGCCTCGAAGACTGGAAAATCCTTTTTGTTGCCTTCAAATTCCAATTTTGCACACTGGGGATTGGGGAATATCGCCTGTACCACTAGTTCACTCAGAGAACCATCCTCCTCCCTGGGAACTTCATCACTCTCATAACCCCCCTGTTGCAGATGAATGGGGAGGAGAAAGGACAGAGCTCTGATCCAGATCATCAGGATCATCCTCATAGCCTACGTCCGAAACAACTTCATCCAGTATAGAGTTGTGGTATCCCTCACTACAGTTATGACAAACTAACATAGAGGGATAAAAATCTTGGTAATAGGTGACGAAAGCTCCATGAAACTCCGAGAGTGAAGAAATGCTAGCAGGGGGTAAAGAATGATACCATTTACATGCATCCCTTGCTAACGAGAACATGAACATTTTCAATAATACATCCTCATGATGTATCTCCCACTGATGCATGAGTTCATCAAACTCACTGAGGTGCTGAGCAGGGTTTTCATCTTCATGCTTTCCAAATATGGGAAAATAATCGCCCCATTCATTTGGAGAGGGGACAACATTAGGAAAACCAGGAATAGCAGAAAAATTAAAAGGAGAAAACCTGGGAGCAAGGATTTTCTCGATATCAAACCATTGGAGTCGTCAATCAATCCTTGAATCATGGAGTCGCCAGGTGAAAGATGCGCAGCTTCGAATGTGTCTGGTCCTTGTTCACCATCAAAGGCCAGATCCTAACATTGTTGTTACCCTAGGAAGCTTCTCAGGCTGAGAAAGCAGCTGCTGAAACCTTCTCGAGAAAGCTCCTTAGGGTCAGCTTTCAGGTGTGCTAACAGTAGCCACAGCTGAAACAGTGATGTGAAAACCTTGGAGTCGCCATAGTGGATTCGCCAGGTGCATAGTAGAAATCTTGAAGGGCTCTGATGTCTGATGCACCTTCAGAATCAGAGGCTCAATGTCGTTTTTCCCAGGGAAAATCTTCAACTTCGTCCTTGGCAACGATGCCAGAAATGTTGGTGACGGAAGTCACTCCTGGATTGCTTGCAGGAGTAGAGCCCGACGCCCATCAGTTTTTTTGTCACGATTTAATAAATGGGGGTGGTCGAATGGAAAGAGACCCAGGAAAACAACATTGACACAGGAACCAGGGTCTGGTATGTAGAAAGCAAGGGAGGTCTTGATCCAACTTCTGTCAGTAAACTGATTAAGGGGTGGTAGATGGAAGACTTGTGAGAAGGGTGAGAAAGACTGCCTCGGGCAACAGGCCTTCAGAAGCCCGAGGAAGAAAAAATCAAAATCCAAGATCCTCTTGGTCCATAGTTTCAAGGAGCTGAGGGGTGACTCGACTGGATTCTCCAATTCCAAGTCGTTCAACGCTAAGAAAATCACAGGAACCGATTAGAAACAATGCAACTGTTACAGTGATCCAACCTACATCATCCTATAACAACTACAACTCGACTGGATCCTCCAATTCCGAGCTGTTCTAATATAGTAAACAAAGAGATGGAAAAGAGGCTGACATCCATAAAGTAAGAAGTCTCCAATGCCTTATACATTAACCAGAGCGACCAGCGCTGCATCAAAACTTTACAATCGGGAGCCTTTCTCAACCATCGATGCTTACCAAAATGGAAAAAATGCCTACATATACTAAACAACAACAACAACAGCAAAAACAAGACGCTGCATTAAAAACATTACGTCTGCATGTCTTCTGACAATCTGCGCATGCAGACTCTGGCCGATCGTGCACCCAAGACAGACGCTATCAGATTTTGGACTGTCCTGCTGCAGATGAATCGACAAGCTTTAGTCCTTTGCTGGACTTTATTTTTATGGCGAAGATGATGCCCAACCACCAGCAACAACCACAATAACTAGTTTCTTGGGACTGGGGACAACCTCGGTCAACCCTACCTTTTGGGACATGGAGGTCTCCTAATGGTGCCACCTGGATCAACTGAACGGTCTCTCTTTGGATGCTGCTTCGCTGGACTGCTGCGAGGGACGCCTATGGAGGATGTGAAAAATGGTATGATGGGAGCGATGGTGTCAACACGGTGGAGGCGATGGAGAGGAAACGGGAGCGGTAACATAAGCTGAGGAATGCCACGCGGTCTGAAAAGGAAAGAGGAGGAAGGCGTGTGGAGTGCGGGGGTACAGGTGAACACAGAGTAAAAGGAATGATCATACAGGTGGAGGTGACTGGGAGTGAGAGGGACACATGGCAGGAGGCGAGAGGGTGATGAGCTGAGGAGCGGCCATGTGGATGGAGAGAGGGAAGTTGGACAGATGACAGGGGAAGAAGGAGGAGGTAAGTGATTTGGAAGAAGTGGGGGCAAACACAATGAGGAGGCACCACGTTAACAGGGGGAGGACGTGATAGAAGGTGACAAGTTAGGAAGGGCCCCCCATACCTTTATTAAAGTCAGGATAGCAAAGGGGGGGCCGAAAATAGCCTCAACCATTGATTCGGGCACTCTGATCGTAGCCATCGGAGAGGTGAGCCCTCGATTCCGGACCCCCCCCCTCCGCTTAAAGGTAGAAAGGTGGGGGGGCTTCGGAATCCGCTCCTGATCGTATATCTGAGCGCACAGATCCTGGCCACCCAGATCCATGCCCCCTTTAAGTCCAATGCCCTCAGATATTGTGTCGTGTGTCCTTTAGATGGACGGTTCCGATTCTTTCGGGATTTCTGGCACCGGGTGTTCACGATGCAACGCTTCTCAAAATCCTGATTGACCAAACCGCGAAAGCACGGATGTACGCCGCGTGTCCTCCAGAGGAATGGTCGAGGTGGAATTTGATGTTAGAAGAGGGCTGCCTCCATTATCAGGCTCACTTGACGTGACTGGGTGCTAGGACCATGGGCTTAGCTTCAAAGGCGCTTATCGACGTTTCGGGGTTCGGGGTTTCGAGACGTAAAATGACGAGGAGCTCTTACCCCTCGAATCCCCAAATGTCGACATGACATGATCACGCACCACGTGTCCTTTTGGATGGATGACTGAGATCCTTCATGAATGTATATAGATGCTACCCATCGCTCTAATCCCGACACAACTCCGCTAACCGTGATTTCCCGATGACCATCGATCTTCTCCTATGGATGAATCTGGGCCGTTGACAACCTAATTTCGCCCGCTCACTTGATTTTCAGCCTGAAATGGGGCTTTACGTGCTACGCTTGGGCATTCTTCATGCAATCTATAGACCTGGATGCTCTTAGGCCCAAGACAATAAATGTCGCTAACATAACTCGTTCAAAGTGCGTTGGGTTCGTGACGATGAGGCCTACGTCCCTGTTCATTTTTAAACGATTCCGAGCACTTTGAATTTTGAACAAAATTTGATCCCTTGGATCACACCTCCCCATTGGAAAGATTTTGGACCTCCAAAACACTACTTTCAGTCTATCTGAATATGAGGTTATAGTTCCCTCACCTTCCCAACCTCAATCCACTTGGCCTTGCTTGGATTTGTGTCTTTAAGACCAATTCAAAGATATTCCACATTTCCCCGTTTTGAAGTTCTCATCCTCTTGTCAAGGATTGTGTCTTCATGTAGTTCTGTAAGATATTCTAGTGAGAAATCATCTATAGAAGGAATCTGAACATGGTCTCTTTGATCATCAATCAAAGGAGGCTCATACAATTTCAAATTCTCAACATTGACAACTGCTTACATTTACATATAAGGAGGCAAATCCAAATGGAAGGCATTGTTACCAACCTTTTCAAGAACCTTGAAAGGTCCATATCTAATTGGTTTCAATTTTTGACCTTCTCCTTTAAGCCTCTCCTTGCTAATGTAAAGCCAAACTTCATCTCCAACTTGGAAACTGTGATCAACACGATGCTTGTCATGTCTTGTCTTGTACTTGGCTTGACTCTTTTCCAACTGTTCTTGTACCATTTGATGTATCAACTGAATTTGTTCAATGAACTTTTCTACCCTATCAATGTCATACTGTCCATCAATAGAAATATCTTTCCCAAAGATAAAATCTAAGGGAGATTTGGGCAAATAGCCAAAACATGCTTCAAATGGCGATGTTTGAGTTGAAGAGTGCTTAGCCCGGTTGTAAGCATGCTAAATGTAGTGTAAATGCTCATCCCAAAGTTTAGGATGCTTGCTGCAATAACCATGAAGAAGATGCACCAATGTTCTATTAACCACTTCTGTTTGACCATTGGTTTATGGATGGAAAGATGTGCTCTTTTTCAGTTTGGTGTCCATGAGTGCCCATAAACTTGACCAAAAGTTCCCAATAAATAGAGAATATTGATCAGAAATAATGGATTTAGGCAACCCAAAATGTACTCAAACATGCTGAAAGAACATTTGTGCCATTTGCTCAACTACAACCTGCTTCTTACAAGGAATCAAAATACATATTTTGCTGAAACGATCAACCACAACATAAATATAATCATAATTTTTTTTAGACATAGGTAGACCTCCTACAAAGTCCATGAAAATGCTTTCCCAAGGACGAGAAGGAACCGTAAGTGGAGTATACAAACCCAACTTTCTATTGCTAGGTTTGCTTGTAGCACATAATGAACATCCTCTAACATATCTTGAAACACTTTCATTCATTTTAGGCCAATAGCAATACCTTTGCAAATTAGCCACCGTCTTGCCTACACCAAAGTGACCAGCAATAAGAGAAGAATGAGCTTCTCTTATAATGTTGATTATTTCACCCTATGGAATACATAGCTTGCCAAGATGATACAAAAGATTATCAGGCACATGGTAATCCAATTCCTCAACATGTTTAGAATGACACAAAGTTGCATATACTTCTTTAAAATCAACATCTAAAGCATATTGTTCAACACATCTCTCATGCATGATAGGATTATGCTTAAGAATAACTGAAGCACTAATAATAGGCCTATAAAGCATATCAACAACTTTGTTATAAATGCCCTTCTTATACCTTATGACCAAGTGGAATTGTTGTAGAAAACCCATCCATCTGAAGTGCCTTGCTTGTTGTAGCTTTGTTTATGATTGTCAGTATTGCAATGGTTGATGATCTGTGTGAATGATAGTTTCTTTTCCCAACAAATAATGTTTCCATTTTTTCACACTTTGCACCAATGCATACAACTCCTTATCATAAGTAGGATAGTTAATCACAACACCATTAAAAGTTTTTAAAACAAATGGGCTTACCATGTTGTAACAAGACTGCTCCCATTGCATAATTGCTTGCATCAGTTTGGATTTCAAAAGCTTGTCTCAAATTCGAAAGTGCAAGAACTGGAGCTGAACTGATTTTCTCCTTCAAAGTATCAAAATCCTTTTGTTGCTTGCCTCCCCATTGGAAAACTTGCTTGATGCTTTTCACTGCATTTAATGGAGTTGCAATTGAAGAAAAGTTAGCAATAAACTTTCTCCAATATTGGGCTGCTCCCAAAAAACTTCTTACCTCTGTCACATTGTTGGGCTTGGGCCACTCCAATATGACTTTGACCTTGGAGGGATCAATGTTCAGTTCTCCTCCACCAACAATATGCCCCAAGTAAACAAGTGAGGTTTTTCCAAACTCACATTTAGACATCTTCAAAAACAACTTTTCTTTTCTCAAGACATCTAAAACTTTCTTTACATGCATAACATGCTCTTCACGAGATTTTCTAAAAATCAAAATGTCATCCAAGTAGACAATAACACAATCATCAAGAAAAGGCCTTAAGACATCATTCATAACTCTCATGAAAGTAGGAGGAGCATTGCAAAGTCCAAAAGGCATTACCATCCACTCAAACAAACCTTGCTTTGTCTTGAAAGCTGTCTTCCATGTGTCTCCTTCGACAATCCTAATCTGATGATATCTGCTTCTCAAATCCAACTTAGTAAAATACTTAGCATCGTTCAATTGATCAAGCAAATCATCAATTCTAGGAAGAGGATAGCGATTCTTTACCGTAATCTTGTTCAAGGCCTTGAAATCTACACACATGCACCATGTACCATCTTTCTTTGGCACTAAAACAATTGGAGATCCACATGGCGATGTGCTTGGCATGATAACCCCTTTGTCAAGCAACTCTTGGATTTCTTTTTTAATTTCAGCATTCTCCATGTCTGACATCTTATACATACCAATGTTTGGAAGAGGACAGTCTTGCTGCAATTGTATTTCATGTTGGATACCCCTTCTTGGAGGCAATCCATTTGGTTCCTGAAACATCTCATCATATTGGTTAACAACCTCATATAAATCAGATTTCAACTTTGCATCACAACCTTGGAAAACTTTTTTTTCAACATTATCTTTGGGTTTAATCATCAAGAGGACAAAATTCTTACTAGCATTGACTAATCTCTTCATTTGTCCTGCATTTACAAGTGACAAATTCATATTCTTTGTATGTGCTCCAACAATGTACTCAACTCCATTTTTAAACAAATGATACTTGTTCCCATGATGATGAAAGATGGCTCTGCTATCATATAAGTATGGGCTTCCCAACACAATACCACAGATATCCAAAGGAATAACATCAAGCTATACCTCATCTATAAAATTTGCAGTGATGGCAAATCTAAGTTTACACCTTCTTGTCACCTGCAATTTAGCATTGTCACATATCCAACCTAGAGGGTATGGTTTAGGATGTGGAATAGTTTCCAAATTTAATTTCTTGACAGTGTCTTCAGATATGAGGTTTGTTTGATATCCAGTATAAAAAAGAGTATCTATCTTGGTATTCTTTGAAACAACCCTTATGTGAAAAAGCTCTATTCTTTCTTTTTCTTGTTGAGTTTCATTGAGGTTACTACTACTTGAAGAACTAGTACTTGCAATAGAACCCTTACCTTGATAACCCATGGCTGTAATTTTTGTTTCATCAC
>ML785059.1:102461-115968 GCA_009831015.1 Picea engelmannii
CTCAACATTTACCTCTCCATTGTACATTGGCAATTCAAATTTAATATCAAGCTTTAACAAAGGAATTTGTGGAGGAATTTTACCATGTCCCTTTGGAGAATTTGGAGGTGGTTGTGAAATGGTAGAAGAAGTGGAAGATGGAGCTGAAGGAGGTGGAGTATCACCATTCCCTCCATTTCCTTTTGGAGTTTTATCACCACTGTCTCCCTTGTCCTTTGAAGGGTTGGAGCTTTCACCTTGCAACCTTGCATTCCTTTCTTCCATCAAGAATTTCATCATTTCTCTCATATCCATTAAATCCTGTCTGAGATCTTCATCTTCTGAAGGAAAATTTTCATGACTCTCTTCATGAGCCATCCTTGTTGAATGCCTCCTTGAAGCTTGAGGTGATTGTATAGTCATTCTTCTTGAAAGTGGGGAACTTGGTTCTACAAGTTGACCTTTCCCTCTTGTGAGCTTCAACCTTGTGAGCATCAGAAAACAAAACACTTGCAAATAATCAAGCCTTCAAAAACCTTTGCTCTAATACCAACTTGATCTAAAAATGAAAAAGGCTTGTATCTTGAAATATTTTGCAAGTTTTTAATTAAGTGTGCTTAGGCAAAAGGATCAATTTGCAAACACATAATTTAGAGAAACTTTCACATTCAAGATGCATATAATAACCAACAAATAACAGTGAACAATAAACACATAACATGACAAATGATAAAGGAGTTCACCCCTCTCTTGGGCTACATCTCCTGGTCTAGCTTCCAATGGATCTTTTATATTATTTGATCGAAGTGCTAAAATTAGTGATTTACAATGCTCAAAATTCCAAATAGATGGATCCAATGGCTCCAAAACGTCCAAAAACCCCTAGCTGGGTTTTTTCGGCACCTGATTTGGCCAAAAATTGAAGAAGATAGGCTTCCTGGAAGTTTTCCCCTTCAAGCTTGTTGTCTCTGGTTCGCCAAATCGCACCTCTTTGTGTCTAACCCGGCCTCTGGGTGTTTCCCATGCCTAAACTTAGAACACACACACATCTCCACAAATCGTGCCAAAATGTAGAACGATTAGGTAACCTAGCCCCCTAACCCCAGAGGTGTTGGGCGCATGGGGCCATGTGGCCACGTTTCCCGCACATCAAAAGGGGCTCGTTCCATGAAAGCATGTATGTGTGACAACTGGTGGGCATGTTTTGGTGTTATAACCATTTGCATGGTTGTTTGTGAATCCCGCACAAAACATGTGGCAAGGGTCATATGTAAACAACGCACAAAACCGAGGGTTGGAGCTGGGGCTAAGCCCCAGCCCAGACCCGCGCCGAAATGCACCATAGTGTGAATTCATATAATATTCAAAACGTATAATGTTAAGAAACATATGGTGGGGGCGCTGGTTGGGCAGCCCTTCCCAAAGCTTTAACTCTGCCAGGAGGTCACGGGGTCGAGTCCTGCGGACTCCCACAAACTTTTAATCACTAAACCCAAGGTGCCACGTGGCAGCCCATGCCTGGGCCATGTGGCACCACCCAATTGGTTAAAAAACATGCCACGTGTTTCACCTCCATTCGCCCATGTGCCACCTTGCTGTCCAATAAAAACTTGCCATGTCAGCTTGTTGAATCAGTTGACACGTCACTTGTACGGTCATGCCACATCACCTGTACGGTCATGCCACGTCAGTTGTACAAACTGTACAGTCAACAAATATTTTTTGCATGTTTGGCAAATTGAATAGAACGCGATATCTCCCTCATACAGTGTCCGTTTGAACCCATTCAAAGTGTGTTGGGTTCATGACGACGAGGCCTACATCCCTGTTTGTTTTGAAGTGATTATGAGCACTTTGAATTTTGAGCAAAATTTGATCCCCTAGATCATTTCCAAAGTGCTGAGAGCCAAAGGGCCGAAATGAATTTGGACTGTTGGATCTAGGAGGACATGTGTCGATAGGTCGGATGATCCAGAGGAAGGCGAAGGCCAAAGTGTTGAAACACTCGAAGCCTGAAGAGCTGAGAGCTGTCGATATATAAGTGGACACTTGTCAACAGACCGTGAGCTCTGGGAAAGTTGAAGTGAGTTTTTAGTTTAAAATATCATATTGTCGAAGTGCGAAGACCTGAAGACCTGAAGTAAAATCTGGGTCGTGATATCTAAGGGAGACGTGGCATGAATATGTGAACTCCGGGTAAGGTCCCCAAGTGGTTCGTAGCCATTGGATTTGAAGGAGAAATGGTGCACATCTGTGAGCTTCGGGTAAAGACCCAAAGAAATACTCGATCGTTAGATCAGGAGGTCATGCGTTAGTGGATCATAGACTTTGGGTAAAAAGAAACCATTGGGAAAAAGAAGTTTGAGATTTGAGATCTTAGAAGTCCGGAGACCCGAAGAAGATCTCGACCGTCGATCAAGAAGAGGGTCACAGGACCGTTGATCTGAGTTGAAAGGTCAAACATCTGAAGTGGGAGTAGAACCATTGATTGAGCAGGACAAGTGTTTGTAGATTGTGAGTTCCAGAATATTTGAGTATGAAAGAAAGTTGGGTTTGAGATTTCAAAACTCCGAAGTCTAGATTTGTGAAGGAGATCGCAACCGTTGATTGAAGGACGAGCATATCTAGTCCGTAGATTAGAAATACACAGATTTGAACTGTTGATCCATACGTTATCGTCAATATCGCGAGATTGACGATCCCATAGCATTACAGGAACAAGAGTTGCACATAGTTTAAAATATCGAGGGTGGGCCGCAATCTAAACCGTGGTTTCGTCAGGAGGAAACATGGACGATTGAGGAGGATTACAGGCCCAAAATTAGTTTGAATTCAAACTGCTTGTAGCCACTCCCACAATTGCATGGTCATCGCCAAGGTCACATCAAGAGGGGGATTATCAGAAAAAAGGAGCTAACGCCCAACATTCTGAGCTTTTGCAGAAGAGAGAAAGGGAGGGTTGCGGGTGCCATTAAAACTCGCAACAAGAAGCTGAAAGGGCCTGTGTTTAGTCACATAAGGAAACCATTAAGGTTTCAGAGAGTCACTCGACTCTAGAATCAAATATCCAAGACCGGGAGGTTGCGCAGTCCTATGGGAGAGTAGGGGGGCTGCATCAGGTGGTATCAGAGATAATAATGAGTTTGTTTGTAGAAATAAATCAAAGGAGAAAGGAGGTAAATTGATATCATTTGTGGTATCAATAATTTTTTTTTTTTTTTTAGGTGACGCAGTGAAATCATGCCACATAGAAGGCATAGAGTGAATGCATAAATGGAAGAAGAAATGATATGAATTCAAATGAGACTGGATGCCATGGAAACAACACAGAGGAGAGCACCAGACGTTGGAGATATCAGTGAAGCCAAGAGTGAAGAAGAAGAGGTCGAAGAAAATGTAGCAGGGGATGCTGCACAAGATCACTTAATAAAAGTTGTTTCAAAAATAGGAGCCAGAGCAAGGATAGAGGTACCAATGTATGAAGGCAATTTAGAATTTGAAGAATTGTTATATTGGGTACGTGCTATGGAAAAATACTTCGATTATGAAGATATCGAAGAAGAGAAGATGGTGAAGCATGCAGTGACAAGACTGAAGGGTCATGCAGCGCTATGGTGGGATGAACTGCAAGCCCAACACATGATGGATGGTAAGCAAAAAATTAAAAACTGGGATAGGATGGTAGCCAAGATGAAGGGAAAACTTATCCCAAAGGACTATCAAATCAATCTATTTAGGAGATTGCAAAACCTGAGACATAAAATATTATCAGTGAAGGAGTACACTGAGGAATTTTATAGACTGAACATCAAGGCTAGATATAAATAAAGTGAGGATGAAAAGGAAACTAGATATATCAATGGGTTGAGATACAAAATCCAAGAGGAGATCAACATGACGTCGGTTAGTACACTCGAGGATGATTATAAAGAAGCCTTGAAAGCTGGAGAAAAATTGGCCAGGAAACAAAGCCAATGAAGCAGAGGAGGAAACTCAAGAAGAGGTAAGGGAACTACCAGAGAGAAGTTCCAAAAGAAAAAGCATGAAGTTGGCAAACAATATAGTCACCATGAGAAAGGTGGAAGTTCTAAGGAAGGAAAACATGGTGGGAGAAGTTCGTTTTCCAAGGGAAGAGGAAGAGGAAGATCTAGAGGAGGCATAGTTAGATGCTATACCTGTGGAAAGAAAGGGCACAAGTCTTGGGAATGTCCCGAGAGAAATAATGAAGTAGGAGGTGAAGCACACATTGTTGAAGCACATAAACATCTGGAAGAAGAAGAAACAGAAGGAGGAAATAACCTCATGATGAGGAAGATTCTTCTTAAACCAGAGAAGGAACCAAAGGAACTAGAGGAACCATTTCAACAAACAAGTCTGTTCACAATTGCTTGCAAGTCGAAAGACAAAGTTTTCAAGGTGATCATAGACAGTGGGAGCACTGACAATTTAGTATCCACAGAGATGGTGGAGAAACTGGAGCTGAAGACAACTGCACATACAAACCCATACAAGGTATCATGGTTGCAGAAAGGACATCAAGTAATGGTAAGTCAACAATGCCAAGTTGAATTTAAAATAGGAGGTTATAGGGATGAAATATTATGTGATGTAATTCCTATGGATGTCTGTCATATTTTATTGGGGAGACCATGACAGTTTGACATAAAGGCTATTCATGAAGGAAGAAAGAAAACTTATACCCTAGAAAAGAATGGTAGGACACATATGTTGTTACCAATAGAAGACAAAGAGAAAAATAGGGAAGATAGTTCAAGTATACTTCTCATGAGTGGGAAGGAACTCTTGAATGAATTCAAGGAGGAGAAAGAAATGCAGTTTGTTGTAGTGAGGAAGCCCAGAGTTATCCTTACAAGTACTTCTGTGGAATATTTTCCTATAGAAATCCAGTAATTGTTAGAAAAATTTTCTGACATAGTAGTGGATGAGTTACCTCACCCATTGACACCCATTAGGAGTATAAGCCATCATATTGACCTTATTCCAGGAGCTAGTTTAGAAAACAAAGTAACTTATAGGTTGACACCTAGAGAGAATGAGGAAGTCAAAAATCAAGTCCAAGAGTTGTTGGATAAAGGTTTAGTCAGGGAAAGACTAAGCCCATGTGCATTACCAACTGTGTTAAGTCCAAAGAAGGATGGAGGATGGAGAATGTGTACATATTTCTGAGCCATCAACAAGATAACCATTAGGTACATATTTCCTTTACTGAGGATGGATGATTTGATGGATTGTTTGAGTGGAGCAAGATATTTTTCCAATATAGACTTGAAGAGTGGATATCATCAAATAAGAATGAGAGAGGGATATGAATGGAAAACAACATTCAAGACAAATGAAGGATTGTTTGAATGGATGGTCATGCCATTTAGGTTGACAAATGCACCAAGCACATTTATGATATTGATGAATGAAGTGTTGAAAGACTTCATAGGGAAATTTGTCATAGTATATCTGGATGACATACTAATATTTAGTAAGACAAAGGGAGAACACTTAAGACATTTGACGTCAGTAATGGAAAAGTTGCAGCAAGAGAAGTTGCTGATAAATCTGAAGAAAAATTTGTTTATGAAGAAGGAACTCATATGTTTGGGTTTCATGATCTCTTCAAATGAATTGAAGATGGATCCAAAAAATTTAAGAGAAATCAAAGAATGGCCATCGCCAAGCAACATATTTGAGGTAAGAAGTTTTCATGGGTTAGCAAGATTTTATAGAAAGTTTATCAGAAATTTCAGTGGTATATGTGCACCCATGCTGGGCACTGTGAAGAAGAAACACAAGTCATTCAATTGGACAGAGGAAGCTGAAAAAGGTTTCAAAGTGTTGAAAGATAAAATCACAGAACAACCAATTCTGGTCTTACCAGATTTTGGAAAAACATTTCAAGTGAGATTTGATGCAAGTGGATTAGCTATTGGAGCAGTATTGAGTCAGGATAATAGGCCAGTTACTTATTTTAGTGAGAAATTGAATGACGCCAAGAAGAATTATTCCACATATGACAAATAATTTTATGCAATGATTCAATCTTTGAAGAAGTGGAGACACTATCCAATTCCCAAAGAATTTGTCGTGTATAGTGATAACCAAGATTTGCAGTTTCTTACTAGGTAAGAAAAGTTGAATCAGAAACATAAAAAATGGGTAGAATTTATGCAAAATTTTACTTTTGTTACTAAGCACATTGTTGGAACTGCTAACAAATTCATAGACACTTTGAGCTGGAGGAGTTTGATTATACATGAATTCCAAGTAGAGACCTTAGGGTTTCAACACCTCAAAGAGATGTATAAAAAAGACGCAGATTTTAAGGAATCTTATGAGGCATGCAAGAATCCTTTGTTGGGAGACAAAATCCCATGGACTGAATATTTGATCCAGGATGGATTACTATTCAAGGGAAGCCAATTGTGCGTACCGAAATGATCAATGAGAGGTAATTTGCTGAAGGAGAAACACAATGAAGGTTTAGCTGGACATTTTGGTCACGATAAGACATTTGCACAGCTGAGTAATTCGTATTATTGGCTGAGCATGAGAGAAGAGATGAAAATTTTTGTGAACAAATACAAAATTTGTCAATATGCAAAAGGAAGACAACATAACACTGGTGTGGATCAACCATTACCAATTCTAGAAAGGCCGTGGGATGCAATCAATATGGATTTTGTTTTGGGATTGCCTAGAACTCAAAAAGAGAGCAATTCCATATTTTTTGTGGTGGATAGATTTTAAAAAATGGCACATTTCATACCATGCTAGAAGACAAATGATGCTACACACATATATAATTTGTTTTTCAGAGAAGTGGTGAGACTACATGGATTGCCGAGGAGCATAGTCTCAGACAGGGACACCAAATTTGTAGGACACTTTTGGAGGACTCTATGGAAGAGGCTAGGGACAAAATTGTCCTTTAGTTCAACATATCACCCTTAGATAGATGGACAGACTGAAGTAGTAAACATGAATCTGGGAAACTTGTTAAGGAGTTTAGTCACTGAGCAAGGTCGTCAATGGGATCAAATTTTGGCACAAGCAAAATTTGCATTCAAAAATTCAGTGAACAGGAGCACAGGGAAAAGTCCATTTGAAATTGTGTATTGTATATAGCCAAGAGGGAATACAGAGTTGAGATATCTGAATCAATATGAGTTCATAAGTGCTAGAGAATAGGATTTTGCAGCAGAAATGCAGAAACTCCATGACAGAGTCAGAGAACGGCTACAGAACAACAACCAGAAATACAAGAGCAGAGTTGATCAAAAGATGAGAGAAGTTCAATTCGAGGTTGGAGATGAAGTTTTAGCTCATTTTAGAAAAGAAAGGTTTCCAAAGGGAACATATAAAAAATTGAAGATGAAGAAGATAGGACCATGCACGTTTCTCAGAAAATTCGCAACCAATTCTTATGAATTTGAGTTTCCAGACAATGTTGGGATATCGCCGATATTAAATGTTGCAGACCTGTATCCTTACAAGAGAGATGAGGCAGGAGAATCAGATGATAAAAAAGAAGTTCTATGGGAAGAACATTTACCCACAATAGAAAAACCTCAAATGGAGAAAATCATTGAACAAAGAGATGGAAAGAAGACCAGGGGGAAGACATATCCTGAATATTTAGTGAAGTGGAAAGATAATCCAATGAAAGATGCAAGTTGGGTTTCAGAATTTGATATTTTGAAGCATGGAAAGACAGTGCAGGAGCTCATGGACATGAGTCCATGGAAATTTTAGCCAGAGGAGTATGATGTAGGAGCATCGCCGTCAAAGTCAAAATGCAAGTGTGAAGGAAAAGGAACGACATCTCAACAATGACAGAGTTTCAAATCAGAAATTAACTCAGAATTGAATCAAGTTGTTGAGATATTTTGTAAACAACATTTAAAAAATGTAACTTGTTTGTAAATTTATGAAGGATTGTAAGGGGTTGCAGATATTGAGTGTTGAATCTTATCTGGAAATAACTGTTAGTTATTGTAATAGGAAAGAGTAGGTACCTGCTAAGAGTTTGGAAGGATAGGTTGCAGACATGACGCGAGAGCTCATGGAGCTAGTCCTTAGATAATTTTTCATTGTTGCATTGTAAAGGAACAAACATAATAGAAAGAATGATATATATATCCGAGAGATCAATAGAACAGAGTAGAGTAGAAGAAACATTATGTAATTTGTTTTCATGAAGGAATAGAACAAACATAATTGTTCCAAATCCTTGGAATGTGTTCATTTGATGTATGGATGAATGAATGTTATATTATGTGTGTGTGATTTATTCCATTTTTGTTCATGTGTGATTGTTCGAGAAGTGTTAGTATGAAGTTGTGACAAATTTGAATGAGTTTCAATTGTTTCTCTTCTGACACTCGTATGCAAGGTGTGCATATCGAATGCAAGGAGTGCATCGACTGAGTCTTGGAGTAACTCAGAGAAGTTCAGAGAGAACAAAGGAAACTTATACTAGGTGCAAGGTGTGCACAACATTGTGAAATGACCAAGCATTGAATAACCCGAACTAGAGAAATTCCAGGTGGGAGAGAAGAATTTATTTTCAAGAAATCCTTCGATCTGATTTATCAAAATCCCGAGAACGCAAGATGTGCATGAGGAATCAAAATCATTTTAAGGATGAAGCTCAGAAGGGATAACACTTTCCATAAAGTGTCAGCGAGAGCCGATAGTCGGACTCGTAAGGAGGAGTAAAGGTTCGAGACCTTTGAATATGGAGAAATCTTCCAAGTCGAAAGAACTTAGAATCTCAGGAGGAGGAGTGACAATGGCTGTTGGATCACTGTGAAAAATATCAACAACCATTTGATCAGAGTGAAGTGCATGAGATTTAGTTCTTCTCACACAGAGGAGAGAGAAAACTCACAAGAGTTGAGAACTGATATTTCTGGAGCCCGAAGAGCTCGAGATCCGAAATAGAATCTTATTCACCTGATCAACAGGAACATATCTGAACCGTCAGATTGTTTGGGGAAAAATCCAAGCGTCGGATCACCCAAGTAAATCTGAGCCATCAGATACCGTGAGTCCAAGAGGAGGCGAGTTTGAATTTTGATATTTCCAAAGCGCGAAGAGCCAAAGGGATGGAAAAAATATGGACCATTGGATCTAGGAGGACACGTGTCGACAGGTAGAAATATCCAGAGGAAGGCAAAGGTTAGAGTGTTGAAACACCCAAAGCCTGAAGAGCCGAGAGCTGTCGATCTATAAGTGGACACTTTCCAACAAATTGTGAGCTTCAGGAAATTTGAAGTGAGTTTTCAGTTTGAAATCTAAGATTGCCGAAGTGCGAAGACCTGAAGAACCAAAGTGAAATTTGGCTCGTGAGATATAAGGGAGACGTGGAGTGAATCCGTGAACTCAGGGTAAGGTCCCAAAGTGGTTCATAGATGTTGGATTCAGAGGAGATGTGGCACACATCTATGAGCTCCGGATAAAGACCCAAAGAAATCCTCGATCGTTAGATCCGGAGGACATGCGTCAGTGGATCAGAGACTTTGGGTAAAAACAAAACCATTCGAAAAAAGAAGTTTGATATTTGAGATCTCAAAAGTCTGGAGACCAGAAGGAGATCTCGACCGTCAATCGAGAAGAGGGTCGCAAGACCATTTATATGAGTTGAAAGGTCAAACATCTGAAGTGGGAGTAGAACCATTGATCGAGAAGGACAGGTGTCTGTAGATCGTTAGTTTCGGAAGATTTGAGTACGAAAGAAAGATGGGTTTGAGATTTCAAAACCCCAAAGTCTAGAGTTGCGAAGGAGATCAAAGCCATTGATTGAAGGAGGGGAAAATCTAGTCTATATATTTGAAAGGTGTAGATCTGAACCATCGATTCAGATGTTATCATCAAGATCACGAGATCGACGATCTCGTAGCATTGCAGGAACAAGAGTTTCTCAGAGTTTAAAATATCAAGGGTGGGCCGCAATCCAAACCGTGGTTTCATTAGGAGGACACGTGGAGGCTTGAGGAGGATTGCAGGCCCAAAAGTAGTTTGACTTCAAAATTCTTGTAGTCGTGCCCGCAATTGCGTGGTCATCACCGAGGTCACATCAATATGGGGCTTATCAAAAAAAGGAGCTAACGCCTGACGCTCTGAGATTTCGCAAGAGAGCGAAAGGTAGGGTTGTGGGTGCCATTAAAACCTACAACAAGAAGCCGAAAGGGCCTGTGTTTAGTCACACAAGGAAACCTTTAAGGTTTCAGAGAGTCACTTAACTCTAGAATTGGAGATCCAAGACCAGGAGGTCGCACAGTCCTACGTGAGAGTAGGGGGGCTGCATCACGATGCGTAAATAAGGAGGAGGGGAATGCAATACCCCCAGGATGAACCCCAAGTTTTGATTGTAAATATGTTTTTATAGGTTGTTGAGTCAGAATGTTATGGTCCAAAGTGCCTGTGTATATATGTTTTAGGACAGAGTGTCTGTGTGATTATTAGGCTGGAGAGCCTATATGCTTAAATTCCTATGAGAAAACATTGTAAAACGTAATCACTCAGATATATATTAATAAAATACATCACTTCTGCAAACCAATTTAGATGAAAGAGTATGGGGCTATAAGACTCCACGAGAGGGAAAGGGGACTGAGGGATTAAGAAAAGGGGTTATGTCAAGGGGGCTTAAGCCAATGAATAAAATACTATTATTCTTAAGTTAAAAAGTCATATTTTATGTTTTATCCTAAGTTCCTAAGTGGGGGGGACAAATAAACAAGTGGAGAAAAAGGTGGTTCTTTGAGTTCCAAGTGTCAAAAATGGAACACACATATATAATGTTGGGAATTTAGTGTAATTCCCATGCTTGGTCATTCATTCCATTCTATAATCCATAACTTGGATGGGAGGGAGAGCTCTAAAGTTGTTTACCTTGTACATTCTTGGTGGTTTGGGTTGAAGAAACAAGTTGTCAGAACTGTGGCTCTTTGGGTGAGAGAATTGTTGGGAATATGTTTCCCTGTGTGTTGACCGAGTGGGAGTAGTAATTCCTAGAGAAACCATGTGTTCCAAGTGCTACATAGCTCTTGTACTTATTGGCCATACTATTGTTGAATCCATGGAAGTGAAGTGGTATAACCGAAGGAATGTTGAGAAGGGAAGGGGTACACTTCCTTGGGTGGGACAAGATATGGGGAACGAGAGGCTGCGAGAGGGGAACTACTGCTGGAGTTGGCACTTGAGCTTGCAATTTATTGTGCTGTCTGTTAGAACTTAGTTTTTATTAGGTATCCTTTTCGTTGGTGGATTCATGGCCCCAGCTTGGGGATGACTTGGTGTTGAAAGTGCATGAACAACATATTCTATGGCTGGGAGGAACGTCTGAGGTCTACAATTAGTCGATGATTTTAATTAAAATATAAGTGTCGTTTATGTGATTTTAATGATTTATGTGTGATCAATTCTATTGATTATGTTATTCTTTAATAATACATATTTATGCATGAATTTCATGTTGTAGAATTGCATATTTATTGCATATGTAGGGCATGGTAATCATTAAATGGTATCATAGTTGTAATGGGAAGAAATCAAAGAAATTTTAATTTTTAATTGTGAAAAAAGTTGGGCTTTTTTGTGGCGTGGATCATCTTGTACGATGGGGACATTACATTGTATGTCCTTCTTCAGGGTCTAGTATCATTAAATGCAAATAGAGTAATGAATCTGATTTTCATTAGTGACTCAAGTATAATCATCCACCTAATGACCTCAAAGAATAATCCTTCTGATAGTAAGATAACATCTCTAATAGAAAGGATTTAAAACGAGATTCCTAGATTCTAGAAATACTCTTTCTTCCATGTTCTATGGTAACATATTCTACAAGATGAGACTTTAGAAAATGAAGCAACCAGACAAAGTGTTGGATTTGTTCAGAAAAATCGGGGCATAATTATTGAAGTCATCCCTTAACCTTATTTACATTTTATTAATTATGGAGACCCATCATAACTTACATAAGAAACAAATGTTAGGTTACCTCCACCTCCATGCTATATCAAGCAAGGGAATGAGATGTGAAGGGACTTGTTCAGTAGCCTCACACATGGTAGAATTAATCTCTAGCTAACATTTTGAATCCTTTGGCATGCCTTACTAGGACTTAGGTGGGAAAATGGTTCACTTTGTGGTTGGTCTGAGCAACATTGTCTAGTGTTGGATTTATTTGGGACAATTTTCCTTCCTGGTAAGGTCCTCTTTTCCATTTTTGGTATGATTTTTGAAACTTTAACTTGGTGCAAAAAATCCCAGTGGTCTTTTGGTACTCTATCATTTCCCTATTTTTTAATCTTGTATATTATATGGTTTTTGGAGTTTTTTTGTTTTTGGAATTTTGGTATTTGTATGGTGTCTAGTGTTCTAGAACTCTAGGTGTCAGTTGTTGGAATATTGATCATTGTCATTGATGTCAACCCTAGTCATGGGTTTTGGACCGCAAGATTGATAAAGGTATTTGGACATGAAGGAAAATGCACATGCATATACAAAACCCATGAATGGATAGTATACATCATGATATTTCCGGTGGTATGTGGCACGTCACATGGATCCTCATGGTTTAGGAGAAATGAATTTTTGAAGATGACAAAGTGAATTGAAAAAGGAAGTACATGTAGGCCCTGAAAATAATTAAAGACAATAATTACAAAATAAGAAAGTGTCAGGTCGGCTCTTGTGTTAAAAGGAAGTGACATAAATAGTATAAATAAATATCATTATACATTCATTTGATACAAGTCGAATTTCAGAGGGAAGAAGAAGTAAAAGAAGGCCGGATTTCAAATGAGGATGAAGTCTTTTGGTGATGTGTTCTAAGGTATGTTATTTTCAGGTCATCTTACCACTTTTTCTATAACTTGTTTTCTAGAACGATTCATATGGTGAAATCGCTATGGTATTGAGAAGACATATCAAGGTACCTCTGGTAAAATTTTCAGCTCTTGATTCACTATAATTATGGAGATACACTCTGTGGAATATAGGGTTTGTGACCAGTCTTGAAACTAGTCAATAAACAGGTGTTCTGGGTAAAACAGTCATAACTTTTTCATAAAGACTCCAAATGTAGTGGGACCACTTCCATTAGAAAGAGTACGGACTGTAGTTTCTTGTGTGTGAGTTTCAGAATCAGATGTTAAATTGTGAGCGCGGGGAATTCTGTACAAGTTGGGTCTTATGAATAGACCAGAATTGAATAAAGTCTACCATTCTTTCTATAACCTCTTTTTGGGGAGGATTCAAGGAGTGAAAATTAGAGGAGTTTCAGAGAATACATTGAGTAACATTATCTACAGTATCAGAGTACTTCAAGAATTGAATAATTGCAGAAATTGAAGAAGTCTCAGAAAGCATTATCAGGTTCTATGTGATGATTGGTTGATGGTGATGATTTAATGTAAAGTTTTATTATCTCTCATATATTCTTGGGTGGAAGGAATGGGAAAGGATAGAGAGTTCAAATATCTCTTGATATTGGAGGATTGTATCT
>ML785059.1:118829-166051 GCA_009831015.1 Picea engelmannii
ACTATTGATTATTTCTCATATATTGTGCATGGTGTATTGTGGTGTATTGGTGTAACTCTTATACTATTGTTCATTTATCATTGGATATAATTGAATGATTTAAGTATAAGTTGAAAAAGGTTTTTAAATTGTACTTGATACTGATTCACCCCCCTCTCAGTATCAACATCAATGACCTTGATGCAAACCCCCCTTCTCTCCTCGGGGCTACGCGAACTCCTCATTAAGGATCTTCAACTAACTGAGATGGATTATCTCCTCGAGGTATTGATGGCCCCAAAATGAATTAAACATAGGCCCTTTGATCACCTTAGGCGCAGGTCGTATGGTACCCACGGGCCCCTTCACTTAGCGCTTTAATGTATTGATATTTCAGGTGTTAGATCCTTCCACTAGTCCCTTTCCACATATGACCTCGGGCTATGACCTGGGTATTAACCTCCTAAGCACTTCGTAACTTCGGGTTTTTATTTTCTTAGCAACAACTGCACCCTTTTGGTCTGAACCCTGAATCATGAACTCTCCCAGGAATATCTACGGTTCTCGTCTCTCCCACAACCAACGACTGTGATCCGTTTAGACTCTGGTCTTTAGGAGTTCCACACGTCTTAACACTCCTATTCTCTGAATTGTTTTGTACCCAAAATCTTAGATCAAGCACCACATGCCTCTCTTGATCAACATCTGAGATTCACCCCTTACTCTGCTTCGGGTGACCTCTCTTTCCTCTCAACACTTCTTCGAATTTCATGAACTGGTGACGCATGTCCTTCCAGATCGATGGTCACGATCTACTATGCTAGCTCAACCTTCAGGAGTCTCTAGGTACTCCTCCTTCACCTTTCCTTCAAAGGACTCTTCCTCTGAAACTTGTGGATCTCCGCCACATATCCTCTCTTCAACCAACGACTTGGATTTATTTCTCACTTCGCGACTTCGCGAGAATTGTTATCTGCTTGTTGCAAATTCTCCAAAACGGTTCTTCTCGAACTCGCTTATTCGCAACCACATCTCCACCTTCCAACCAATGGTTGGGATCTGTTCGTAGTTTCAGAATTCATATTTTTTCACCCTCCTACACTCCAAACCTTCTGGTTCATGAATTTCCGAAAGAACTCATGGCTAACCACCGTGCAAATTTTCCTAGATCAGACGATCTGGAATGGTTTCACTTCTCCTGGGTGGATCTTGATTGTCACTTTGAAAAACATTAAATGGATCCTCCCCTTTGAATATTTCTCCCGCTAACTTTTTGAAACTTGTCTTCCTCCGAACCTTTAACTCTTTAAAGGGTTTTCTTCGACACTTAGTCAGATTTCGGATCTGTGCATGCCTTGCAACAGATCTTCACACACACTTCTGTGAACAACCTCTAGAGCTACTCCTCCTAAGCTTCTGGTTCAAAACTCTGTCGACGCACTCCTTGCGGATGATATGCACACTCTGCATATAAATTCCATGTTATCCCTCTTGAGATTCAAGTCGAATCAAACTCTGTCAACACACTCCTTGCGTAAGATTATGGAAGAGAAACAATTGAAACTTATATAATGTTTCACAGATTCATACATCCAACAGGGTAACTCATGCATTCATCAGTGTAATTCACACATGCATGAAAACACAAAATAACAGAGAACATAACATAAACATAAATCCTACCATTCACTCAAATAGACAAGAAATAACAACACATGCATTTAGGTCAATATTTCTCTATTATATTCATCTGAATGTACATGAGCTATAACAATATTCAACAACTTCTAATTTAATTTCAACGACAACAATACTCAACTAATTCGTATCTACCCTCATGTTCAACAGACTCATTTGGGCATACAACACCTCTACTTATATCACAGGGCTCCTAGGGTTCCCTCCGACTATCTATATTCTCGAAGTAAAAATTCACTACCACTTGAGCACCGTTACATTAAAGTCTAAGAGTGAAACTCCTAGATCTCACACGATCAATTCAACTTCCAAGCGTTTTGATATTCTTTAATCATTCGTTCAAAAAGATTGACAGGAAACACTAGTTTTTAGAATCTCAACAATAATTCAAAAGGCGCGTTAGGGCGCTGAGTTTTCTCTCCACCTATGTTTTGTTGGCAATGATCCTACATCATACTCCCTTCGAATTTTTTTAAGGGACTCCTGTCCATGAGCTCCCACACTGACTTTCCATGCTTCTATATATTAGCTTCATTTACCAAACTGACATCTTCTATTGGGTGTCCTTTCCATTTTACCAAATACTCTAAATAATTCTTTCTCCTAGTATTCTTACCAATCCTATGATCAATTATCTTCTCCATATGTGGATTTTTTGATACAGGCATCTGCTTCTCCCACTGAATCTCTTTCTGATCTTATGATTATTTTGTGTCATCTTCCCTATAAGGATACGTGTATGAAATGTTAAATATGGGTGATATACCCACATCCTCTGGAAGCTCTATCTCATAAGCATTGGCACCAAATTTCTTTAGGATCTTGCATGGTCCTATCTTCTTCAACTTCAGTTTGTTATATGTTCCTATTGGGAACCTTTCCTTCCTGATATGTGCTAAAAATTGATCTCCTACTTCAAATTGAAGATCTCTCCTATGCCGATCAACTCTATGTTTATACTCTCTGCTACTGTTTTGCAACTACTCCTTGATCTGATTATGAATCTTCTGCATTTATGCAACGAAGTATTCTGCTCCAATGCTTCTGAATTCACTCTACTCTAGATCTCTCAATTATGATACTCCCCTTGGTTTCATTCCATACACTACCTGGAATGGAATCTTTCCTGTACTTCTGTTCAATGAGTCATTGTATGCAAACATTTCTTTTGACATAATTTGATCCCACTGGGTATGATGTTCAGTGACCAAACTCCTCAAAAAATATCCTAAACTCCGATTTACCAACTCAAGCTGTCCATACGTTTGCGGGTGATATGATGAACTAAAAGAAAATTTTGTCCCCATCTTCTTCCATAATGTTCTCCAAAAATTACCAATGAATTAGTGTCCCTATCTAAGACAATACTCTTGGGAAACCCATGAAGTCTCACAACTTCTTTGAAAAACAAATTTTCAATGTGTGTTGCATCACTAGTCTTCTGTCATGGGATAAAGTGTGCCATATTTGAGAATCTATCAACTACAACAAATGCATAATCACTTCCCCTTTGGGTTCTTGGAAATACCAACACAAAATCCATGCTTATTGCATCCCAAGGCCTATCTGAAATATGCAATGGATGATACAATCCAATGTTCTGTTTCTTTCTTTTTGCATACTGAAAAATATTACATTTGTTTACAAAATTCTTCACCTTTGCTCTCATACCTGGACAATAGTATGAACTGTTCAATTGTGCAAATGTCTTTTCATGGCCGGAATGTCCTGCTAGACCTCCACTATGTTTTTCCTTCAACAAATTTTCTCTCATTGAACACTTTGGTATGCACAACTGGAAACCTTCAAACAATAGTCCATATTGAATAAGATACTCTTTCCACTGGCTTCTGTCTATGAGAACATGATTTGTACATTCTTCATATGCTTCTTTAAAATATGGATCATCACAATACATCTCCTTAAGGTGTTCAAACCCTAAGGTATTCACTTAGAATTCCTGTAGAATCAAACATCTCTCTGCTCAATGCATCAACAACTTTGTTAGCATTACCAAAAATATGTTTAATGACAAAATTGAAAATTTTCATAAACTCTATCCACTTATCATGTCTTTGATTTAACTTCTCCTGCCTGGTTATGAATTGCAAAGCCTGATTATCGCTATACAAAACAAATTCTTTTGGAACAAGGTAGTGCCTCCATTTTTTCAAGGCTTCAATTATTGCATAAAATTCCTTATCATATGTGGAGTACTTCTTCTTAGTGTCATTCAACTTCTCATTGAAATATGCAACATGCCTATTATCTTGGCTCAAGACTGCTCCAATTGCAACTCCACTAGCATCACACCTTACTTGAAATGTCTTCCCAAAATTTGGCAAGACCATAATTGGTTGTTCTGTTATCTTTTCCTTCAATATCTTGAAACTTTTCTCAACCTCTTCTATCCACCTAAAATACTGGTGCCTCTTCTTCACTGTATCCAATATTGGTGTACAAATTCCACTGAAATTTCTAACGAACTTCCTATAGAAACCTACTAATCCATGGAAGTTTCTCACCTCAAATATGATTCTTGGCGATGGACATTATTTAATTGCTCTCACCTTTTCTGGATCCATCTTCAATTCATTTGAAGATATCAAAAAACCCAAGTAAATGAGTTATGTCTTCATAAAAGAGGACTTCTTTAGGTTTATCAACAAATTCTCTTGCTGCAGTCTTCTCATCACTTATGTCAAATTTCTCAAATGCTCTTCTTCAGTTTTACTGAAGACCAATATATCATCCAGATATACAATAAAAAACTTACCAATGAAATATCTCAATACCTCATTCATCAATCTCATAAAAGTACTTGGGGAATTTGTCAAGCCAAATGGCATAACAAGTCACTCATACAACCATTCATTCATCTTGAAGTTTGTTTTCCATTCTGTTGAGGGGTCCTAAATCCCTTCAACTCAACAATAGGAACCAAACCCGCCACCGAGGCCCAATTAGACCTTGCAACGTTTAATGGTGGAATGGTTCTCCAGATCTTGCGATCCGACCAATTAATCAATGGGCTTTACGTAGTGATCGACAAGATGTATTCTTGTGAAAACTCCTCCTTCAGTTCAAACATTCTCTTTTTGTATTTTCTCTTATAGGTGGGACCGATACAAGATAAATGTTTGTCTAAACCAGCTGGGTAACACAGAGGAAGGAATTAACTACTGAAGAAGGTTGAGTTCGGGATAACCCTTCTACTCAATCATGCAGACAATGATTCTTACACTACAAAAATCCTAGTACTAATAAATTAACCTGCTGGTGATCCAATTATTGACTGAGATACAATTACCAGGAGAAAACATACATGCAATAAACGATGGTAAGAAAAATAGTTTCCGTAACTCTAGTCATCAATCACATATTAACACAATGATTTACTTTTCATCATTAAAGACAAGAACTATAAAAATATTGAATCAGATAACTTATCAATAGATTCAAAGGCTCTTACTTGTTACAACATCCATTCATGAGATAAAATCAGAAATAATTCTTCTTCAAATCCAATCATACACGCTTTTGATAAAAAACACAAACTTGTCTCTGGTCCTAAACATGACTTCTCAATTAAGTTAGCTCTGAAATAGTTCTTTAAAAATCCAAAAATGAGGGTCTTTTAAACAACCATTGACCTTTGTTAACAAGTCGATCCTCTTATTTATAACATATTATTAACTAAAAATAACTATCAAAAGTGCAGCTAAGTAAAACCAAAAATCGCCACATGGTGATTTCATCTCTCAATCTTCTAAGAGTAATAAAATGATCTCACTTGAGTGGATGACTCTACTGATACTTCGACCATTTGAAAAAGAGTTCCTTGCACGTGTTGGTGTACGATAACCTGTGTTGGTCCATCGGGGCCAAAAGGTTCTCCTTTATCTCCACTGATCGTGCGTGATATTTGACTACTTTATCACTTAACTGCTGTAGCACTGTCTGAGCCTTGATCGGGTGCTCCATGAACTGCTGTACTTGTCCTGGCCCCATGTTCACCACATTTGTTATCTCCATAGCACATGATGAGTCTTGTTCGACATGCAATTTGACGATGTCGTGCAAGTCGACAAAGTCATCGGTTGTGCCGAATTCTGGGAGGCCGATGTCTCTTATCACCTAGTTGATCTTGGTCCAACCCATTTCTCATGGATTTCCTGGTGAGGTTCTTGGGCCATTTTCACCCAGTATTCGGCCGACTTCTTTATGCAATCGATGTTGCTATCCCTTAGTACCCGAATGCCATGTTCTTCGGCATCTCAACCCTGCTGAATGAAACTAATGTATTTGATCCTTTCCACTGCTTGGTGTGCTTTATCATACTATCTTTTCATATCTTTGCACGTCTCCAATGCCATGAGGGTGTCTTCTTGGAAATCAACATTTCCAGCAGTGAAAAGGTGTTGCTCATTTGTGAATTTATCGTAGGCATATTGGAATTCACATCTCAAGAACACCGTGGCCTGTGTGGAGTCTTGATAATATTTTTCCAAATGGCGTAGATGTTCCAAATCCTTCAGTGTAATGGCCAGCTCCTCTTCATCCCTTTTCTCTCTATGTAGGGTGGCATCTGTGATTTACATCTCTGCACCAATAAGATCAGACATCTTGGCATGCTCCATGTTAATCAATTTTTCCTCTGTGGTGATGAGGATGGAGTGATCCAGAGTAAGCCTCCTCTTCTTGGTGGTTCTCTTCACAATGGATTTCCTCTTCTAGTCATAGGAGATGGATTGTATATGAGCAACCTCATCCATAGGTTCAGGGATTTGTTGATCTCCCCAGGCTCCCAATGGTGTATATCTGTTCAAGACTGGGTTCTTGAACTTCTTCTGTATGTTCCGAAGGTTTGGCTTCTAGTTGTTTCTCATCAAGAGGTAAAGTAGTAACTGAAATTGAAGCATCAGGGGAAGGCTTGGTACTTACTTGATAATCATCTTTTGAGATGTCGATTTCCCGCTGTGGAACTTCTTCTTCATGTTCGCTCGACCCTAGCTTGTCCTTTAGGCTATCCACTTGGGTCCCTGGTCCATTGAGAAGCTCAGTTTCTAATACACTTTCGTCCTCCTGGTCATCCTGTGGAAGAATTTGAATTTGAGCATCGAGAGTTGGGGAAGATGCCTTCTCGAGTTCCTTTTCCTCTATGATCTGCACTAGAGTCACCAATGAAACCTCCGAACTCTCCTCCTCATCATAGATTGTTATTAAGTCATGGAGGGGGTTTGGTGCACTTTCTCTCCCTGAAGTTCTTGCTATCTTAGGTTGAGCCAAAACATCCCCTTGCGATCCGGCCTTTGGCGCTGAAACTTTAGGGTTATCTGACCCGGTGATTTCTTCAATTTGTATTGGCTCTGGACCACTTCAAAATGTCCAAATTTCGATTGGATTTTTGACAGGGACCCTTGTTATTTCTATGAGGTATGATTTTTCCTGCAGCTGATCGATTACTCTCTATGCTTGTTCTATCAGGAGTAATCCCCTTTCTTGTGCCTCTAGTGTCATAGGAAATCCCCTGTTCTGCACCAGAGCCACCAGGGAAACCTCTGTTGCCTCTGTCCCTCTGATTTATTCCCTGGATTTGAGGGCCTCTTGAGCCGAATGTTCTATTTTAATCATCTGTTCATCCAGGCTCATGGACCTGAACCTAGTCATTTTCGAGTTGGCCATCCTTTGTACCACCTCATCCCACTCCCGAGCATTTTCTGTGAAGACTTCATCTTTGAATTTTTTGTGGGCATACGACCAACAAGATGACACTTGTGAAGCATGTTGCAAGATCAATCCCTTTGGATCATGCTTGCAGAATCATCCCATTGGGAATCTGAACTTGAGTTGGCTCAACCATTCTTGTTTGGCTTGATCGGTATCCTTTACCAAGTAGAACCCTACATGGAAACCATAGGGTATGAACACCCGTTTCTTGTCCTTGACCAAGGTGGCATTGTAGCCTTGCAAGATGGTTTGATAGCATATTTCTGCTATGAAAAGTCGGTCAGGGACATGAGATGGTAGGATATGTGGTGCTCCGGTGGCCTCGAACACCCTGATGTAGGTGGAACACTCATCTAAATACCAATGGACTACCTTGGATATCATATTTTTGGCTGCCGCCAATAGCCTCGGGTATTCCTTCTTAAAAAAATAAAAATAAAATCAGGCAATGAATTCATTGCAGATGAGGGAGTATAATTTCTTATACCTTCTTTCCCATAGCATGTTGAAGTAGATGTGGACCATGAGTTTTGCAACATGCCAACTCAGATTCATGCTGGTGAATATGTTTCTTGCGCACATGACATCGAGCAAGTATGGAGCCATGTAAAACTTTGGTGCTTCCCCTTCCTTCGGTGCCTGGGCTTGTTGCACACAAATGCTAAGTTGCTTGGAGATTATTTCTCCTCATTTGAAGCTGCACCTGGAGATCACAACTGTGTATTCCAAAGGAATCCATGCCTCTGAAAACCTGAAGCAATATTTATCTCCATATAATCGACATATGAGAGCCATAAAATAGATGTATGGCTCTCTTAAGTTAGCTATCCCATACCATCCAGTGCTCTGGTTGGTAAAATTATTGTCTTCCCTCCACCATGAGGCCATCACTTGGCTGGTGTTATGGTGTTTGTAGAACTTCACGATGAAGTCTGTGTTTAGCCGCTCCTCTAGGTCCCTGAGTTTGTAATACTTTTGAACTTCTACCGGGAGGAAAAACCCAACACACCTGCCATTATCATCATTGATTAGACACTTCTGTGTGTCTGTGTGGTCGATGAGCCAATTAAGAGCCTCTATGGAGGGAAAAATGGGGGTTATGGTTGCAACCATATGTAGATACGACCATTAGATGTTCGAGAACACCTGGTCATCGAGCACCCTTACGTCTAGATTTCTGTGTGGGACATATTTCAGGTACTCTTCTCGGATAATCTTGTTAAAGAGATCCCCCCAATGTGGGAGCGCCATATTGGAGCCTGTGCTTGCCTCTGTATTGCCAAAGGCCAGAGGCTGGGTGAAAACCTTTTTCGTTGTTATCTTAATGACAGGTTCCAGCCTCAGGGTGTATTCCAATTGTTTTGTGATCCTTGGAGAAGAGATTTCACCTACCTCTCGTTCTTTCAGCTTCGGTGCTCTCAACGATTGTCTAGTGGTTGGATTTCTTGGTGGCATTGTTCTTGCAACTTAAAATAAAATTTCAGAGATTGGGAAAAAACAAACACCAGATAAAAACATATAAATTATAGCCATGTAAAATTTATAGACTCAGATACATACCTTTGAAGCTTGCTAAAACCTAGTTATTTTGATAATCACAGAGTTGATATAGCCTTCAAGTCACTCGTCTTGCTCCTTTAGATGATCCAGAATTCTCTTATGTGTAGAATGATTTCGTTTACAACGAATCAAGAGAATTTAAACAGGGAAGCAATTACCATGTTGCATCAACCATTCAATTCAGGTTATGAGTGAAATTTTAACAAATATGTCGTTGAATCTCTATAAATTAATTTCATCGTGGGTTGATGGCAGAGGCACAGGTGGTGATGTGGTCTATCGATGATTTTAAACAGATGTTTTGATTGGTGAACGAGGTAGAAACTAATGCAGGATTGGGTATTAATTAGCTCCTTAAATTCTAAAAATCTGATCATATCTAATGCTAAAATGTCCCATCGTGTCGCTCTCTCAGTGGGTGGATTGAGGATCGAGGGTGTACTATGAACATTTTTGTTGATAACCTCCTGCAAAATTTCCGACACCGATTGATTTTACCGTACATTGCTGACGTGAAAACAATTACTCAGTGGTGTGACTTGGACTTAGGGGGCCAAGGATAACTCAGGATAAAAATAGACCGTACGACCCTCTTACCTGGTAAAGACACATGGAGTTGAAGACTGGTGACTTAATTCGCGTGTATTAATCGGAGTCAGGAATTTCCTTAAGTTTTTCGTTCTAAAACAAACCTTATTTTGCCGCTGTCGAAAAGTATCAAGGGTAAGCGATCGACGATAAACCTATCAAAGAATTTTTTCATATTAGCTCCCTCGAAAAAGTCCCGATGCCGAAAATGCATCAGGGATCAGCGATCAGAAATAACTTTTAGCGCGGTCAAAATGTTTGTTGTGATCCTTTTAGGTTTTCCTCGATTCCGATAAGCGTGTCAGGCATCGGCTATTGACGATGTCTTTCCATTCTTCATTAAATCCCATCCCATACCATATTTTACCGATGCCGAAGGGGAATTGACTGTCGAAAATATATTTATGCACACACACACCAAAACTTCCTTTTGTTGATGCCGATGGATATCAACGCTCAACAACTGCGGTTTTCTGATTGGTTCTTTTTCCTTCTTTGAATTACTTCGGATGTCGACCTTGAGTGCGTTCGGTGGAGTGTTTGGATGTTGATTCTTTATTCAGTTGTTTAAGGTCTTTTTAGTTATGGGGTTTCAAAAGTTTAAGAAAACCTGAATGGGTGATGAGAAACATGAAAATAAGCAGGGACAAAACATTCTCAAAATTGAAATAACTATCAGACAGTGCAGAAGATCAAGTGGTACCCAAAAAAGTAAAAAAATTGACAGAGGCTTTTTTAGGGTGTGTTGAGTGCTCAACAAATGGTGACTTGGTGGGTGAAAGAAGAATATATGTTCCTACCTCGGGCTTAGGTGATGCAAAAGCTGATTAAGAACTTAAATGGTTTTTATCAGAGCCTCTTTTATCCTTGCATTTGAAATTCCCTAGATGGTGCATTTGGGCCTGCCTGTGGGGTTTTCAACCTTTATTCCACCTTCATTTCCTGTAACCTTGACTCACGCCCCCTTTGAAAAGAGTCGAGTAAAGCATTCACTAGCACTAGGCCCTTTAGTTACCCTTATTCACTTGCTACGGTGTTGCTCCACTGCCAATGAGAGTCCATAGCCCCGACGGAGTCACCTCGATGTCACAGAACTTACTCTGCTGCTAGCGAGCATCCATAGCCCTGACGTAGTTATCTGCATACCCTCTCCTACTGTGTGCTCATTTGATATATTTGATTTTATTTCGACAGAATGCCCTGAGCGAGTGGGAGAGGAGGATGTCTATTATTTGAAAAATGAGACGGTTATGGTGAATTTTTGCTAGCTCTATCTCTAAGGTACATGTAATCCTTTACAACTTACCACCTTTCCCTTAAAGTTTTATCGGACCACTAGGCAGACACTTCATCATTTTCCCAAGGTTGTTCATCTGCAGTTTAGATAAAAAACCCTTTAAAACAACCACAAGTCTCCCAATGCTTCTTGTGTTGTATGTGAGTGACGAGTCAAGAACAAAGTTCGTTATATCACATGAATTAAGGTCAACCACTGCTTTGCTAAACACAATCTTCAAAACCACAGAAGTACTATATCCAGAAACAAAAACAAAAATGCATTCCGCAATCGACCTACCCTACAACAAAACATCGTGGAAACACACACATACAATTTTTTTATTTTTTATTTTAATGAAAATATTGTTTTAGGGCTTGGCCATTCACCGGGAGGGCGTCAGGTTCCCCCCTCAGATTCTGCAACCGGTACGTGCCTGCCCCAATCTTCTCGGCCACCTGGAAAGGTTCGAGCCATAGATTCTGAAACTTATAATGTTTTCCTTTCGGCTCATTTTCTCTGTCCCATTTTAAGACTAAGTCTCCCACTTCAAAATTATTCTATGTTGGCCCTTGACTAAGTTTTGAGGATTCTTGGTCATGGTTGAACTATTTTGGGACTTTGACAGGCTGTCGAAGGTGGAGCACAAGTCTAAGCAGAGATCACGGGATCTCGGCCCCCTTTTAGGGATTTTTGGGTTTTGGGCTTATGTAACGGGTATGGGGATGTAGGCCCATGGGTTCACCCATGTTTAGGCCTCTTTTGTAATGTATAAATAGAAATCTAGGTGATGTAAGTAAGGGGTGTATGTATGCTAGGTGAAAAGTCACAAGTGTGTGATGCTAAGTGCTAAGTGTAAGTGATAGTGTACATGCTTTTTGCATGCTGTGTGAGACTTGCAAGGCTAAGTGCAAGTGACTGTAAGAGATTGAGTATAATCTTTGTGTTGTAACCTAGCTCGGGGAAGGAGGATATGGTGAGGTGCACACATATATCCTGTCTTATGCGGAGTAGGATTTTGTGGCTTTGTGCATGTAGAATATTGACATAAGGTAATAAAAGAGAAGAAGAGTTGGTGGACGTAGCCCAAGGTTGGGGGTGAACAATGTATATCCTGTGTTGCTATGCTTTGTGCAATGTATTGATGTGTTTATATATTTACTTGCTTAAGTGCTTTGATATAAATGAATGATAGATAGATCTGTTGATGCTTTATGCTTAAGAATATGTATGAATGCTAGATCTAACCTATGTGAATGTGCTTAGTGCTTGAATATGCTAGTCTAGGTGAATACTGCGATGCTCTGTAATTAGGGTTTTATCTGTGAAGTAGATACTGGTTAAATAATGATGAAATGTAACTGCAGAGTGATATGTTAAGGTGTTGTATTCCCATATCTGTTTCCCAGCTACGGTTGTAGACACTGAAGTCCTGCAACCACCCCTGCCTCTACCTCGGGTGAGACTTCATTTGCTTCACAGGTGTTGCTGAAAGGGCCGGTAGTCAGGGTTTTGTTAGTGCGATCTTGAGCATTGAACCCTAGGTCTGCCCCTATGCCAACAAATGGTTCCATTGTCGGAACCTAAAACTGTGATTGCTAGGAACTGAAGTAAAGAAAAAGAGAAGCTCTCTGCGTAGATCTGCTGCTGATGTGTGCAATATCCGACCTAAAACTGTGATTGTTGGGAACTGAAGAAAAGAAAGCTCTGTGCATAGATTTGTTGCTTTAGTGCACAGTAGTCTACTTAACTTGTGAAGCTCTGTGCTAAGAAGAAAAGTCAGATATGAAGAAAAGAGGTAAGATCTGAAGACTTTGTGCTTTGTTAAAGGTAAGAACAGTGAATTTTTTTGATTGAAAAAGGTAAGATAAGTGAAAATTTTTGTTTCAAAAGTATGGATCTAGATATGTTTGATAAATGTTTTCCTAGCTTGAAAAGTAGGGCACAACTAGATGAGAGAAGGTTTGATATGAGTATATTTGATAGAAATAATGAAAGATATGTTATTCCTATGCATAGAAAGAATGTTTGGACTAACAAATGGATGCAGGAACCTAGAAATAATTTTTTGTAGGTTAGTTACTGTGAGCCTAGTGCATAGTACAAGAAAGGTTGGGGATCGTTCAAAAGAAAAAGAGTATTAAATATTTGCTATAGTTGCAGAAGACTAGGACATATTGTTAAGGAATTCCCTGGTAGAGGTCCTATTTGTCTTTGTTGTAAAGATATGGACCATGAAGTTTTGGATTGCCCTAGAATGATTGCTAAGGTTGAAAGAATGAATATGAGACAAGAAAACCCTGGGAAAGGTCAAGAAACTGAAACCACGACAGAACCCCAGAAAGAGTCAGAGATTGAATTACTGCAAATGAAAGAAACACTGAATGATCACCGAAATATCAACTTGTCAGAGATCTTCAAAGAAAAAGAGTGCATAGAAATGAGAATAGGAGACTTCGACATTGACTGTGTTCTAGATGAGGAAACACAGGTGAATATTATGACATAAAGAACTTGGAAAATTTTGGGAAAGCCTACTATGATTTCTTTATTAGGAGGAATAGGATTATTTAGAGGAAAGTTGATAACCCTATGTGAAAGACTCACCCATATATCTATGAGTGCTCATGGAACTTCGACAGCGGAATATTTTGAGGTTGTTAAATTTGTTGAGAACAATGCCCCATTTTCTTTGTTATTAGGAAAACCCTGGATTGAGAGAAATCATACCAGAAGAAAGGAAGAGGAAGCCCTAGAACAGAAGAAGCAAGAACTAAGAGACTTCATGATGAAGAGGATAGTGCACTTGATTAAGGAACAAGAGAACATATCAAATCTATTCAGAACTAGGAACATGGATGCCAAAGTTGAAAGAACACAAGAAGACTCACAGAAGAATGGAGCACCTACCCCAGACAGAGAATAACTATTGCCCTTGAACCCTACGAAAGAATATCAACAAAACAAAGTTACTATGCCAAGAGGAGATAAGAATCAGAATGGGAAGAGGAACCCAGTAATTCATATCACAGGGAAAAAAGCTAGAAATCTCAGTAAGAAGAAAGCGAAGCTAAAAGAAATGCAAGAGGTTCCTAAGGGAACTTTGTAGAAGGAAGGTTTGAAAAACTAGAACTTCACCGGGATATCAGAACAACACAACATGGCACTTCACCATGGCAGAGTGATATATCCGTTGAAATCATTATAACCGTTAGAATGACACCCCGAACGATTAGAACAACAATTATGGACAGGAATCTCACCATTAGACCATTGGGACCATTCCGCAACAGACATAATTGCATTGATGAAGGCCTCTTGTCCATTGGAGAAGATCCATTACAATGCTGTCTACTTATTCCGTCGACTGTTGCATTGAGAACACTTTTGAAAATTGTATCTGAGCCAACAAGAGAATTCATTGCTACCACGCTGTGTTTATTGAGATTGACACATGTTCCATTGCTTTGAGCATTCATTCATCCACCTGAGTTATCTGATCTGAGCGTGTATGTCAGACAAGATCAACGCCACATAGAAAGTCATAGAATAATTTCTAATCAATCTTATGGCAGAGAGAGTGATGTCCACAGGAGTTCAAGCTTCATCGATGTGAGGAGTGAAAATCTACCGGTCAACTGATCGTGGATCCAGACCATCCCACGTTGCAGATGAGAAAATAACCAAGCACAAAGATGACTTATAGAATGTGAAGTTAAACCCGTCCATTTTTCCCGATTATATCCCGCCTCTAGTCGGTGCAGTGAATCGTGACAGTGTCCTGAGGGACTTCAACTACATAGTCATCACAACGTACCTCCTGAAAGGAATACGCATAGTCAGACCGCAGTTGAAGAGGATTTTGACCTTAAATATCAGTGACTATAATCTAGGGGACTGCAAGACCTACGACATAATCACACCTCACAAGTACTTGACTAAGACGAAGGGAAATATATAGAATATCATTCCCCAACCATGGACCATGAACATAGCGCAGTCCACTATCCTTAACGTCTTGAAAATTCCACACTTTGGAAGGCACCAGGAAGTTAATGCGTGTGTTAATCTCCTGTTGTCATGAATCCACGATGGTTATTTATGGTTAAATAGGTGTATTACCATCAATCCAACGCTGATCCATAAGATCACTGGATTGAGCATGCAGGGACCCAATCCATAGGACTTCTACCCAAGGAAGGTTGTAGATCGTTCCCTGGCACAGAGGATTAAAGACATCTATGGCGATGTAGAGAAGGGGATGTGAGGCTACAAGGTAGCCTCCATTCAGAATGGTGCAATGCGCCTTTCCATTTCATTGCTCGTAAGCTTGTCTGAAAGAATAGACCCATGTAGGTCACAGGGTTTGTGGTTGATCTCGCAGGAAGGTGCGTGGAGGGATTACAAATGAACTGGGCGAAGTACTTAGTCAACCAACTAGAATTTGATTTATGCGAAGATCAAGATCAGGGCTATGAGTTCCACTTTAGCTAGCTGCTGATCCTCATTGTGTTTACAGCTTGGGAGATGCCAAAAGGTGTGACCTTCCTGGACATTGAGTTGTTTGAACCACTTGCTGCGAAGTTCACCATGATCTGGTAATCGAGAGACATGGGAAAACAGTGGTATTCAAACAAAGTATTCCATACCTACTACCTGCAGTTGAAAAGGGCTATCAAATCGTTCCCCCAGATGATGCCAAACACTCTGGATATGTTCGGACCCCTTATGAAGTTTCACGCAGATAGGCATTTCATATATATCACCACACGCGCAGATGAGAATAAAGAAGAGCTTTAGTCATACTATAAGCTCACCGAGGAGGACCTGGAAGAAATAACTAAGGAATGGCCCATAGAGTTCCTTATACCAGTCGTTGAGGCATAATTTTCCGACCCAAACCTCATTGGAAGCCCAGTAGTTACCCGCGACGAGTATAATGCACCTAGTAGTAGCAGAAGGAAGAATAAAGGAGATGTACAGGAACTGAGCAACGCCTTAGAATAGACTGCCTCAGATTCACCTGGCAGAGGAGGAGGTGACGAAGTGGACAAAGAGGATAAAGAAGAAAAATAAGGGGAAGAATATAAGTAGGAGCAAGGCAAAGTAACCCCGCCACAAAACCCCCTTGATGACGCAGATCCATCGAAGAAAAGGAAGTTTTTCCCCACAAAAACTACATCGTAGAATAAATCCAAAGAAAGCAAGCCGAAGCTTTAGAATGTACTCATAATTGATGACTTCGATTTCATCATCACAACCGTATCAGACTCTTTGCAGGACATTTTGCAGAAAAACGAAGCCAAGCAAGAATCCTTGTATGATAGAATCATGACAGAGATGAGAAGGGTACAATAGGACCTTCACTCCAGCCGCGTAGTATCCATTGTGCCCCCGCCATCAGAAGAACCAGAGTTGGGAGATGAGCTTGCCCAACTCCATAGACTAGCTGATGCGACCGAAGACCACCTTCATCAAGCACAAGAAGAGAAAGAACATGCCACAGTGGCTCTGAAGAAAGAACAAGAGGAAATGGTAGAGAACCGTCGAGTTGCGTAGCAGGAGAAGGATTCCTTCCAAAATAAGTTTAAATAAGATAGAGCACAAATCTAGTAGGAGAAAGAGAAGTTGCGCACATAGCAAGTTGGAATAAGATAAATAGTCAGCAAAGCACTTCGCTCTGAAACAAGCTTAGATAAAAAGGAGGAAGACCCAGTGGAACAACAAGTAGCACAACTTGCTGAAGATATCCAACATCTTCAATAGAGAATCATAGATCTGGAGCTACATATAGTGCCCAACACTCCGCAAGATGTGCAAGATCAAATAGAAGCAACTGCTTGAAGCATAGTTGAGAGAATCAAGAACCTTTCCATGGAATGTAAACAACTAAGTGATCGAAGTGCCCAGAATTATGAGCAACTCACTGAGGATCCCAAACTGAAAGCACTGGAGTCACAACACTAGGAGGCAAAACAGCAAGCAGAAATAATACAGGTGCAGTTGAAGCCTCTGTCAGCAGTCAAAAGGATTAAGCGATCCCAAGAATAGTGCACTACTCAATAGCAGGTCCACACCATTCAAAGAAGAGTAATGGAAGTGACTCAGAGACTCCAACCAATTCAGGACAAGGCTTGCCAATTATTCACAGAGATTGAAGGCCGATGAGAAGAACTGGAACAAGTCGTCACTACAACTGAACAAAGTTTAGACGGACTTGTTAATGAAGCATTTATCCAAGAGTTCGTCGAGCAGGAGGCCTTGTAACAACAACACGTTGAAGCATCTCGAGCCAAGATCGAGGATTTGGAAGCAGAGATACCCATATTAGAGTGACTCGAGACGAATCACAGGTGAGTGTTGGGGGCCTGTTGGCCCGTGACCAAGTTTTGAGGATCCTTGGTCATGGTTGACCTATTTTGGGACTTCAATAGGCTATTGAAGGTGGAGCGCAAGTCGAAGCGAAGATCGAAGGATCTCGACCCCTTTTTAGGGATTTTTGGGTTTTGGGCTTATGTAACGTGTATGGGGAGTTCGACCCATGGGTTTACCCATGTTTATGCCTCTTTTGTAATGTATAAATAGAAATCTAGGTGATGTAAGTAAGGGGTGTATGTATTCTAAGTGAAAAGGAACAAGTGTGTGATGCTAAGTTCTAAGTGCAAGTGATAGTGTACATGATTTGTGCATGCTGTGTGAGACTTACAAGGCTAAGTGCAAGTGACTGTAAGATATTGAGTAGAAGATTTGTTTGTAACCTAGATTGGGGAAGGAGGATCGTGTGAGGTGTGCACAGATATCCTGTCCTATGTGGAGTAAGATTTTGTGGCTCTGTGCATGTACAAGATTGACAAAAGATTATAAAAGAGAAGAAGAGTTGGTGGACATAGCCCCTGGCCGGGGGTGAACCACATATATCCTGTGTTGCTATGCTTTGTGTAATGTATCGATGTGTTTATATATTTACTTGCTTAAGTGATTTGATATAAATGAATGATAGATAGATCTGTTGATTCTTTGTGCTTAATAATATGGATGAATGCTAGATCTAACCTATGTGAATGTGCTTAGTGCTTGAATATGCTAGATCTGGGTGAATACTGCGATGCTCTGTAATTAGGGTTTTATTTGCGAAGTAGATACTGGTTAAATACCGATGAACTATAATTGATAAGTGCTATGTTAAGGTGTCATAATCACAAATTTATGTCCCAGCTAAGGTTGTAGACATTGGAATCCTGCAACCACCCCTGCTTCTACCTCAGGTGAGACTTCATTTGCTTCGTAGGTGTTGCCGAAAGGGACAATAGTTAGGGTTTTGTTGGTGCACTCTTGAGCATTGAACCCTGGGTCTACCCCTATGCCAACATTCTCTTTAGCCTTATGCTTATCAAACCTCCTTTTAACTATCTGCTGATGAGCTATGAACTTTGATTTTTCTTTCTCTCTTTCTTCTTCCAGCATGAGGAGGGTATCAATTCTTTGTTGTATGACTGATGAGGGTTGTCCTCTCGAATCCTGAGCAAGTTGAAGAGATGGAAGATATAGCCCGTTCAGGAGAATGGATTCCTTTCCATATACCAGAAAGTATGGGGAATTTCCTATGGCTTCCTTGGGTGTTACTCTGTCAGCCCATAAGGCGTTATGGAGTGAACTGTGCCAATTTCGTTGATTTTCTGCAACTGTTTTCTTTAATATCCTTACTAGGTTCTTATTGGTTGATTCTACCACTCTGTTCCCCTGTGGACAGTAGTTTTCAGAGTATCTGATTATGATTCCTTTATCTAGAGAAAACTCTGTTAATAGGGTGGAAGAGAATTAAGCGACATTATCGAAAACAAGGACAAAAGGCACATTGAACCTCGTGATCAATTGTTTTTCTATGAATTGGATCACCACCTTTTCATTTACATGAGTTAGAGGGATGGCCTCTTCCCATTTCATGAAATAATATGTGGCATTTAGTATGTATCTATGTTGTTTTGAAGAAATCGGTGTAATTTCTCGTATGATATCTAACCTCCATTGCTCAAATGGCCTGGAAACGACCACCGGTTGGAGTGGGACAACTTCTCTCTTTTCCATCCCTGAGCTTATTTGACAAGTTTTATAGTTTCTAGTGTATGTGTGAGTGTCCCTGAATAAAGTATGCCAATAATAGCCAACTCTCAGTATTTTATGAGCAGTGGTGTTTCTTGTGAAATATCCACCTGCAGGACCATCATGGAGCTCCTTCAGAACTTTGCCTTCATATTCACGTTCGAGACATATTAAAAGTACCCCATCATAATTAACATGAAAGAGCACTGAATTTATGAGGCGATATTGTGTTGATTTTAACCTGAGGGCTATCGTTTCCCTAAGATTTAGGTTTTCTGGGCAAGTTCCATGATGCAAGAGATAAGTCATTTTCTCATACCAAGACTCCTGCCCTGGGGAGACGTATGAAGCTTCAACACACCACAATGATAATTCATTATTCTATCCAGGGTCTTCATTTACTTGGTCCTGGGCTTCAACTGTCAGTTTGCATAACCCTTGTCCTTTAACTAGTTTAGCAGGCTTTATATCTAGATCAAATTCTTGGGCCAATATCATCCAATTTGCTCTTCTTTCCCCCATCTCTTGTTGAGTGAATAGGGATTGGACCACAGGGTGAGGCACGATGAATTTGGTATGGTTCTTAAGGATGTAAGACCTGAAGTGTTTCACTGCCTTGTATACCACATAATCCTGCTTGTCTATAGTAGGGTAATTTAGTTTGGCCCCTTGGAGATTAGTGCTCATGAATGATACTGGGGCCTCATTGTTGTAAATTCTAACCTTGTACAATATCTACTACAAAGACATATTAAAAAAAAATAGATAAATATACAATGGAAAATACAAACATTACACAAAGATTTTTCCCCTCGAAACCCAAACCGGGAAAACCAACATATTCTATATTATTCATGGTGATACATTGTTTACAATACAATATAAATATAGGATCCAACGACATCCAAAACCCTAACCGAATGACCTGGATTAGTCCAAAACTCTAATTCCTTAACTAGAAATAGAAAACCATCGGCAAAAACCATGTGACAAAAAACCACCTAAATACATGACACATTTCTCGAGGTAGAAAAACCAACTAAATACTGCTCATGCAAAGAATATAACACATACCCAACATTCTCCCACTTGTTGTTTTTTTTTCATACAAGGGGGTTACAGGGTTACATAGTCAACAATTCAAGGCAACAATGCCCATGGATCCTTTACAACAAGAGAACTTCTCATTGATCACAGATTTTGTTAACGAGTCTACAACATTCTTCAAAGTGTCCACCTTCATCAGTGATACTTTCTTTTCTTCAATCATGTCTCTCACAAAGTGATATTGAACATCAATGTGCTCTGTCTTTGAATGATAAGTAGGGTTCTTCACCAGAAAAATTGCACTCTGACTGTCACACTCTATCCTTACAACTTGTTGTACCAATCCAATACTTGAACACAATCTTTGTAACCATACTGCTTCCTTACTTGCATGAGTGGCTGCCATGTCTTCAACTTCTGTAGTTGAAAGTGCCACTACAACCTGTCTTTTGCTCATCCAACTTATTGGTCCTCCAAACAGGTTAAACACATACCCACTTGTAGATCTCCTACGATCCAGATCTCCAGCCCAGTTTGCATCCACAAATCTATGTATATCCACCACTCTGTCCAATTATGGTATTCCTTCATAGCACAATCCATAGCTAGTAGTGCCACACAAATACTTGAAAACCCTTTTTACTGCTATCCAATGTTCCTTCTTTGGTTTTGACATATACTTGCTCAAAACTCCCACTGCATGTGCAATGTCCAGTCTAGTATAGACCATTGCATACATCAAACTTCCAATTACACTGGCATATGGAACATGAGACATGTCCTCCTCTTCTTCATGTTTCTTGGGACACTGATCCGCAGATAAATTTACACCAAGAGGAATAGGAACCTTGACTGGTTTACATTCCTACATATTAAACCTCTGCAATATTGTCTCGACATATTTTCTCTGATTTAACCAGAGTTTCCTCCTTTTTCGATCTCTTTTAATTTCCATGCCCAGAATGAAATTTCAAGCACTAAGATCCTTCATGTTGAATTTAGAGGACAACTGAGTTTTCACATCCTGAATAATCTCCTTGTTGTTTCCTATCAACAACATGTCATCCACATACAAGACCAAATAAATCAAATGATCACCAATTAATTTAAAATACACACAATGATCCTCTTTGCTTATTGTGAAGCTAAGTCCCAGCATATAAGTATCAAATTTTTGATACCACATCCTTGGTGATTGTTTTAAACCATACAAGGACTTTTTCAGCTTGCATACCATCTCTTTCTTTCCTTTCACAACATAACATTCTGGTTGCTTCATATAGATTTCTTCTTCCATATCCCCATGCAGGAATGCTGTCTTCACATCCATCTGTTCTATTTCAAAATCAAATGCAACAACAACATATAATAGAAATATTATAGAGGTTAACTTGGCAACAAGAGAAAAAATCTCACCAAAATCAATTCCCTCAACCCGGGAATAACCCTTATCTACTAACCGAGCATTGTATTTCTCCACTTTTCTTTCTGCATTCAGCTTCTTTTTAAATACCCATTTGCTGCCAATGGGCTTTCTTCCAATTGGAAACTCCACTAGATCCCAAGCCTCATTCTTATCCAAAGATCCCTTTTCTTCTTCCATGGCCCTTTTCCAGATATTTCCATCCTCTGAATCCACTGCCTCCCTGACAGTTCTAGGATCATCATCAGTAATAGACAAAGCAAAATTTGAATGGAAATCAGATGGATTATACCTTTCCGGTAGCTTTCTTTCTCAAACCAATCTCCTCAATAATGGAGTATGAGGATCTTCTTCTTCTGATTCATGTTCTTCTGTAGAGTCTGATTCATAATCCTTTAAATCAAACTCTATCTTCTCTGGTTCTTCCTTACTTGGTAGGACTTCCTGTTTAACAACATCCTTCATTTCTCTAAATACCACATCTCGACTATACACTACCTTCTTATTTTCTGGGTTCCAAAGATTATAACCTTTGAGACCATCTTTATATCTAATAAAGATACATTCTCAGCCTTCTTATCCATCTTACTCCTGTTTTCCTTTGGAACATGAACATATGCATCGCAACCAAATGCCTTAAGATGTGTGAGAGAAGGTTCCTTACCAGTCCATACCTCTTGTGGAGTCTTGTCATACAACGCTAATGAGGGTGATCTGTTGACCAAATAACATGCAGTACCCACTGCCTTTGCCCAAAATTCTTTCCCTAACCCAACACCATTGAACATGCACCTTGTTTTTTCCATCAATGTCCCATTCATCCTTTCTACAACTCCATTCTACTGAGGTGTATATGGAGTAGTCTTCTTCCTTGCTATTACGCACTTCTTACATAATTCTTCAAATTAATTCCCGCAGAACTCTCTGCCATTATCTGTCCTCAACAACATAATTATTTTCTCTGTTTGATTCTCAACAAGAACCTTAAACTCTTTAAACCTGTCAAAGACTTCATATTTCTTCCTGAGGATATATATCCAAGTTTTCTTCGAGAATTCATCTATAGATGAGACATAGTACACATATTTTCCCAATGATGGGACCAACACAAGTCCAAAAACATCACTGTGAACTAGCTGTAAAATTCCTTCTGCCCTCGTTGCACCAAAGGGGAATCTTACCCAATTCTGCTTCCCATATAGACAATGTTCACATAAATCAAAATCCAGAGAGTAGTTAGACATAATTTCAACCATACCTTTACCGTGTAGTAGTCGAAGACCCTTCTCTCTGATATGCCCCAGTCTTTGATGCCACAACATAACCTTTTCTCCAGAGACTGTAGGATTTCTTTCTTCTTCAACTCCAATATCAGGAACAATGGAGCTATTACACCCATCACTAATAGTGATTCCTAGCAGCTTATATAGAGTCCCAAACCAAATTCCCTTCATCAACACCATTGCTTCTCGAACCATCCTGCAATTTCCCTTTTCAAATATTGTTTTTACCCCTACATCTTCCATTTTTCTTATAGAAATCAAATTTTTGGCCATACCTGGGATGTGCAGAACACCAGGAAGTGTTCTAATCCTTCCATCTATGAGCCTCAAATTGACCCTTCCTCTTCCTATGATTCTGGTTGTCGAATCATTACCTAAGAAAACATTACCTCCATCATAATTTTCATATTCACAGAACCACTCCCTGTGGGGAGTCATATGAATAGATGCACTAGAGTCAACCAACCATGCCTCATGATATTCATGTGTGCTTGAAGAGGCCAAGTACACATCCCCTCCTTCTTCCTTGGAGGTATTTTCTTCCATAGAAGAAGATTCTTCAGATCCCTTCTTTTTCTCAACTTTGGATCTACACTGCTTCTTTTAGTGCCCTTCTTTTTCACATCTCCAACATACCCTTACAAAATTTCCGGGAGATTTAGATCTACCCTTATACTTAGATCTCCCACTTGAGAAATTAGATCTATTTCTGTCCTAGGAATGTCCTCTTGCAAATAATGCATCTGTGCTATGTCCTTCCATATTCTTCCATCTCATCTCCTCCGACAACAAGGATGAGACCACTTCTTCAAACTTCAAAGAAGTTGTATTACTACCTATGGCCACAACTAGACTATCCCACGAGTCTGGTAAAGAACACAACAAACTAATACATTTATCTTCATATGAAATTTTAATATCAACATATACTAATTAACTTACCACAGTATTGAAGGCATTTAAATGATCTGCCACCGAGTCTCCATCTCTCATCCTTAGGTTATACAAATTCTTTCTCAGGAATAGTTTATTTACCAAGGACTTAGAATGATACAACTTCCCCAACTTTTCCCATAAATCCTTGGCTTTAGCTTCCTCTAACACATTCAGTAATACTGAATCAGAGAGACACAATCAGATTGTGCTCTTTGCCTTCTGATCCAACTTTTTCCAGTCATCTTTAGAAGTTCCTGTAGGTGCAGTACCTGGATCTACCGCGATCCACTGATCTCTGTCCACCAACATATCTTCCATCTTGAGCTTCCATAGATCAAAATGTTTCCCATTAAACTTCTCGATCTCCATCTTCAAATTGCTTACCATTTATTTTCACCTGAAGAACAATACCACAGATCTCCCACTGTAACAAGGCTTATCATAGTCCCGAGCCAAACCCTTGACCACAAAGGTGTCCCCCTAAAGCCAATAAAGATCTGTTACCAAAATGTAAATTCTAACCTTGTACAATATCTACTGCAAACATATATTTAGAAAAAGAACAGAAAATATACAATGGCAAATACAAACATTACACAGAGATTTTTCCCCTGGAAACCCAAACCAGGAAAACCAACATATTCTATATTATTCATGGTGATACATTGTTTACAATACAATATACATATAGGAGCCAGTGGCAGCCAAAACCCTAACCCAATGACCTGGATTAGTCCAAAACCCTAATTACTTAACCGGAAATAGAAAACCATCGGCAAAAAACAGGTGCTGAAAAACCACCTAAATACATGACATGTTTATCGAGGCAGGTGTCACGTTTCCCGAGTTGGGAAACATTTCACGTTTCAAATAATATAACACATACCCAATAGTTGTTGTCATCATGCTTCTGAGTCAATACTGCAGCTAACGATTGGTCGGAGGTGAAAGTATAGAGGAAGAAATATTTGCTAAAATCGAGACTTCGCAACACTGGGGCTTGGGATATTGCAGCCTTAATATTGATGAAATAAAATTTTCTTTCATCATCCCACTTAAATTTGGCATCTTTACGGATCATTTTTTGTAAGGGTTTGATAGTTTCAGTGAAATCAGTGGTGAATTTCCTCACAAAATTGATTTTCTCGAAGAACAATTGCATAGCCTTTTTGTTGTGGGGTAATGGAAGTTGAGCTATAGCCCTAATCCTTTCTGGGTCTATGCGAATCCCTGCTTGAGATATAATATGACCTAGAAATTTACCTTCCTCGACACCAAATATAGTTTTGTTAGAGTTTAAGGATATACCATATTTTTTACACTTTTCAAAAATTTAGGTTAAGTGTTGGATGTGATCTTCTTTGTTCTTTGAATACACAGTCACGTCATCCAAATAGAATACAACACACTTGTTGATTAGTCCTTGAAACGCTACATCCATGGCCCTTTGGAAGGTCACCCCTACATTGATTAACCCAAAGGGCATACATTTATAAGCGAAGGTTCCCCACTTGGTTCAGAAGGTAGTCTTCAAACGGTCTTCCTCTGAAACTAAAACTTGGTTGTATCCTGAAAAAACGTCCAAAGGGAAAAAATCTAGGAGCTAGACACAGTCTGCAAGAGTTGTTTCATTGGTGGGACTGAGTAGTTGTCCTTTTCTGAAGATCTGTTGAGGTTTCTGAAATCTACGCACAGGCGGATCTCCCTAGAATTTTTCCTCACAAGAACCAAATTTTCTACTCATGTAGAGTGTCTAACCTGGAAGATAATCTTGGCATATAGAAGTTTCTTTAACTCTTGACACATAAGAGGCTCCAAGGATGGGTGGTACTTCTAGAGCTTTTGTTTGAAGGGTTTCACTTCAGGATTTAATGGGATAATGTGTTCAATTATATGAGTATCATAAGTTTTCAGATCTCGGTAGGACCAAGTAAAAACATCTTAATATTGTCTGAAAAGTTTGAGATAGGCCTTCCTTTCCTCTTTAGATATTGTCTTGTTGAGATTTATATTATTGGGGTTTTCCAGGGTTCCTAGATTTATAGTTTCGTGCATGGGACAATAACTCCCTGTCTTTGTGTTCTTTGACCCTTTAATTCTTTCCCTCGGGTCAAAAAGGTTTTCTTAATTGGCCACTCCCTTCGGTATCATGTGAGACCTTGGTTTGTCAGTCGGTTGATTTGTAATAGGATCGGTTTCCACTAATTAGTCTTGGAATAATTCATCGTCAATAGTCAAGTCTTTAAAATTATTCTGATTGGTAAAAAAGTTTATGATCTGTTCATTCCCTTCAAATACCTTCCAATTAGAAATATTATTAGGCACCGATGGTTTGTAGAGTAGCTCCATAACAAACCAGGAGGCTTCATAGTATTCTAGAGGTGATAGCCTTGAGGAAATGGTGGCCAGAGAAACAACAAGAGTGTTCTTTGTTCTGGGAATCACTGTAATGTTGAAGGCTTCAAAATGTTCTATTAGTCTGTGTACTTCCTATTGGTAATTACTCAGGTGGGGAGAGTTGCAATGGATAGTGTTCCTTACTTGTCTAACGATGATTTAAGAATATCCAAAAACCCTCAATTTTTTAACGTTTAAGTCTATGGATTTATTTAGCCCTTGTACTAGAGCTTCATACTCGGTGGTGTTGTTTGTGCATTCAAATTCTAGTCTACAGGACAAGAAATTCTGTTTACCTTTTGGATCAATGAGGATGCAACCTGCCCCTTGAACCTTCTTGCGATTTAGATCCATTGAAGTATAAGGTCCAAAATTGTGGGAAAAAACTATCATCTTTGTCTTTCTTATCACTTTCTTCCTTTCCTCCTATCTGTTCCATGGTTTCTAACACCAGTTCTTGACAGAAGAGGGTTTCCCCTACCGTTATTGGAAAATTTTCTTGAAAACTTACTTCAGAGTTTTGAGTAAGAGGAAAATCATATGAGAGGGGGGAGAAATTCCTGAAATTAGAATCACAGGAATAATTTCCTATCACGAGAAAGTCTACCGATGAGGGCTCGTTAAGGGTTTCCATGTCAGTGATTGTGTGTTTTAGATATCTTTCCCTATCGATTCTGATCATATTCATGTGTCCCTTTAATGGAAGCAAAAGGTGAGCCCATTCTGTATTAAAGTATCTGTTTAACTTCTCAGACCAGTCTAGACTCAGTATCAATCCATAGGCTTCTAGGATATCTACTACAATGATGTCAATTACTTGAACAAATTTAGGGTGTGTTGCTATTCTAATCATTACATCTTTGAGCTCTCCCATAACCTTCACATGGGTTCTGTCTAGTTGTATTTCATTCTTATCGCTTTTGAGAGGGATTGCGTTTAATTTTTTTCAAACAGACAATGACATAACATTGGAGGATGCTCCTGAGTCAACCAAATAGTTATGGAGGTTTCTATTGAATACTTCAAATGTCAAAAGGAATGGTGGGACAAAAGGTTGTGCCTTCTTATCTTCAGAGGATGTGTTCATAGTTGGTTTATTTCTTAGATCTGTGGGAGTTAAATTTTCTCCATGGTTAGTTCTTATTGTAGGATTTTCTACTGATTTCAATGCTTGTAACATAAATTCCTTTTGCTGAGCGATTCTATACATGTCCATGGCATATGTATTTGCCTTCAAATTCTTCAAATATTATACTATGTTGTAGTCTAGATTGGGCGATTCTCGTGTATGGATGTTTATAGGGTTTCTTCAGGGGACACAAGGTGCTTTCGAGTGATTGAGAGCTGGTTTTCCTCTCGAAGTTTGGGTCATGGTGAGGTTGTTTGAGACAGGTTGACCCCTAATTCATGTTTTCACAACCAAGACTTATGTAGGTGGTTCTTGAACCTCAAATAGGTCATCGAAAGGCATTGGTAGGTCAGGGTCCCATATCAACATGGTTGTTTCTTCTGGTGGATCAACTTCTTTCTGATCGACAATATTCATAGCTGATCCTCTTGACTATTCGGTCAGGGAAACATCATCTAGGAACTGATTGGCCATCAAATTCATGGCATGCACCAATTATGGATAATATCTTTCAGAGTGTTTCTATTAGTGATAGGTACAGAAAGAGTCAGATGCTACATTTCCCAGATCAATGTTTAAGTTGGCTGGGGAGGGGGGTTCAATTTCTTTGAAAGGTGGATTTCTTTAAAAAAAGGGTTTATAGGGCCTCTGGCCTTGGTTCACTTCCTCTACACTTCTTTTCATGTCTATGATTTCATTCGATAATTTCTTAACCATGCATTGTAGGTATTCTATGTCTCCACTTCCCTTTTCGGGACCTTGTTCTGTTTATTTCCCTAAGGGTATAGTCAACAGGAGTCCTCTCCTGGGAGGAGGTTGAGCTTCCTTCTTAACTAGTGAGACTTGACATTCTTTACATCCCTTCATTTGGAATTCTATTGTTTTGGATTCTTCAAAATTATTAGCTAAGGTTGCTTTGGCAACCCTCTTCACAAACATGGAAATAGAAGCTGGGAGAGCATTAACATATACTTCGATTTGAAACTACTGAGTGGGTTTAGCTTTGGGTTGGAATTTTTTTAGGATGGTGGTGAGCTATTGATTAAAGTATTTGACCTTCTTCTTTGAACTCATGGTGGCAACAAACAACTCGGCCATCAAAGCTCCTGTAGTGGTTTCTTTTGCAAATTTATCCAAAAAATCCTTTTGAAACTTCGTCCAACTAGTTATGGATCCTACAGGTACGTTAAAATACCACGTGGAAGATGAATTCTCAAAAGTATAGGGGAAAATCCTGCATACTAGGTATTCATGTTGGAAATTCATCAGTTCGATAGCTAGTATGAATTTTTTGATATGGTCTTTAGGCAATCCTGAGGTTTCAGGGTCAAATTTAGGGAGTAACTTTTCTGGATGTCGAGGAAGGTTATGTACTCGTCCATGGATGGCCAAAGAATATCTGACTAACCAAGGTTGATTATTATGATGTGGGTTTCCCCTTTATTCATTATGATCATTGTTATCTTCCATGTCATCCGATTATGAAACTAAGCGTTCTGAGTTAAATCCTTCCTCGTCCGAAAAATCGTCGGGCTTAGAGCAGTTGACGACTGGTGTTTTGGGGATTAGATTAAGAGGATGTTCAATTTTGGTGAGGGAAAAATGTATCAGGTATTCCACTGTGTGCACAAAAACCTGGTCGGGGGTATCGACCACTGGTCTTCTTACTTGTTTTCTACTAGGAAGTAATAGAGCTAAGGGTAGCACTCCAATCTGTTGGGTGTAAGCTCTTGTGATTATTCTGATCTGGTTCAACTCCTCGTGAGGAAGAGCATAAGGTATCTTAGGAAATAGATGTTCTTCCTCTTGATGGGGTGAGTTACTCTTTTCAGGAGTACTCAGTGTTTGTGGGCTGTCTTGAGAATGACTAGCCATGCATGTGGGCTGTTTTGAATCTACAGGGTATGTGAAAAATTCTGTAAAAAATATTGTCATCCATTCATTCTCCAGGCCCTCCTTCTAGATCCAATTCTGTTGAGGGGTCCTAAATCCATTTAACTCAAAAGTAGGAACCAAACCCACCACAGAGGCCCAATTAGAATATGCAACATTTAATGGCAGAATGGTTCTCCAGATCTTGCGATCTAACAAATTAATCGATATGCTTTATGTAGTGATCGACATGATGTATTCTTGTGAAAAATCCTCCTTCAGTTTGAATATTCTCTTTTTGTATTTTATCTTATAAGTGGGACTGATACAAGATAAATGATGGTATAAACCAGCTGGGTAATAAAGGGAAAGGACTTAACTACTGAAGAAGAATGCGTTTGAGATAACCCTTCTGCTCAATCATGTAGACAATGATACTTACACCTACAATAAGCCTAGTACTAATACATCAACTTGTTGGTGTTCCAATTATTGACTGAGATATGATTATCAAGAGAAAACATACATGTTGTTGGCCCTTAAACAAGTTTTGAGGAACACTTGGTCATATTTGACCATTTTTGGGACTTCGACAGCCTGTCGAAGACGAAGCGCAAAGCGAAGCGGAGATTGTGGAAGCTAGACCCCCTTTTTTGGGTCCTTTTTGGGTTTTTGGGAATATGTAATGGGAAAGGGATGTCAGCTCGTGGGTTTATCCATGCTTAGGCCCACTTTTGTAATGTATAAATAGATATCTAGGTGATGAAAGTAAAGGGGGTAGAAGATTAGCCAAGGGCTTAGTGCTAGAATTGATCTATTGACTTGCAGAGCTGAGTGAAAGTGTTGTAAGTGCTGAGTGCATAGATTGTAAGGAGGCTCTGTGCTAGATCTACTTGAGGAAGAAGGATCTGGTGAGGTGCGCGTAGATCTCCTGTTCTATGCAGAGTAGGATTTTGATAGCTCTGTGCTGTAACCGAATTGACTGAAGCTAATAAAGAAGAAGAGTTGGTGGATGTAGCCCCAGGGTGGGGGTCAACAACATAAATCTGTGTGTTATGCTCTATGCTTTGACTTGATGTGTTTACCTATGCTTTGGCTAAGTGATTTGATATATTTAGACCAATCTACTTATGCTTTGTGCTTCATTAGATGTGTATGGATAGTAGATTTGATATATATGAAGATGCTTAGTGCTGATTTACTGTATCTGATCTATTTTACTATTGCTAAGTGCTAAAATAACCTAGATCTAAGTGAATGCTATGAAGATCTATGCTATTTGCGAAGTACAATATGGGTGGAATAATGATGAATGATCTAAGCTAAGTACTTTCTAAGTGTTGTAATCATAGACCTGTGTACTAGCTAAGGTTGCAGACACCTGAGTCTTGAAACCACCCCAACCTCTACCTTGGGTGAGACTTCATCTGCTTCGTAGGTGTTGCCGAAAGGGTCGATAGTTAGGGTTTTGTTGGTGCGTTGTTGTAGCATTGAACCCTGGGTCTTCCCTTGTGCCAACAAATGGTTCCATTGCCAGGACTAAAACTGTGATTGCTGGGAACTAAGGGAGAATAAGCTTTGTGCAAAGATTCATTCTGAAATTGTGGAAGATCTATGCGTGGATTTGTGCCCTAGTGCGCACTATTTTACTTGATCTAGAAATCTCTGTGCTGAAAAGAGAAGGCCAAATATGAAGAAAAGAAGCGAGATCTGAACGCTTTGTGCTCTAACAAAGGTAAAAGTGGAAGTTTTTGAAGAAAAGAGGTAATATCTGTAAGCTCAATGCTCTGATAAAGTAAGAATAGTTAAATTTTTTTAGATCTGAAAGCTTTGTGATATATAGAAGTAAGATAAGTGAAAATTTTTGTTTCTAGAGCATGGATCTAGGTATGTTTGATAGAATCTGTCCTAGCTTGAAAACTAGGGCATTAATGGATGAAAGAAAGTTTGACATGAATAAATCTGATAGATATGTTATACCTATGCATAGAAAGAATGTTTGGACTAACAAATGGATGCAGGATCATAGAAAGAATTTTTTGCAGGTTAGCTACCATGATCCTAGTGCGCAGTACATAAGAGGCTGGGGATCATTTAAAATAAAGAGAGGACTAACTCTATGTTACAGTTGTAGAAAACCAGGCCATCTAGATAAGGAATGCCCTGGTGGAAGACCTAGTTGTCTCCGTTGCAAAGCTTTGGACCATGAAGTGTTGGATTGCCCTAGAATGATTGCTAAGATTGAAGGCATGGATCTGAATGAAGAAAACCCTAAGGCATATCCAGAAATAGCAGAACCCCAGAGAGAATAAAAAAATATATTACTACAGATGAAAGACACCTTGAATGACCACCGACATGTTAGATTATCAGAGGTATTTAACGAAAAAAAATTCATCGAGGTAAGAATAGGAGACATCGACATTGAATGTGTTCTATATGAGGAAACACAGGTGAATGTTATGACAGAGAGAACTTGGGAAGCTATAGGAAGGCCTGCTATGATCCCTTCACTAAGAAGAACAAGGTTATTTAGAGGGAAATTGGTAAACCTATGTGGAAGGCTCACTCAAATATCTATGCATGTCAATGGAACTTCGACAGAGGAATATTTTGAGATTATCAAATTTATTTAGGATAACGCCCCATTTACTATGTTACTTGGAAAACCTTGGATTGAAAGAGATCAAGCCATGAAGAAGGAAGAAGAAAATGTTTTAGAACAACAGAGACAAGAGTTAAAAGATTTCATGAACACAAGGATCACGCAGTTGATTGAGGAACAGGAGAACAAATCAAAGCTATTTGACACTAGAAGCCCAGATGCCAAAGTTGAAAAATCATTAGGGGACTCACAGAAGATTGGAGTATCTATATTAGATATAGATGAAGTAGTACCCCTGAGTCTTGGGAGAGAACATTAGTAGCACGAAGCGACTATGCCAAAGGACAATAAGAATCAGAACGGGAAAATAACTACCGAGACGAAGCTCATAGGGAAGAAGGCTAGGAAGCTAAGTAAAAATAAAGTTAAGATTGACAGGCTATAGAGGGTTCTAGAGGGAACCTCTTAGAAATAAAATTTGCAAAATTGGAGCTTCGCCGGGATATCAGAACAACGACATGGGTCACTTCGCCATGGTGAAGAAATATAGCAGTTGGAGGTTGATATATCCATTCGACTGTTGCTCCAAATAGATCGAAAAACATTGATGGCTCATCACCAGACCATTAGACTGTGCCAAAACAAACATAACAAGAGTTAATGAAGCTCCATATCCATTACAAACGATCCATTACAGAGTTACTTACTTATTCCATCATTCCATGCACGGAAGACACTTTTTATAATTAAGAATTTGAGTCCACAGACTACATGAATTGTGAATAGTGATTACTCCACTCTTACTCTCTACCCTATTACAGTACCTACGTTACTTTGAGAACATGAGATATTGATCCTGAGCGTATATGTCCGATGAATTTAGCGTAGTTGAAGAATCTGTAAGAGAGGTACTCGCTAGCCTCAGAGTCAAAAGAGTCATGTCAAACAAAGGATTGTTTACAGGTTTATAAGCATCATCGATGAGAGAAGCGCAATCCTCCCTGTCAACTTCTTGAGTAGGAACATACTGAGCCGACGTAGAAAGAAGAACCAAACATAAATATGACATGACCAATGTGAAGTTGGTTCCATCCATCCTACCTACTTACATACCACCTCTGCACGGTGCGATCAACAGAGACAGTGTGCCTAGAGACTTTGAGTACACTCTAGTCACTGCGTACCTATCGAAAGGGGTACGAGCAATCCACGTAGATCACACCAAGATCACAACATTAAAGTTTAGTGACTTCAACCTGGGGGATCATAAAGTTTACAGCATGCTTTCCTTGTACAAGTACCTAACCAGAACCAAGGGAAATAATTCAAAGATTGTCCCTCAGCAATGGACGATGAACCTTGCACAATCCACTCTGCTCCACATTATGAAGATACCGCACTTTGGAAGATACCAGGAGGTGAATTCTTGTGTGAAGCTACTGCTGGCGAGTTACCATGGAGGATACTTATGGTTAAATCGTCGCATAACAGTTGATCCAACGCTAATCAATCGAATCACCGGGCTTAGAATGCAGGGCCCTGATCCCCATGATTACTATCCTAGAAAGACTGGAGATCGTGCTCTTTCTCAGAAGATCAAACAATCTTATGGCGATGTTGAGAAAGGTGCGTGAGGCTACAAGGTAGCTTCTATTGAAAGTGGAGCAGTGTGCCTCGCCTGTCAACTGATCGCAAAGAAGTTGGTATGTAAGAATTGACCCATACAAGTATTCAGCTTTGTAGTCGACCTCACAGGGAAGTGCACAGAGGGACTATAGATGCACTGGGTGAAGTACCTAGTGAATCAACTAGAGATTGACTGCAAAGAAGCCTAGGATCAGGGCATGCATTCTTTTTTAGCTGGCTCTTGATACTTATAGATTTTGTTGCATGGGAGATACCGGAAAGTGCAACCTTCCCAGACATCGACCCCTTTGAACCACTGGCTACGAAGTTCAGTACACTATGGTAATCGAATGATATGAACAAGTAGTGGAAATACAATGCCATATTCCATACTTACTACACCTAGTTGAAGCTCGCCATTCAGTCCAAGCCTCGCATGACCCCAAATATTTTACATAGGTTTCAACCTTTGATGAAGTTCAATGCAGACTACCATTTCATATATATTACAACACACACTGATGAGAACAAGGAAAAACTTCAGTCTTATTATAAGATTATAGAAGAATACTTGGAGGAGATCACCAAAGAATGGTTGGAAGACCTCCTTATTTCAGCAGACCCCACATAAATTTTAGACATCGACAACCCAGAAGCTGCGCATGATACACCTGGGCCCAATAAGACAAAGAAAACAAAGAAGATGAAGAAGGCTGAGGAAGTCTAGGATATAGAAAGCCTATTTGTGAGGATGACTTCCATTACACCAGATCAAGGAGGTGATGGCAAAGACTTAGAAAAATTTGAACAAAGGCCAGAAGATGAAGTAGAAATCATAAAGAAGAGGAAGGGTTCACCTCCGGAACCTTCCTCCTGGAAGAAATCAAAAGCACTCGTAACTAAGCTGCAGACCACACTCACTCCATATGACTTTAGTTTCCTCATCATAGCTATGAATGAAGCTATAGAAGAGATAGCATAAAAGTAGGAAGCTAAGTAAGAGACAATGTACAACTGAATTAAGATCGAGCTCCAAGGAGTGTAGCAGACACTTCAGTCTAGTTGCACAGTTTCCACTACGCCCCTACCAAAAAGGAACAGCAGAGGAGGGAGATGAACCAGTTCAACTCTGCAATATTGCTGACATAGTCAAAGTATGCCTTCGGAATGGACAAGAATAAACAATGTAGGCCACCCAGGCCTTAAAGCAAGCACAAGAGGAAATCATCGAACAACACTGAGCTACACAACAAGAGAAGGACACTCTCCAAGCAAAATTTGAAGAAGACAGAGTGAAGATCCAAAAAGAGAAAGAGCAACTGCTCGTGAAGCAGATCGGGATTGAAGAAATAGTCAACAGAGAATTTTTCTCTGTGACTGGCTTAGAGCAGAAGGCAGAAGACCCCATAGAACACCAAGTGATGAAGCTTGCTGAATTTATTCAACAACGTCAACAAAGAGTTATGGAATTAGAGCTTCAGACCATACCAAGTACCCTGTAAGAAGTGTGCAACCAACTAGAAATGACTGCTCGGAGCATAGTAGAAAGGATTAAAGCACTCACTGAGGAATGAAAATAGTTAAGTAGCAGAAGTGCGCAGATATATGAGAGACTAACCGAGAATCCAGAATTGCATAAATTTGAGTCGTAGCTCCAGAAGGTGAAGCATGAAGCTGAAAAGCTACAGGTGCATTGGAAGGCCCTATCATCCATAGAGAGAATGAAGCGGTCTCACAAGCAGTGCACCACCCAGCAGTAGATCCATATGATCCAGAGCAAGGTAATGGAAGTAACTCAACAACTTCAACCTGTGCAGGATAAGGCATGTCAAATATTTACAGATATTGAGAGCCAAGGAACAGAGCTAGAGCAGGTCGTGAATTCAACAAAACAACGCCTAGAAGGGCCAGTGAATGACACACTCATCTAGGAGTTCGCCGAGCAAGAGGCCGTGGCACAACAACAGGTCGAAGTAGATCGATCCAAGCTCAAGGCATTTGAAGAAGAACTGATCAGACCTGAGTGACTCGGGATGAGTCACAGGTGAGTATTGGGGGCCTGTTGGCCCTTGACCAAGTTTTGAGGAACACTTGGTCATATTTGACCATTTTTGGGACTTCAACAGCCTATCAAAGTCAAAGCACAAAGTGAAGTGGATATTGCGGAAGCTAGACCCTCTTTTTTGGGTTCTTTTTGGGTTTTTTGGAATATGTAATGGGAAAGGGATGTCAGACCATGGGTTTACCCACACTTAGGCCCACTTTTGTAATGTATAAATAGATATCTAGGTGATGAAAGTAAAGGGGGGAGAAGATTATCCAAGGGCATAGTGCTAGAATTGATCTCTTGACTTGCATAGCTGAGTGCAAGTGTTGTAAGTGCCGAGTGCACAGATTGTAAGGAGGCTTTGTGCTAGACATACTTGAGGAAGGAGGATATGGTGAGGTGCGTGCAGATCTCTTGTCCTATGTGGAGTAGGATTTTGATAGCTCTGTGCTGTAACTAGATTGACTAAAGCTAATAAAGAAGAAGAGTTGGTGGACGTAGCCCCAGGGTGGGGGTGAACCACGTAAATTTCTGTGTTATGCTCTGTGCTTTGACTTGATGTGTTTACCTCTACTTTGGCTAAGTGCTTTGATATATTTAGACTGATCTACTTATGATTTGTGCTTCATTAGATGTGTATGGATAGTAGATTTGATATATATGAAGATGCTTAGTGCTGATTTACTGTATCTGATCTATTTTACTGTTGCTAAGTGCTAAAATAACCTAGATTTAAGTGAATGCTATGAAGATCTATGCTATCTGTGAAATATAATAAGAGTGGAATATTGATGAATGATCTAAGCTAAGTGCTTGCTAAGTGTTGTAATCACAGACCTGTGTCCCAGCAAAGGTTGCAGACACCTGAGTCTTGCAACCACCCCTGCTTCTACCTCGGGTGAGAATTCATCTGCTTCGCAGGTGTTTCCAAAAGGGCTGATAGTTAGGTTTTTGTTGGTGCATTGTTGTAGCATTGAACCCTGGGTCTGCCCCTGTGCCAACACATGCAATAAACTATGGCAAGAAAAATAGTTTCCTTAACTCTAATCATCAATAAAATATTAACACAACGATTTACTTTTCATCATTAAAGACAAGAAATATAAAAATATTGAATCAGATAACTTATCAACAGATTCAGAGGCTCTTACTCGTTAAAACATCCATTCATGAGATAAAATAAAAAATAATTCTTCTTCAGATCCAATCACACGCGCTTTTGATGAAAAACACAAACTTGTCTTTGGTCCTAAACATGACTTCTCAATTAAGGTAGCTTCAAAATAGTTCTTTACAAATCCAAAAATGATGGTCTTTGCAATAACCATCGTCCTTTGCTAATAGGTCAATCCTCTTATTTATAACATATTATTAACTAGATATAACTATCAAAAGTGCAGCTACGTAAAACAAAAAATCACCACTTGGAGCTTTCATCTCTCAATATTCTAAGAGTCATCAAATGATCTCACTTGAGTGGATGACTCTTCTCATACTCCGACCATTTTACAAAGAGTTCCTTGCATGTGTTGGTATACGGGAACCTGTTTTGGTCCATCGTGGTCGAAAGGATCTCCTTTATATCCACTGTCCATGCCCGATATTTGACTAATTTAGCACTTAACTGTTGTATTACTGTTCGAGCCTTGATCGCCACCTTTGTTATCTTCCAACCCACAATGAGTCTTGTTCGACATGTAATTTGACTATGTCATGCAAGTCGACAAAGTCATCGGGTGTGCCAAATTCTAGGAGGCCAATGTCTCTTATCGCCTGATTGATCTTGGTCCAACTCTTTTATCACTTGGTCCATTTCTCTTGGATTTCCTGGTGAGGTTCTTGGGCCATTTTCACCCAGTATTCGACCGACTTCTTTATGCGATCAATGCTTCTATCCCTTAGTACCCAAATGCTGTTTTCTTTGATGTCTTGACCCTGCTGAACGACGCTGATGTATTTGATCCTTTCCACTGCTTGGTGTGATTTTTCATACCATATTTACATATCTTTGCATGTCTCTAGCGCCATGAGGGTGTATTCTTGGAAATCGACTATTCCTGTAGTGAAAAGGTGCCGCTCATTTGTGAATTTACTGTAGGCATCTTGGCATTCACTTCTCAAGAACACCATGGTCTGTGTGGAGTCCTGATAATATTTCTCCAAATGGCGTAGATGTTCCAACTCCTTCAGCGCAGCGACCAACTCCTCTTCATCCCTTTTCACTATATCTAGGGTGGCATCTATGATTTCCATCCCTGCACCGATAAGCTCAAACATCTTGGCATGATCCATGTTAATCAATTTTTCCTCTGTGGTGATGAGGATGGATCGATCTAGAGTAAGCCTCTTCTTCTTGGTTGTTCTCTTCATGATGGATTTCCTCTTCCGATCATAGGAGATGTCTTGTATATCAACAACCTCATCCACTGGTTCAGGGATTTGTTGATATCCCCAGGTAAACATATTTCCTAGGCTCCCAACAATGTATATCTGTTCAATACTGGGTTCTTGAACTTCTTTCTTATGTTCCAAAGGTTCAACCTCTGGTTTTTTCTCATCGGGAGGTAAAGTACCATCTGGAATTGAAGCATTAGGGGCATGCTCAACACTTACTTGATAATCGACTATTGAGATGACGATTTTCCGCTGTGGAACTTCTTCTTCTTGTTCGCCCAACCCTAGCTCATCCTTCGAGATATCCACTTGGGTCCCTGGTACATCGAGCAGCTCAGTGTCTAAGACACTTTTGACCTCCTAGTCATTTTGTGGAAGACTTTGAATTTCAACTTCAAGAGATGGGGAAGATGCCTTCTTGGGTTCCTTTTCCTTTGTGATCTACACTGGAGTCACCAATGAAACATCCAAACTATCCTCATCATAATATACTTTTATTAAGTCATGGAGGGGGTTAGGTGCACTTTCTCTCACTAATGTTATTGCTATCTCGGGCTGAGACGAAACGTCCCCTAGTGATTCGACCTATGGAACTGGAAATTCAAGGTTATCTGACTCGATGATTTCTTCAATTTTTATTGGCTCTGGACCACTTGGACCTGTGTCGATTTCGAATGGGTTTTCGGAAGGTACCCTTGTTATTTCTATGAGGTCCAGGTCATCCTACAGTTGATCGATTACTCTCTGTGCTTGTTCTATCGAGAGAAATCCCCTTTCCTGTGCCTCTAGTGTCATAGGAAATCCCCTATTCTGCACCATAGCCACCAAGGAAACCTCTGTTTCCTCTGCCACTATGATTTCTTCCCCTGGACCTGAGGGCCTCTTGAATTGACTGTTCTATTTTTGTTCTGTGTTCATCCAGGCTCATGGCCCTGAACCTGGTCATTTTTGGGTCGACCTCGTCCAGGTCTTGGGCATTTTCTGTGAAGATTTCATCTTCAAATTTGTCGTGGGCATACGACCAGAAGAACGAAACTTGTGAAGCATGTTACAAGACCAGGCCCTTTGGATCATGATTTTAGAGTCGACCTGTCGAGAATCTGAACTCGAGTTGGATCATCCCTTCTTGTTTGGCTTGAGCAGTATCCTTTACCAAGTAGAACCCTACATGGAAACCATAGGGTATGAACACCCATTTCTTGTCCTTGACCAAGGTAGCATTGTATCCTTGAAAGATGGTTTGATAGCATATTTCTCCTATGAAAAGCTAGTCAGGGACATGATATGGTAGGAGATGTGGTGCTCCGATGGCCCCAAACACTCTAATGTAGGTGGCACACCCATATAAATACCAATGGCCTACATTGGATATCATCTTTTTATCTTCCACCGATAGTCATGGGTATTCCTTCTTAAAAAGAATAAAATAAATTCAGGCGATGAGTTCATCGCAGATGAGGGAGTAGGATTTCTTATAACTATTTTCCCATAGCACACTAAAGTAGACGTGGACTGAGAGTTCTGCAACATGCCATCTCATATTCATGCCGATGAAGATGTTTTTGGCACACATGACATCAAACAAGTATGAAGCCATGTAAAACGTTGGTGCTTCCCCTTCCTTCGGTGCCTGGGCCTACTGCACACAAATTCTCAGTTGCTTGGAGATTATTTCTCCCCATTTGAAGCTGCACACGATGATCAAAACTGTGTAGCCAAAGGAATCCATGCCTATGAAAACCCGGAGAAATATTTCTCTCTATATAATCGGCAGATGAGAGCCATCAAATAGACGTATGGCTCTCTTAAGTTAGTTGTATCATACCATCCAGTGCTCCATTTGGTAAAATTCTTGTCCTCCCTCCACCATGAGACCATCACTCGACTGGTGTCGTGGTGTTTGTAGAACTTCACGATGAAGTTTGTGTTTAGCCTCTCCTCTGGGTCCCTGAGTTTGCAATACCTTTGGACTTCTACCGGGAGGAAAACCTCGACACACCCACCATTTTCATCATTGATTAGAAACTTCTGTGTGTCTGTGTGGCCGATGAGCCATTTAAGAACCTCTATGCAGGGAAAAATGGGTGTTCTACTTGCTACCATATGTAGATATGACCGTCAGATGTTCAGGAAAACCTGGTCATCGAGCACCCTTATGTATGGATCTGGGTACTCTTCTTGGCTAATCCTGTTAAAAATATCCCCCCAATGTGGGAGCCCCATCTTGGAGCCTGTGCTTGCCTCTATATCACCAAAGGCCGGAGGCTGGATGAAAACCTTCTTCGTTGTTGTCTTAATGACAGGTTCCAACCTCGGGGCATATTCCAATTATTTTGCGATCCATGGAGAAGATCCTTCGCCTACCTATGGTTCTTTCAGCTTCAGTTCCCTCGACGATCATATAGTGGTTGGATTTCTTGGTGGAATTGTTCCTGCAACTTAAAATAAAATTTCAGAGACTATGAAAAAAAAAACCGGAAAAAAAGATAAATTATAACCATGTAAAATTTACAGACTCAGATACATACCTCTGAAGCTTGTTAAAACCTGATTAATTTGGTAATCACAGAGTTGATACAACCTTCGAGTCGCTCGTCTTGCTCCTTCGTATTCTCCAGAATTATCTTATGCATAAAATGATTTCGTTTACAATGGATCAAGAGAATTTAAATAGGGAAGAACTTACCGTGTTGCATCAACCATTTAATTCGAGTTATGAGTGAAATTTTAACAAATCTTCCACCGGATCTCTATAAATTAAATTCATCACAGGTTGATAGCGGAGGCGTAGGTGGTGATGTGGTCTATCGATGATTTTAAATGACTTTTTTGATTGGTGCACAAGGTAGAAACTAATGAAGGATTGAGTATCAATTAGCTCCTTAAATGATCAAAATCCGATCATATCTAATGCTAAAATGTTCCATCGTGTCACTCTCTCAGTGGGTGGATCGGGGATCGGGGGTGTACTATGAACGTTTTCATTGATAACCTTCTCCAAAAGTTCCGACGCCAATTGATTTTACTGTACATTGCTAATGCAACAACACTTACTCGGAGGTGTGACTCAGACTTAGGGAGCCAAGTATAACTTGGGATAAAACTAGACCGTACGACCCTCTTACTTGGTAAAGACACATGGCGTTGAAGACCAGTGACTTAATTCGCGTGTATTAATCAGAGTCGCGACTTTCCTTAAGTTATTCGTTCTAAAACAAACCTTAGCTTACCGTTTCCAAAAAGTATCCATGGTCGATGATCGGTGTTAAACCTATCAAAGCATTTTTTTGGATTAGCTCCCTCGAAAAAGTTTCGATGCTGAAAATGCATCAGGGATCGATGATCGGGAATAAATTTTAGCACGGTCAGAATGTTTGTTGCAATCCTTTTAGGTTTTCCTCAATCTCGATAAGCGTGTTGGGCATCGACTATCAACGCCGTATTTCCGTTCTTCGTTAGAGCCTATCCCATGCCGTCTTTTACCGATGTCGAAGGGTAATTGACTGTCGGTGATATCTTTATGTGAAAACCAAAACTTCTTTTTGTCAATGTCGAAGGAGATCGACACTCAACGACTGTGGTTTTCCGAGTGGTTCTTTTTCCTTCTTTGAATTACTTTCGATGCCGACCCTGAGCACGTTCAGTGGAGTGTTTGGATTCCGATTCTTTATTCAGTTGTTTAAGGTCTTTTTAGTTATGGGTTTTCAAAATTTTAAGCAAACCTGAATGGGTGATGAGAAACATGAAAATAAGTAGGGACAAAACATTATCAAAATTGAAATAACTATCAGACAGTGCAAAATATCAAGTGGTGCCCAAAAAAGTAAAAAAAATGACAGAGGATTTTTAGGGTGTGTTGAGTGCTTAACACACTCATCACCTTCTCTCATCTTTATTTGGTGATATCCACTCTTCAAATATATCTTTGAAAAAACATTTGCTCCACTTAAAAAATCCATTAAGTCATCCATCCTTGGCAAAGGGAATCTATACCTAATGGTGATCTTGTTTATGGATCTTGAGTCTTTACACATTCTCCATCCTCCATCCTTCTTTGGACTCAACACAGTTGGTACTGTGCATGGACTCAATCTTTCTCTGACCAAACCCTTGTCTAATAAATCCTGGACTTGTCTCTTTACCTCCTCATTCTCTTGAGGTTTCAATATGTATGCTTCCTTGTTCGAAAGACTTGCTCCTGGTATTATATCAATGTGATGGCTGATAATTTTGATGGGTGATAATGAATTAGGTAACTCATCCACTACTATGTCAATAAAATTATCCAACAACTCCTGAACCTTCTCAGGCATATCATCCATAGAATTACTTGTAAGGAAAACTATGGGTTTCCTCACCACAACAAATTGCATCTCCTATTCCTTCTTAACTTCACTCAGGATTTCATTCCCACTCATGAGAAGTATACTTGTGGTGTCTTCTTCCTTTACTTTCTTATCCTCTATTGGAAAAAACATGTGTGTCCTACAATTCTTCTTCAAAGTATAAGTATTTTTTCTCCCATCATGAATGACATTCCTGTCAAACTTCCATGGTCTCCCCAACAAAACATGACATACATCCATGGGAATCACATCACATAGAATCTCATCTCTATATTCTCCTATTTTAAATTCAACGAGGCATTGTTTAGTGACCATTACCTGGTGACATTTTTGCAACCATGATACTTTATGTGGATTTAGATGTGCAGTTGTCTCCAGCTCCAATTTTTCCACCATATCTGTGGATACTAAGTTGTCGATGCTCCCACTATCAATTATCACTTTTTCCACCATATCTGTGGATACTAAGTTGTCGATGCTCCCACTATCAATTATCACTTTTCATACTCTATCCTTATTCTTGCAAGCAGTCTTGAATAAACTATTCCTTTGCACTGGATTTTCAACCTCTGGCTCTGGTTTCAAGAGAAACTTCTTCAACATCAGGGATCTTCCATCTTCAACATTCATCTTCTGCACTTCTGAAATGCGAGCTTCATCTCCTTCTTTATTTTTCTCGGGACATTCCCAAGACACGTGTCCTATTTTTCCACAGGCATAACACCTTACCTCTCCTCCTCTGCCTCTTCCTCTTCCTCTAGGAAACAAATTTCTTCCACCACTCTGTCTCCCTCATGAACTTCCTACTCTTTCTAAGTTACTATGTGGTTTTTTAGTCTCACCCTTGGGCTTCTGTGCCTTTTCCTGGAAAATTCCCTTACCTCTATTTGGACTTCTTCCTCTGCGTTGCTGGCTCTATTTTTTGACCAACTTCTCCTCTTCCTTCAATGCAATCTGATAAGCATCCTCTACTGTCCTCACTGTCATCATGCTAATATGATCCTAGATTTCATATCTCAATCCATTTATATACCTGGAAACATTTTCATCATCTTTTTCCCTTTGTCCAGCCATGATGCTAAGTCTGTAAATCCTCTATGTATTGTTTCACTATCATTCCTTTTTGTCTCAGGTTCTACAATTTCCTGAATAAATTTATCTGATAATATTTGGGTATGAACTTAGCCTTCAACTTGGCTACCATTCTATCCAAACTCTTAATATTTTTCTTACCTTTGCATCATCTGCCAACCTGCAATTCATCCCACCATACCGCTACATGTCCTTTTAATCTGGTGACAACATGTCTCACCTTATTCTCCTCATCGATGTCTTCATAGTCGAAATACTTATCCATTGCCCGTATCCAATCAAGCAATTTTTCAACATCTAGATTTCCCACGTACATCAGGATGTCTATCTTTGCTCTAGATCCCAATTTGACAATCGCTCTCAGTAAGCGTTCTTCCGCAACATCTTCCCATTCATCTTCTTCAACTTCTATTTCTTCACTTTTTGCATCATTGACATCTCTAACATCTGGTTCTCTCCTTTTCTTTGTCTTCATCACATCCAACCTTGCGTGAAGTTCTCTCATTTCTCTTTCTACAACTCAATTTTATATATGTGGCTCTGCATGTATTATAGGCAGCATTGTGCTGACCTTTTCTTCACTCACACAGAGTACAATTTGAGCTCTTTAATCTATGATACCACTTGATGCAGACCCCCCTTCTCTCCTCGGGGCTATACGATCTCCCAGTCAAGGATCTTCAACTACCTCATCTATATTATCTCCTCGAGGCCTTGCTATCCTCAAACTAAATTAAACACATGCCCTTTTATCACCTTAGGTGCAGGTCGTATGGTATCCGTGGGCCCCTTGCCTTAGAACTTTAAAGTATTGAGATTTCAGGTGTTAGCTCCTTCCACTAGTCCCTTTCCACATATAACCTCAGGATATGACCTGAGAATTAACCTTTTGAGCACTTAGTAACTTTAGGTTTAGACGTTCTTAGAAACAACTGCACCCTTTTCGTCTGAACCCTGAATCATGAACTCGCCTGGGTAGATCTATGGTTCTCGTCTCTCTCACAACCAACAACTATGATATGTTCAAACTCCGGTATTCGAGAGTTCCACACATCTTAACACTCTTCTTATCCAAAGTATTATGTACCCAGAATATTATATCAAGTTCCATGTTCCTCTCTTGATTGAATATTGAGATTCTCCCCTTACTCCTCTTTGGGTGACCTCTCTTTCCCCTCATCTCTTCTTCGAATTTCACAAACTGGTGATGCATGTCCTTCTAGATCGATGGTCACGATCTACTTCACTATATTGGCCTTTGGGAGTCTCTGGATACTCCTCCTTCACCTTTAATTCAAAGGACTCTTCCTCCAAAACTTTTGGATCTCAGCCACGTATCCTCTCTTCAACCAATGACTTGAATTTATTTCTCACTTCACGAGAATTTCTATCTGCTTGGCCAAATTCTCCGAAATGGTTCTTCCTGAACTCACTTATCGGATGCCATGTCTCCACCTTCCAACCAATGGTTGGGATCTCTTCTTAGCTTTGGAATTCAACTTTTTTCACCCTCCTACACTCCAAACCTTCTGGTTCACAAATTTTCAAAAGAACTCCCGACTAACCACCACACAACTTCTCCCAGATTATATGATCTAGAATGATTTTGCTTCTCCTAGGTGGATCTTGATCGTCACTTTAAAAAACCTTAAAGGGCTCCTCTCTTTTGAATATTTCTCCCACTAACATTTTGAAACTTGTCTTCCTCCAAACCTTTAACTCTTTAAAGGGTTTTCTTTGACACTTAGTCATATTTCAGATCTGTGCATGCCTTGCAACAGATCTTCAAACACAATTCTACGAGCAACCTCTCGAGCTACTCCTCCTGAGATTCTAGTTCAAAAATCTGTCAACGCACTCCTTGCGGATGATATGCACACTCTGCATATAAATTCCACATTATCCCTCCTGAGCTCTGAGTTGAATCAGACTCTATCAACACACTCCTTGCACACATCACACACTCCTTGTGTAAGCTCATGGAAGAGAAACAATTGAAACTTATCTAATGTTTCACAGATTCATACATTTAATAGGGTAACTCATGCATTCATCAGTGTAATTCACACATGCATGAAAAAAAAAAATAACACAGAACAAAACATAAACAGAAAGCCTACCATTTAGTCAAATAGACAAGCAATAGAAACACATGCATTTGGGTCAATATTTCTCTGTTATAATTCATCTGAATATACATGAGTTATAACAACATTCAAAAACTTCTAATTTAATTTCAACAACAACAATACTCAAATAATTTGTAGCTACCTTCATGTTCAACAACCTCATTTGGGCATACAACACCTCTACTTATACCAGAGGGATCCTAGGGTTCCCTCTGACTACCTATCTTCTTGAAGTAAAAATTCACTATCACTTAAGCACCATTACATTAAAGTCTAAGAGTGAAACTCCCAGATCTCACACGATCGTTTCAACTTCCAAGCGCTTTTATCTTATTTAATCATCCATTCAAAATGATTGACAAGAAACAACAGTTTTTAGAATCTCAACAATAATTCAAAAGGCACGCTAGGGTGCTGAGTTGTCTCTCCACATGTGTTTTGCTGACGATGCTCCCTTATCCGACCTTTTATTGGTGGAGTATGGAGTTCTAGTGTTTTTTTGTTTATATGGTGATTAGTGTTATGGATTTCTGGGTGTTGGTGACCTTGGGTTGGTGGTATCAATTGATTTTTGAGTTCTAGATCTTTGTCCCTTGTTCATTGTGCTCTACCTCTCTTGGTTTATTTCTTGGTGGTAGCATTAGACTAAGTAAAATATTCACGTCACATTTTGGGATCTACAACTTTTATTTACTTTGATTGGGTTTCAGTCCCTAAATATGGATTGTAGAGAGGAGAAACAATTTCATAGGGTGCTCCAAAGACACGAAGAATCTATCAGTAGCAATAAAACCTCAAATTTTCACTAACCACTAAAGTCCATGAAAATGAACATCAACATATCTCTTAGAATGTTATGGTAATGTATTCCCTAGTGTAGTAGAAGCAACAAATATAAGTGTTGGAGGCATCATGCTCCATGTTGAGAAATATGCTTAGGAAGACCTCAAGGAAGAAGACACTGTGCATCAAATGATGGTGGACATGGATTTGGGAAGCCATGATTCCCACCCTATTAATATTGGACAATATGAAGACATCAACAAACATAATTTTTATTAGTTTCTATGCTTTGTAAATCGATACATATATTAGGCATATGTTTTAGATTATATAATAGTAGAAATTTTCTTAGGGATATAACTAAGGATGAACTTGAAACTTTATTTTTTTCATACTTTATCTGCCTATCTGATTGGATTTATCATGGAATATTTCTCTATGTACTTTTTGTTATTCAAATTTGTTGCAACCCTTTATAATATAATTTTTCTAGTTTCTATAAAAAAAGGAATTCCATTAAATCAAGTATCTCTGTCTTTATATCAAAATTGGGTAAATTCACAAGTTCAAGTTTGGTCAAGTCCCTCGGGGTTATCAGTGGAAACTAGGAGTCATGATTCAGATAGTCTAGGGACTACACTACTAATTTTAAAGATACCATCAATAACCAATAAAAACTTCTCTCTTGACACAATAAAAAAATGATCCATGCTTCCCCAATTGACTTCTAATTGTCACTTTGATTAAGTCAAACTTGATTTTATTCCTCTAACTACTCATTGAATTCCACATTGCAATTTAATACATCTCCTTAGTCCATTTATAGTGGAGGTTGCTAGAAGAGGAGGGTGGCCGAAGTTTTTAGCAGAGGTTTTTTTCCTCGTGCTCCTAAGTTGTATAAACACACTTATGCATTCCCAAATTTGGTGCACTTGAGTGTGCCAAATAATAATATGCATCGAATGTTGTTATATCCAATATGTTAAAAAAAAATTGGTTTATTTTGATTTTAAACTAACCCTTTTTGGTGCATTTGAAACATACAAATGCACTAGGGAATTACAATGAACAACACATCGAGTCAGGTTAAAAAACTTAATAATAAAATATAGGTTTTTATTTTTTTTAAATTCTAAAACTAAATGGTGCAATTTTTTTTGGGTATGTGTTATATTTTTTGAA
>ML785059.1:166120-213023 GCA_009831015.1 Picea engelmannii
ATATATATATATATATATATATATGATGATGATGATGATGATGATGATGAATAAAGAATTAGAGGTGCGAATCTAAACAAGTTGTTGGTTTTCTTGATTTGGGTTTCCAGGGTAAAATTTCAGTGTAATGTGTGTGTGTGTGTGTGTGTGCCATTGTTTTTTTTGTTTTTGTTTTTATTAAGAGCCCATTTGTAGTAATTTATTATACAATGTTAAAATCTACATTTGGTATCAGAGTTGTTATTGGCTTCATGGGGACGCATTTGCGGATAAGGTTTTGTCTTGGGTATGTGATAATTCTTCATGTTATAGTGGGAGATCTACTTTATCGATTCTTTGGGTGAAAAGAAATGATGAGAAATTCAAAAATAGAGATCGAGGAATTTAATGTGAAAATATTTGAGCCGTGGAATCTCAAGATGGAAGATTGTTCATCTAAAAGACTGTTTTGTGGTCTTAAGCTCAAACTCACAAGGATATGAATCCCCCTACGTTTTTAGAGAGGTGGTGCTCCTCTTTTTCTTATGAAATTGCAAATATAAATAAAGAAAATTCAGAGAAGGACCAAACTTCTGAAAAATATAACATTCACATTTAGAACAATACATGAGATTGGGACCAAGTATATTTAAAAGAAAACATATACAATATATTACAAAGTAGATAAACCAAATGATTATGATAAATAAGAGGTTGAAATTTCCATCATAGCATTCATCAAGACAATAAACAATATCCACAGTAAAGAGATAAGAAAGATGGACCGCATATATAAAAGAACTTTAAATGATCATTCCATTAAATGCCAAAAATATTATTATGGATAAAAAATTTGGAAACTCAAGCTTCAAATCAAAGTCTTTGAGAATACAATAATGTAGTATCCTAAGAAGTTCTCTTCGAGTCTCAAAAAATAACATAAGTATTTAAATACAAAGTACATGTCTTTAAAGAAATTATTTGCATCTTCCCTTCAAACAATATTGGGATGGGGCTCTCACGGACCATAAAATGAAAATACATGGAAGATAAGAGGAAAAAAATCAAGGATCAACCTGGTTTTCACAAAATACTGAGAAATAGAAGGACATGTTCAAAATAATTGTGGAAGAAATAAACATAAAAGGGGGAACAAAGTTACTGCTTGAATCACTATGATGGAAATTTATTGTAACCCTTTAATTTCTTAGAAGTGTTTCTTTTATAGATGCATGTTGTGGTTGAGTTGGAATAGCCGTTGCAACTATTTCTTGATTTTCTGGCTCAGTAATTTTGATTAACACCTTTTTCAACCACTCCTCAATAAACTCCCTTAAAGGAGCTACACTAATTTCATGCTTAGTTTTAATTTCAAATAGTTCATTTTCAAATTATATAATATCCATCTTCGATTGATGCAACACATCACCAACTTCATCATTTCTATTGATATACCAAACTAACCATTTTTTAACTTCTTCTTTGGAAAAGTCTATTGTTTCGGTGAATTCATTTTCCCAAACAAATTTTAATGAATTAAGTTATTCCATTAATTTTTCTTTTGACAAAATCATTGTATCCATCAATAAATTGGGACCATAAAGTTCCTTCGCAAGATCCACAAGCTTAGGAAACAAATAATTTTTTTTTTCTTTCAAAAAATCAATCTCATTCATCATTTATTTCAAATCTTTAACTCTTCTTATCCAACATGCATTGACATGTTTCATCTGGTAAGTTGAAGGAAGTTTTTTTTCTTTTTTGTGAGCTTCACTTAAGCTCGATACTTTATCTAAGACTGCACTCACAACTTCCCTATAAAATCCTTTATCATTTTCTAGGTCCTTTTGCAGATATTCCTTGAAATTTTGTATTCTTGATGAAAAACTAGCAATACTCTGAGCAAGGTCCCAAATTTCTTGAATTGTATCAATAATTTTCTGTATGGCATCGACAACATATTTCCTTATTACTTGTAATAAAATTGAAGAGAATTTATATTTACTGCCGCTTTCTGGAACATTTTATAACACAAGTGCATGGATTGAATTCAAAGGATTTGGAAACAATGGTCTTGGTATCAAGGAAACTTCTAACTCTTTTATCCTTTGTTTCAACTCTGAATTTAGTTTTTCCATATTATCAATAGACTACTTCAAAGCTTCTCTAGTTGTTATGTGGAGCTGTGCAATTTTTGATGGTGCAACTTCATCAAAACCAATTCATGATTTCCATCTGTATGATGGCTTCTTATTTTTAATATTGACTTTTTCCAATAACAATTTTTTAGATTCACGATTGCAGGCCGCTTGGTGCAAAGTAGCAGATTCCTCTTCAAATATTTTAGGTTCATGGGTAATCAAGGCTTCAACAATTTCCCTGGTTTCCAGTAGTCTTTGTGCAGACCAACTAGGTTCTTCAATGAGCTCATCGATATTCATTGCTCATGGACTTTCCTGGATTTTAGGTATGCTTAAGCCTATTGTTGATGTATTTATTTTTCTTTTGAAAAAAGTATACGCAATATGAGATTTTCAAGGCTTTTTATAGGTGGGTCTTTATCGCCACCATCGTCCGACCCTCCAGTTGATGCCTTTCTTATCTCCATACCACTAGTTCTATTCTTTGTTCTTGATGGAGTACTCTTTTTGGAAATTGTTGGTGAATTAAGGTTTTTATCTGTCACTTCCCTGCCTTGCTGTCTATGACCTTCATTTGTGTTGTTTATTTCTTCCATGTCATCTGAAACTTGGTCTTCCATGATTTCATAAAGATCTAGATTATCTCCACCACCTTCTTTAAATTGTTCAACTTTGATGAAATACGAAGAATACCCAATTAATTCCATGTGTGTAGTGAATTTGTTATATGGGTCAAAACCATTAACACATTTCATGATGTTCTTCCAGTTCATCAAGGTGGGTTATATGCTTCACAATAAATTCTCAAATTTTCCATGGTAGGGGTATGAATTGTTTTTTCCTTCTATCATAAAGAAATGGGCCCAGGTTTTATATTGTCTGCATATTTCCTTGGAGAAAAGTCTAGATGATACATAAAATGGGAGAAGAAAACGCTTTTCTTCACCACCAAATAGTCAAATAACACTAAATATTCAGAATTTTGATAATTTCCTTTCCTAGAGAGAAAGGTACCTACTTCAAGATATGGTCTTGATGTATTAGGAAAAAAATCAACTTTTTAAACTTTGAAATAAAATTTATATGGACTGGGTAAAAATTGTATTAAGATTTGTGTCTATAGAAATCCGAATACCATGCATAAAATGGTTCCATATTAAAATCAACATGCTTTTCCCTCGAAAAATATTCAAATATGTGACCATAAGCAATTGCAAAAATGAGGTAAGAATTCATGTAGAATTTTGAGTCTTTTTTAAATTACCAAGTTGGAAAGAGACCTTAGTCAAAATAAGATAAACCCAATCTATAATAGTTTTTTCATACAAAGCATAATGCATGGCATACAACATTTCTTCATTCAAATGCAGTAGATTCCAGGCCAATAATACGGGCGAGCAACCATGCAAATTATCTGTGCAGGCATTTTAGTGAAGTTATCTCAATCCTGGAAGTAGCGGGATTCTTTCTTGGGTCTTCCAAATAATTGCTTAGAAATATCTCCCCTCCTTTATGCTGCTTTAGAAATTGATCGACCTCTTCATTTTTAAACCAACAAGTAGGTGTAGGGAAACATTCTGGAAAATGTTGAAGGAGCTAGAGAAACGGGTTAATGTCCTTGTAACTGAATTATTCGTTTCTCATAGTTGAACTTATATGCACACCATTGAACAATTTCTTGGAAGTCTATAACTTGTGGAAACCATCCTTCTAACGCTATACCTGAAGTCCAAATCAAGTTCATTTTCTTCTCAGAAGGAGAAAGAGTCTTGTAATAATTGTATGCCATAAACCACTGAAACTCTTGATCCTCACACCAAAGTGTGTTTAGTGTATCTCCGCAATACAAATATTTTTTCTTACTTGAAATTATTTTTCTGATTTTGGACTTGACAATAGGTCGTGCTACTATCAATATTTATAGTTTAACATATTAGTTTTTACTTAGTTTCACCATGTATTATCCTAATAGTTCAATCAATTATAAATATTGTTTTTAATATTGTCATCTTGTATGAGATTTGAATTTATTGCAAGTTTTAATGAATGTTTCGTGAATTTAATAACGACCTTATGCTTACACAAGTGGCTACTGATGTGTCAAGGACAATAAATGTGATGGGAAGTGGTGATGTGATTTCATGGTGGAAGAAAAATATTAAGTGTGGGAGTGTAAAATGGGGAATGGAAAGTGCAAATTGTATAATGCGAGATTGTGGACCTGCGAACCTACTAACATGGATATGAGGAAGGGTAAGGAGGTCTGCACTAAAACTAGAAATATGGCCAAGTATTGGAAATATTCATTTTTCATATCGAATAAGTAAAAGGTGAATTTTGGATAACATGAGACTTCAGACCTACAGACCTAGAGACTAGAAAAAGGTTATCGTATGGTAAGTGGCCCCACATCTACTTTTATGAAAATTGGCTGAGTGTTGAAAAAGTGAAAAAGGTACAACTTGGGGAACAAAAAAGTGAGAAGTTCATTTTGGGGAACGCAGGATTGTGGACTTCAGACCTACAAACCTTGAGACTCAAGAAAAATTTGATGGATGGTATGTGGCTCTGCATCCACATTTCAAGAAAATGAATAAGGATGAAAAAGGTTAAAAGCGCATTGAAGAGGATGTGGAAGTAAGATGTGAAAAATATATGTGACATGACTGCGGACCACCGAATATGCAGATCTAAAACTTATGCTACCCCCACTCCACATTTCTTGAAAATTGGCTAAGTGTTGGAAATATTTTGATAACATAGAAAAAGACTAAAGGAAAACAAACAAAGGAAAAGAGATGGAAAAATCATATGGATGGTTAAAAGAAAACACAAACTTGATCACAAATGTGGATCAACAAAGATCTGTTGGTGGAAAAATAAAAGTGGATTGTTGTGGATCCATGTACTACACCTACATGAATGCCTACAAAAGACTGGACAAAGTTGGATAAAAAAGTGAAGAGCATGATCCGGTTGTGTCTCTCAAATTCAATATTATTGAATGTCTTAGGGGCAGCTACAACCAAGGCATTATGGGATACGTTAGAGGTTTTGTATCAATCAAAGTCCCTGGTAAACGAACTGTTCATGTAGAAGAATCTGTATAACCTAGGATGAAAGATTGAGACTCAGTGACAGAGCATCTGAACGCCTTCAATACTATGGTAAGTTAGCTATTATATGTTTATATTAATATTTATGATGAAGATAAGTGTATCAATTTATTGTGCTCTTTACCAGACTCATGGAATAATTTGGTTATGGCTATAATAGTGTGAAAAAAATATTTTAATATTACATGTAAGATTGAAGCATATGGACATCGTGGCATCGTTATTCAAAACATTAAACCTAACTTGTCAAAGATGCAGACATGTGGGGTCGTTATTCATCTTTTAACTTACTAAGTGTTTTTTTCGCTATAAAAATTAAAATAACCTAGTTGTGTGACAATGTGGACATGTATGGGTCATTTACAACTTTTTTTAGTTTCTTCTTTGAAAATAAAACTATGAGGTGCCGAAGGGACTTTGGCCTCACCTAAATAGTTGATGTGATTTGTGAGAAAACTTACATATATGATATGCACCTTTAGGGGATGCTTACCGATTACCTCAATTTAATTCCCTATGTTTGATTGATGAAATGGAGATAGAAGAACAACTTACACTCCTTGTTCTAATTCACAAAGATCACTGAAACAAGTGCGAGGTAAATAACACATTGATATGTGAGTAAGGGGTTTCTTATTCCTGTAAATGAATTAATTAATGAAGATAAATTTAAATAAGAATTATAATTCTTTCATTTTATCCATCCACGTGGAAAAGATAAAAAGAGATACAATCATTTTTACTTTAATTTGTGTGTTAGCTAATCTAATTTTGCAAGAAAGAAACCAAAGGAAATTTTATTAGTGTTACAAAGTGTAGTAAATTGAAACCTAAAATATACCTTTTGGAAAGAAACTAAAAAAACCAAAAAATAAGCAAAAAACTAAGATCAAAACGAGTTGTGAAAATCATAGTCGTGCTATTAGTGTAGACAACAGAAAGTCAAAGATTGATACATAGCGCTAATAGTGCACTTCCATGCTACAATTTCTTCGAAATCCACACTAATGCTGAACAAATATGTAAAGAAAAAATACAGAGGGGATTTTTGGAAATGGGGACTTTCACACTCAAACTAAGTACTTAGCAAGGCCCAATAATAAACCTACAACCACATAAAGGTAATAAAAATGGATCTTGAATCCTATACTAGGAGAATTTTTACTTGGGAACCTTGGTGGAGTCACTAATCTATTTGGGCTAATTTCTCACAAAAGTGAACAAATGACAACCCTTTGAGTGTAAATATAGGTTATACCAACACCATAGTTAATAGAATTAAATGGTTAGTTAACCATAGTAAGAGATACAATGTAAATAAACACAAATAAGTGCATACATGAAAATAAGAATATAAGAAATAAAAACTAAGAACACAAGAATTGTTACCAATGGATGAGGCTATATTGATAACACTGTAGGGAAGTTGGTGATAAAGTGAGCTCCCTTATTCCTCCTTGGGAGGGTCCTTTTTATTCCCACTTAGAACCTATTCTCTATTTCTATAAAAAAAATACAAAAGGTATGAATGAATGTTCCCAATCTCTTGTTGATGTTCATATTGGTCAAGATCCAAACAACAACCTCATGAGGATATAAATTCCCCTATGTTTTTATAGAGGTGGTACTCGTCTTTGGATTAAATGTTGGAAGATTCTTTGTATGGTTTACAATGAAAGTAAGGGGTTAATACTAAAGAGAAAACCCCAAAATACCTTCCAAGAAAGATTATATATACAAATGAAAAACCATTATATACAATTATACAAATATACACTAGATCATTTAAAGAAAAGATAGGATAAAGTGTGTCAACAAAAATTTGTGTCTACAAGGTTTTGGAGTCTCCTTTAAACATATATTTTGCATTTCAGGTAAGATAAACTAAAATTGGAATCTTTTATGACTTGCAAGATGAAGAAATGGACAAGTCCCCAGAGAACTTTAAATGATAACTTCATTATTACTCATTTGTTTTTGATAGGAAATACATTTGAAATCACATGATTTCAAATCAAGTTTGAGAAATCACTAATGTAATACCCCGAAATAGTTTTTTGCAAGAGAAATTTATAACAATATCCCAATATGACAAGTTCAATAATGTCTAGAGAAAGAAAAATGAACTAGTTTCAACAAGGTCTCAATGAAAAATACATAAACTGAAATCAATTGCATTTACTTTTTATAAGTAGAGATTATGCTCCTTTGGATCTGAAATGTTACAAGATGATTGAATATTTATAGAGAACGAATTTCTCAGACCCAAATATTCCTATTTTCCATACATTCATGGAAGATTTAATGGAAATCAAAAAATAAAAAAGATGTAGAAAGAAAAAATCTCGTGGTCCAATTCAAAGAATCTTGGAAATATAGAGCTTTTCTTCTTGTAGACTCTTCATCACTATAGAAACTTGATGGTGCCTTTTCTTACCTTTTTAAAATATTCTCTCATTGTTCTTGAAGTAGTTAGGGTTTGTATTTCTAGAAATTTCCATACGATTCCTTTTTTAATTAATGCTTTATTGAAGTCTCATAAATGAATTATGTCATTGAAATTCATGCCTCCAAGTGGGATCCACTTTATCCCTTTATAAAATACATTTAATAAATTTTCAATTCCAAAACTTGAAGCTGACTGCCTTAAACAAGAGTGGAATGTGTTTTAATTTTTTGAACATGATAGTTGATTTCTTAGCCATAGAAACCACTCTTTAAGTAATATTCATCATCCCATGTTTCCAACGAGTCGTCTTGAGCGTGATTCATAGTTTTGGATCTCAAGTTATAGCCTCGGGAAGTCAAGGTTCCAAACAAATTTACTAGCAAACCATGAAAATAGAGCTGACTATTATTTAAATTTATAGCATAATTATGGCTAAATTCATCCCTTGAGACCTATTTCATTGTCTTCCTCATCTAATTACCTTTCCAACTAGGTATGGTTTTCCCAAAACGGACACCTGGATCTTGAGTTATGAACTTATGAAGATCACTGCTCAACAACCATCCATCAAATTCGTGGATCAATCCTAGCCCTTGATTAAAATTATCCCTTTTAAATCCCACATTCATTGTGTTGATGAGGATTTTAATGTTTATAATGAGAATTTTTACATAGTCTTCATGTGGAATAAATGAGACTTTAGAAGCTTTGGTGTAGCACTCATTCCTTAGGAAATTTAACGAATTAATAAAATTTTGATAACCCAGTCAGTGCCGCATAGTCAACATCCATGTCATCACCCAATCAACCTATGAATTCTTGAAATGCCACGTCCAATCACCACCCAATCACCTATCATGTGTTGTTGGACAGTTGATTTCTAAAATTAGGTTGTCATTGATGTCAACCCTTGGAGCGTTCGAGGTACCCCAGAGTTGTGATTGAGATTGATGGTAAGTTAGTTGTCATTGATGTCAACAAGAGTGGTTGATGTCAATAGGTGTGATGTGTGCATTTGAATAATTATACAAGAATCCCCAGAGGTGTGGTTAAGGAAATTGAAGTTGATAGAGGAATAAGGACATGAATTATAGTGTAAATGCAGGTAATACATTCATAGATGGATAATACTCATCATGTCATTTCCAGTGATAAGTGGTATGCCACGTGGTTCCTCGCGGTCAGGGAGATATTCCCTCATGAAGTTGGAAGCCCTGAAGAATGGTCAAGAAGACTCAAATTGGTTACAAGACAATTAAAGAAAAGGTTTAAGTGGTTGTAACAAGAAACCCCTAAAGTAAAGAAAGAAGTTACTTATAAAAAGTATAAATACCCCTCAAGAAGTCTTTCATAAGCACAATATACACACTCTATTTATTATCTATCTTGTGAAGAAATTTTGGTCTATTGGAAAATCTAAGGTTGATTCTGAGGTAGAAAGTTTGAGGTTGCGAAGGAAGGTCAAAGGTGAAAGTCTCGAAGTTGCAGAAAATGCAAGTAACCCTAGTTTCTAAGGTACCCACGTGTTACAGGTCAGAAGGGCGTGGATATACATAAGATGTAGAGGACAAAATCACAAATATCCATGTGTAGTAGAAGATAAAGTCACAGATCTGTGAAAATATTGTGAAAGGGTGTGAAGTGATGCTTATAATAGGTTGTTGATGCCCAGGTTGGTTTACTAATCTATTATCAGATACATCGGGGTGTCTATAGGATCATAGGTATGCTTATGTGTTATTTTTAAGGTTTATGCTTATGTTGTTATGGGACATTCTTGAGGCATGTCATGGTAGTGATTTTGCATGGTACACCTTGGTGATGGTGTGATACATTGTTAGAAGAACATCTTGGGTACTTGGCATATATGGTATATCAGTGATATGACACATGTTTGATGGTATCTCTCGATACATGGTTTATGGTTGTTGGCACATACTTGAGGCACATGGTTTGAGGTACGTATTGGTTTTATGTTGATGATGTGATGGTCATTCTATTGGTATCTTGTTGAGGCATTGGTATATGTATGAGACACATTTTTTATGCATGGTGTGAGGCATATTCTTGGTACATGTATGAGGTGCATGTCTTGGTGATATAGGTACATGTTGGTACCCCTTAGTGATGTTATGGTACATTGATTAGTAACACATCTTGGATATATTGGTATCTTGGTATTGTGGCTATCTTGGTTATGCTTGAGGCACTTCATTGATGATATCTTATAATATGGTACATGGTTGATGCATGAGACAATACATGGTTGATGTACTTGGTATACTACATGGTTGGTGTACTTAGTGTGGTACATGGTTGATGCATGGTATGGTACAGGTTGATGTACTTGATATGGTATGTGGTTGATACATGGTATGGTACATGTGTTGATGTACATGATTGATACATGGTACATGGTTGATGCATGGTATGGTACATGTTGATGTACTTGATTGATACATGGTATGGTACATGCTTGGTACATGGTATGGTACATGTTTTGAAATACATGGTTGATACATTGTACATGGTTTGGCATATGCTTGAGGTATATGGTTGGTTGCATATCATTAATGTTTTGGTACATGGTTGAGACACATATCTTGTGATGGTATGTTGGTGATCTTGGTATATGATTGGTAGAGGCATATGTTGGTGAAGATGGTACATTATTGGTAGAGGCATATGTTGGTGATTGTTGAGCATATGGTTGAGAGGTGTTCTTGGTGATCATGGATTTTGTTTCATTGATGTTGAGTATCGGTGACAGTGACAAGTTGATGTGACAAGTTGACAGTGACAAGTTGACAGTGATAGGTTGATGTGACAATGGTAGTGACAATTTAAGTGATTTTGGTAGTGAAAGTATGGTATACACTTATATTTAAAGGCGATAGAATGGGGAAAAAAAGGGGGGTCGTAGCCTCCTTCCGGTTGGTTCTAGAGAACATAGGGAGTTGGAGCTTCCTTCGGGTTGGAGCCTGGGAATCGGGGGGTTGTAGCCTCCTTATGGTTGGAGCCAGAGAATTTTTGGATTTGTACCTTCCTTCAGGCTGGAGCCTATAAATAGGAGGTTGTAGCTTCCTTCCAATTGCAACTGAAGAATTGGGAAGTGGGTGCTTCCAATGAATGTATTATTGACAATATATAAGAAATAATTCCATGGTTTTCTTCCATTTGGGTTTCCACGTAAATTTTGGTGTACTATGTATTTGATGTGATGTGATGCTACTTATGTCTTTTTTCTCATGATATATTGAATGCAATCATAGATTATGCATTGATATACTATTGATAAAGTTGAAGTTTGTAAATTGTGGTTAAAAGTGGTAAAAGTGCTCATACTGATTCACCCCCTTTCTTAGTATTCCAACAATTGGCATTAGAGCCGGTTCCTTCAAGGAAATGGTTTAACCACTGTAAGATCATGGAGTACACTGATATTGGAGTACCATGGTTTGATGGTCAAAATGGCCAGAGATATGAAATTTGGAGCATAAGGATGAAAGTATTCTTAGAAGCACACGGGTATGATGTTTGGAAATCGATTGTTACAGGATACACCGCTACAAAGAAACTAAATACTGCAACCAAGAAGTAATTGAAAAGAAATAACAAAATAATAATGGATTTCATCTTGGAAGGATTACCTAATTCAATAAAAGAGAAAGTGGGAAAATGTTCATCAGCCAAAGAACTTTGGGAAAAGACAAAAAATATCTATTCTATCATAGGGACAAAGCATATTGATAAGAACAAAGAAGATGCAATAACATAACAAGAAGAAATATTTTCATCATGCTATATAGATTCAGAAGAACAATATTGTGAAGAAGGCATAGTAGATATTGAAGCAAAATTAATCAGTGCTTTAGACAATTTGAGGAAAGAAAGGAAGAAAAATAAGTCTCTCGAGGAACAATTAGTCAAGAAGAATTATCAAAAAGGTTCTAAAGAATCTCAATAGGTCATCGTGAATCTAAAATCTCATCAAGAAGAAGCTAGAATGATTTAAGAAACATAAAAAAGTCAGATGGAAGAGAAGTAGTGTTTGGAAGATGAAATAGTAGCACAAAGAAAGGAGGCAGAGAAGAGAGAGAATAATTTGACAGATCACCTCAAGGATAGATCTGAGTATTTAAACTTGCTTGAAGCATAATTTAGTCAACAATAAAGAAGACTTGAAAAACAAATCATCTCCTTGAATATCCAAATTGAAGAAGAAAAGAAAACGAAAGAAGTCATGAAGATTTAGATGATGAAGAAAGAAGAAGAGGTTGAGAAGCTTGAAGAATAAGTTGTCACATTGAGAGTTAAAATTGTCAAACTTAGCAGACATTTTTTTAACGATTCATTTATAAGACTATACCGCACCGATGCACCACCATATATAAATGCACCGTTGTTAATAGACAATGGTTCACTATTGCAGAGTTATTTAAAAAATAAATAAAACAATGGTGTACATCATTTAAAAGAAGATCGAAAGCATCAACAAACAGGTTCATCGTCTTGCATTTTTTTTTCCAAAATTCATACCAGTGCACCATTGTCCCCTTGCAGCACCGGTGCACAACAAACAACTCCACAGTCTACATTTTTTTTTTAAATTCATAACAATGTGACTTTGTCCTAGTGGTGTATCGATGCATTCCATATGAGGCACTGTCACATGTTTTTAAAAAGAAATGGTGTGTTATCTACAATGGTTAGCACCGATTCGCTTAATGCACACGCACTAGAACAAGGTTTAAATAAAAACCAACGACAAAAATATCGCGGCGCTGGTACGCATGCAACAGACGCACCAGTGTGAAACAAACAGTGGCATAGTCTGCATTTAAAAAAAATAGAACGATGCACATTTATCCTGAGGGCGCACTAGTGCGCTCCATATGGTGCACCATCACAATGTTTTTAAAAATTAATGGTGCGCTATCTGTAGTTGTGCGCATCGGAACATGGTTAAATAAAAAAAATGGTGGTAATTTTTTTTTTTACCATTTCCAGTGTAGAGAATCTCTCAAACATCGGTGCCTCCTTTTACCAATAGAAGTGCACTGTCATTGGTGCTTCCGTTTCTTGCATTGTTTACATTCGGTGCTTGGTTCGTGGGATTCCAATTTTTCCATATGGTGGAAAAATTTCATTTTTTTCACTACATCCCAAGGATTCCTCCTTGACGAGAAAATGTCTGGGTAAATTCTTTATTTCTTTGTACATTGTCTTTTTAGTAGATTAACTTTTGAAATTGAGTTAAATTTGCATTGTGTTTTTTTTTTTGCACGATGCACCTTGTAAATTTTACAGGGCACACCAATCATGTATAGTCTGTTTTCAATAATGCGTTGTATTACATAATGCACTAGTGCGTACTTACCAAAGACGCACTAGTGCATCCGAAGTAACAGATGCACTGCCCAAAATACATAGTTTCCACTGAACGATGCGTAGTTTGTAGGTATGCACCGATGCATTCATAAAACTATATGCATTGTTGAATGGAAGCTATTTATTTTCATTTGTGCGTGCCGAATAAAAGCACCTATGTGTTTATGTTGAACGCACTGACATAAATAAATAGTTTATTTTCAATGGTTTGTTGGTTATAGGGAACACACCGGTGCATTCATACAAATATATGCATTGTTTAAAATAGAATAGTTACAACTGAATGGTGCATCCTTTATATGTATGCACCAGTGTGTTTATAAAACTATACATATTGTTAAATGGAAACTGTTTATTTTCACCTGTACATTCCGAATAAATGCACCGATGCATTGTTAATAACTAACGCACCAATGTGTTTAATATGAATGCACCTGCGAAAATAAATAGTTTCCATTCAACGATGCATTGGTTATATGGAACACACCGACACATTCATAATAATATACACACCATTTAAAATAGATAGTTGTTCGATCGGTGTGTCACTTATCTGTAACACACTGGTGTGTACATAATAATAGACGCACCATGGAAAATATATAGTGTTATAGTGGTACGCTCATGATATATAACACACTGGTGTGTACACAATGGGGCGCCTTGGTGCTTTGATAATTATTACGCATCAACTAAAATAAATTTCACTTTGCATGCGATGCGTAAGATATGTGTGAACACTATGGGAGGTGCGTTACTATTTTGCATGCACACCGAAGATTGTTTTTTTTTTTTTTTGACAAAATTTATGTTTGCATATTTTGAAATAAATTTCTCATTTACTGAAAAAAGTTATGTTTTTATGTATGATGATGATGTAATTTATATGTTGATTATGAAGAGACGTTAGTGCAGGGTGGAGCAACAACAAATATTAGACCAGTACAATATGGTTCAAGAGTGGGAGGCTAGAGATAGAGAGAGGGATTTGTACCCTCAGCCTAGTACTACAACTAGATGACTCCTCTTGAGGAATGTAGGCCTCCTCAAGTACTACGAGGATGCTACATCACTGAAGGGTAATTCCAACTTTCTTTCACAACTGATCCATCGATGGGATGCCCATCAACAAGAAATCAAAGTCGGTCCTCATCAGTGGTATCATCCGACTAAGGAGGATATTTATTTTATCACTGGGTATTTAGGAGAGGGGAGGATTTTCCTCAGTTTCCTGATGTCCCAGTGGGTGTTGCAACTGAGAGTCAAATTTCCTACTCTCAAAGGTATATTGCACATGATATACCTTCTCCTAGTGATTTTCAGGTGGATGGTGGATAGTTATAGATTGCCTCTTTTGGTGCAGAGGAAGTTAGGTGCCTCTCACTATTATTGTCGACCATTTCACACTTTATTGGTGATGGTCATTGCATTAGTTGCACACTTTTATATTATGTGGATTCTTTGATACAAAGGCCATGACTTATTAAGTGGTTTTTCATTTTATTGAGGTAGTTTTGTATAGCACTGGATAGATTCTATGCTATGATAGATGGGAGGATGAACTTCCCATTCGCTTCAAAGGGTGTTTTTTTTTAGAGGTTTTGAGAGACGAGACCTAGTTTTGTCCGTCGGCCTCCTAGGTCGATGATCGAGGTGAAAATTCACATGTGGGGCGAGATGATGCCAAATATGGGAATTCCCTATTTTCCAACTAGGATTTCCAGGGAGGCACATGATCTATTATCCAGTGAGGAAGATCACATTTTCGTGATGGTGTTGTGCCCTTACGCAGGGATGGATTGGCGAGGATGTCTCAACATCCTCTTCACAATGGATGAGCCACTAGATGATTGAGGTAAGGTTTAAATTAATCTTGTACTTTCATTTTATTGTCTTAATTAATTCGAATAAAGTTTATTCTAGCATGTTCTTTAACATAGTTTCTTAATTTTTTTAATGAAATTGTCGACTGATTATTAACTAGTGTTATATTTTGTAGATGTTGGCACATCTTTTGGGGACATGCCTCCTCCCCTGCCACCTGATGCAGATGAGGATATGACTGAGGTTGCAACAGGTCAAGGTCCCCAACCAGATATACCACCCAGCATGCGGTGTAGGCCAGATCTCAAATATAGGATAGAGGTGTGAGACAGTCTGAGTGCAGTTTTGGTTGCTGTAGGAGTTTTCCCTATCCATATGAGAGACATCAGGGTTGACCCTGATCTCTTGCAGCTTTAGATAGACTTGTTGTGTGATATGATGTCTATTATGCATCATATCATTGGAGCTTCCAGGTTACTGGTAGGGATGAGGGATGGCACATCATCCAACACTGATGATGATGAAGGTGGTGATGATGATCAATAGGGTGGTGATCATGAAACTTCTGCTTTGGTACCTCCTCCTAGTCCTCCTCTTGGTGATGGTGATGATTCTTCTTCAATACCTCCTCCTCTTCCTCTATGTGTTGATGTTGATCAAGGTGCATGTGATCATGGAGATGTTTCATATTAGGGTGGTGATGTTGCATATTAGGGTGGTGATGTTGATCAGGGTGGTGATTGCGCTTCCACTTCAATACCTTCTTCTCCTCCACATCTCCTAGATGAGCAATGCACATCACCTATTCTTCCACAACATGATTCGTCTGAGAGACTACAACTAGATATTTAGTTTTAATAGTTATTTGTATTGTTGACCAAATATGTACATTATATCAGTTATTTTACTTGTTCACACACACACACACACACACACACACACACAGACACACACACACACACACATAAAACATTTTTTTTTGTTCATGTTGATGTACTTAATTTATATGTTGGTGTTGATGTTGATGTACTTAATTTATATGTTGATGTAATTAATTTATATGTTTATGTTGATGTTGATGTTAGTTAATGTAAAATTATATTAATCTTCAACCGCACTTTGTATCACAATTTTACAAATTAAAATACCAAGTTTATCATGTTTTTGTGGCTAAAAGGTCTTGAAAAGTAAATAAGTTATAAAAAAGGGTAAAATATATGTCTTATGTTACTGAATAAAGTTTGGGAAACTTAAAAGTAAATTATATTAATCTTCAACCTTACTTTGTATCACAATTTTACAGACTAGTTTACTTGAAAGTATGATGTGAGAATTGGTCCTTATTTCGAGAATATTGCTTTTGTGCATAAATTCATAATGAACAATTAAAATAGTTATGCTAAGCTAAATTAGCATTTATAAAATATTTGTGATATTTTAACCTCTTAATTGTAATTTGGTCATATTTGTTTTATATTCCTATAATTGATACAAGTCTCAAAATCTCTAATTCAACATTTTTTTACTATACTATAAGGATGCATAAATATCAAACTTAACCAAGAAAAGAAAATAAGTTATAAAAAGGGCAAAGATATGTATTATGTTATTATTTAAAGTTTGGGCAAGTTAAAATTAAATTATATTAATCTTCAACCTTACTTTGTATCACAATTTTACAAACTAGTTTACTTGAAAGTACGATGTGAGAATTGGTCCTCATTTCGAGAATATTGCTTTTGTTCATAAGTTCATAATGAACATTTAAAAATAGTTATGATAAGCTCAATTAGCATTTATAAAATATTTGTGATATTTTAACTTCCTCTTATTTGTAATTTGGTCCTATTTTTTCATATTCCCATAATTAATACAAGTCTCAAAATCTCTAATTGAACATTTTTTTACTATACTATAAGGATGCATGAATATCAAAATTTACCAAGAAAATAAAATAAGTTACAAAAATGGGTAAAGATATGTCTTATGTTATTAATTAAATTTTGGGCAAGTTAAAAGAAAATTATATTAATCGTCAATGTTAATTTGTATCACAATTTTACAAACTAGTTTACTTGAAAGTACGATGTGGGAATTTGTCCTCATTTCGAGAATATTGATTTTGTTCATAAGTTCATAATGAAAATTTAAAAATAGTTATGTTAAGCTCAATTAGCATTTATAAAATATTTGTGATATTTTAACTTCCTCTTAATTGTAATTTGGTCATATTTTTTTATATTCCCATAATTAATACAAGTTTCAAAATCTCTAATTCAACATTTTTTTACTATACTATAAGAACGCATGAATGTCAAACTTAATCAAGAAACATGTACAAAAAGATATAAAAATATCATTTGTTACATGTTACTTCTTTTTGTAATCGAATTGAATTAGCTATTAGGAGCCGTAAAATTTATATAAGGGATAAAACATTGTTATGATCTACAAGTTTAATTCAATTTTTAATTATATGTTTTTAATTATTATATATTATATATAATATGAAATTAATATATAACTTAATATATTATATTTTATTATGTTATAATTAATATGAAATATAATATATTATATTTATTATATTATTTATATTATATTATATTTATAATATAAAATTAATATATAACATAATATATTACATTTATTATATTACATATTACATAATGTATTATGTATTTGATTTTTATGTAATATCTTAAGTATTATATGGGTTTAGATAGGGACACATGCATTAGTTATTTAAGGACAATGGTGTTTTTTGTTTGTTGAAAAATTCACTTAAGAGGCTCATTTTAGATTTGAATATTCCCCTAATTATTATGTATGAACTCAAAATTAAAAACTGATACAATATAATATGATATGGTACTAATATGAAATGGTGGGTAACAATAATACATTTTAAAATTATAATATAAAATATTTCATATTTACAATACAATAATATATTGTTTTTTAAAGTAAAAGTTAAAATTAAAATACTAAAAGTTCAAATATCATCTAGATTTACAATGGAAAAATATCTATATCATTTACACATAACATTTAATTATATCATCCAATCAAAAAATTAATAATATTTAGTATCAAATATTAAATACTAAAAACGTTATTTTTTTAACAATCAAATTATTAAATCCACTATAGATTTGAAAACATAAAAGAAGTAATTAAAGAATAAAACATGTATAATATATCACTCTTCGTTGTCATCACCCTGGTTATCTTCCTTGCTTGGCATGATAAATAAAAAATATGTTTTGATCTAGGGTAGTGTCTTAATACAAACCACCAATCCCTATCCAACACATCTGGGTAAAAAAACACTTGGTTGCAGTGTTTTGGGAAAGCATAAGGCTCTTTAGCTTCATCCCACATCTTTTTAGAGTTGATACATATTTTCCCACTATCACGATATTCCTTTACATTATTCCGATCAAAGGTGTACCACCACTTGCATCTAAAAATAACACATTGGAAAGAAGAGAATTCCACTCGAATGATCTCTTGTATATTTTCGAAGTAACGTAACTTCCCCTGTATAGTGTTTTGATTACGATGGCTAGCACGAATAGATTGATTGAAATTGACTTCCACTCTGCAGTCTTGTGTCACATGTCCACCATCGACATCCTCTGTGCGAAAATGATGTCCATATGCCCACATATATGGGAAAAAATGAACGTATAAAAAGTGAACAAATCACAGTGTCAATATGTGTCTAATAACTTGGCCATTAAAATATAAAACAACATAGATGTACTTACAATTCAAATGTGCATTATGAAGTTAAAAATTATGTACACAAATAGATTATTACCGAGTTGTTGCAACTGATCCCTATGTTTAATGCATCCTTTTCTTCACACCGGTAATAACCATATGCACCATATTTCTCTCTGACTTGGTCAAAAACCCAACTATTGGGGCATATCATTGGCATATTTTATTTAAAATGATTAGGATAAGACATGATTCTACCATTCAACCATCTGAATTCTTTTCTGTCACTTTCCCATTTCCTCCTCTTTTGTTCGTACAATGCAACGCATGACTGTGTTTCCTCTGAATTGTAAAGAATGAATTTATTGATGGTATCAATTTCTAAATTCACTGATGTATTTATGAAATGAAACCAACATATAGTACATATGAGATCATGGTCAAAATATACATTATGAAGTTCAATGTGAATAGTTACTGTGTAGAAATTTGACAAACGATAAGTCACTTACTCTTTATCAAGCGCCTTTTTCCATTCATTTGGAGAATCTACCCTTCTCTTTTGTCTTCATCCCTTTCATCGTCCCAAATCACTGCACCTGGTGTGTTTTCAATCTTCTTGATGTAATCTCTGACATAATAGAAAGACACATATGATATGTACCCCTATGCCATAGACCCCTTGGTTTTTTCCCTTTGACAAACAAATCCTTTCAATTTCTAAAAAAAAACATCCAACGACGGGAGACCACCCTGACTAATTCAACCTCATATACTAGGTGAATTAGAAGATGAACTTGCAAGTCCATGAAACTCGACGGTAGTTCCTTCTCAAACATACAAACAATCTCAACTATCTCTTGACTCCACTGTGGAATTCTAACCATATGAATCTCATTTGAAGTGATCCAATGTACAAATGAAAATAATTTATATATGGCATGCCTTAGGTCATGGGGGAAGTTATGGTTCACACACCCACACACAAGTAGAGGATAATGACACTACAAAGTAAACACATACAAATTATTTATGTTTTATCCCATGGCATAAAAATAAAAATTACATAATAAAATCATATTTTTGACATATGTCGTACCTTTAGAAGGTTCAAATGGTCATGTGATTTCAACCCCGAAAAATGGTCTTGACACACAGTGAAGCAAAATCATAAGGGAGACCCATATAAATAAGGCATCTTCACACCCAATATAACTTCCTTTTCCAAAGAAAGATCTTCTTTCTTCAAAATCCATGGGATATCACCTTCTTTGAAATACCAAGAGGGACCAGCCTCTCCTCTACTTTCTTTTCTTGGCCAATGTTTCTTTTTAGTTTTTGAAGAAATAATATCTCTCCTCACAACCAATGTGTCACTTTATTTCGATGATATATTCCTCCATAAATAAGATGAAACATTTTTAAATATATGCATGGGATCTAGTAAGTGGGAAATATTAAGATGCTCCCAATATGGGAGCTCATAAAAAATAGATTTCCTTTCATCCCAATGAGAAATTTCTCAACATAGGTGTCGAAGAATTATAGATCATTGAACATAAGATCCCCATTTGAATAAAACTTTTTTGTAATCTCCTTCTCCTTCTCTCTCTCATATTATCTAAGCCATTCTTTTGGTGTCATTATTGCAGGCCTTTGGGTTCTCTCTATTTTACCATTGAAAGGGGATGTTGCTTTCTATAAGGGTGTTCTTATGGGAGGAATACCCTTGAGTAGTTGTACACTAGCTTTCATAGGTGTTTGGACCACCTAGCCTTCAAATAAGGTCCAAAAATTTTACATCCATGATATCCTTTAGTTACAAGACCTGCAAAATTATTGTATACATAGCACGTTAGTGTTTAAGAATAAAACATAAATCACAATGAATTAAATATGCAAATAAATATTGTTATGTATATAAAAAAATCAATAAACATGTTAATTACTAGAGAAAACTCCTAATCCTAGATAATCATGTGTGGTTTAAGAACATATGCCATACAATGTAAAACTCTTCTCTATTGTGATGGGTATTGATACATCGTATACATGTATCCATTCCCATAATTCCTTCAATTCATCTACCAATGGTTGTAGGTAGAAATCCATATTCTTCACTTGTCTTCTACCAGGACTATAAGAGCCAACATAAGATGTTCATTCTTCATGGACAACCATGGGGGGATATTGTTATTGATCACTACTACAGGTCAAACAAAATAGTTGGTGTTTTGGAGGGAATATGGGTTCATGCCATCCATTGCTATGTTGAGTCGTAGACTTTGTACTTCATCCTTGAATTTCTCTGAACATGTATCCTCTATATGATTCATGGCTATTGAATCTATTAGGATTCACATAACTCCCAACTCACTTCTGTGCGAGGCATGCCATCCCTGCAACATAGCTAATTATTTGCAACGAAAGAGCCTTTGAATCCTTGGGATTATAGGTACGTGCCTCAATATCTTATGAGGAGGACAATGAAATTTACCATTTTTATTTGATTTATGGTACCCATCATGCCCACATTTCAGACATATCTCTTTTTCTGCATATTCTCCTCTATATAGAATACAATCATTCAGACATGCATGATATGATATATACTCAACACCCAACATTTTCAACAACTGCTTTGCCTCTTCGCTACTACTGGGAAAAACACTATCACTAGGAAGAACCTTATCTTTGAATATCCTTCAGTCAGTGGGTAATAGAAATGTACAAGGTAATTTAACGTTAAGAAAATCAACCATTTCTAATGTTGATTGTGCGACAAGATTTCTCAAAATTAATATAAGGAACTAGCTGGTTAATTACCTCAATATTTCCAAGAAACATGTGTTTGACATGCCAAATTTTCCTTTCACGTTGTACAATAACATTGTTGTCCCAAGATGGGTAGACTTTGACCGAGCACTAGGTCCAAAGAGAGGAGTGGTGGAACCATATTTTAGGCATTCAAAAATGGTATCATTGATAGGAGCATCATCCCCTAGCGCATTGTTCTGGAATGCATATAAAAACATTGTCTCCTTGGCATTCATATCCCATAATTAATCATCCATACCAACCTATTTTTTATTGTCTCCATTGTCAACTTCTGAAGAAATACTAGTGTTGTTGTAGTCACCCCTAATTGGTGAATCTGGACATAGTGGGAATTGAATAGGTGGTTGATTCAACCATTCTTGGTACACTTCCTCTCCAATTTGTGCTCTTATTGTAGCCTTCTCTTGGGTTGACATTGTTGTGGGGTGCAATGGAAGATGGTAGGTAGGTCGATCATCATCAAAAGAATCCTAATTTAAACAATATTGAACATTAGTACATTGATGATATTAGTAAGCACAATGAAAAAATTTGTTTGTTCAAATTACATTATACCAAACAATTATTACCATCACCGACTAAGGATTGAGGATGGAAGATGGAATGTCAAAATTGGCAGGGTAAAGTGACTGTCCATTTTCATCTACCAACTGCTTGCGGTATGTTGCTCCTGATAAGACCTTCTGACGTTTTTGAACCAGTACTTGAATATTTTCTGCATCTGAACTCGATTCTGAATCAGAATCCTACAAATTTGGATACATTTTTAATCATATTGACATGGATAAAAAAATTCAATGAGATAATTGAAACATAAATAAAATAAGTTAAACTTACTGGAGATAGAAAGGGAGAACTCCACGATGAACTTTGAGCAATATGGAATGGGCTGGAATCTGAAGAAATGGCCATTTGATCATATAATAAGGTTTCCTCCCTGCATTTCAACAAAATTAACAATAAATTTTCTTGTACATATCTAAAATAAATTCCGAGGACCATACCACAATCTGAGTTTGAATATAGTTTTGAAACCATTTTTTAGGAATAAGGCGACATAAAACATAAAATGTATACTGAAGTATTGCAAGTCATGTGAATTCATCCTAAAAGATAATTTGAGATGAATATATTATTTTGTGTGCAAACAAAAGTTAAAACAACTTTAAAATCATAAAAATGCGCTTATAAACCACAAACACACTAGTGCATATATTAATAATAAGCATCGATGCGTTGAAAAATCAACCACACCGTGTTTGTAGATTTTGTTAATAAAAAAAATTATATGTCACCGGTGCGTCTAATAATATGGATGCACCAATGCATAATGTAATATGGATTCATCAGTGTGTCTTACATAAACGCACCGTCGTGCCGAAAAAGTAAAAAAAAACGTGATTTTTTTTTTTTAAATTAAAAAAAGAGCAGGAATCAAATTTCATAAAGTCATTTAAATGCTAAAAATCTATTCACTATTTCATTATTTTGCAAAATTTTGCAGGGGAGAGACTTGCAAGAGAGACATACAGAGGAACATTGTGGAGGAGCATAATACTTTGGAACCACAATATGATTCAAAATATGAGAATTTGAAGGGTATGGTGATTCACTCTAAAGCCTACAATCGGAAAAAAAATTAAAAAAAATCATACTTACCTTAAACCCTTGTGTATTTTTGCTTACATGAATGCAAAATTTCACCCTAGGGTTTAACTCCCTCTATCAATTCAAAAATAAGGCTTTTCATTTGAGGTATTTTAGATCTAATGTGTTTGTTTTTCTATATATAAGTGTTTGGAATGTGATGAAAAGGGACCACTTATTGCATCGGATCCCAAACGCAGTCACCCCTCTGCCTTTTTTTTTTTTTTTTAAACGGTCTTTGATTTGATGTTTTTTTAAAAAACATTTTCCGCTTTTCCGGTGCGTCTTTTCAATAGAAACGCACAAGTGAGTTTATGTATAAGGAACACATCGATTAATCCAGATTAAAAAAAAAAATTAAAAAATATGGTGCATAAAAAAAATATCGTCGATGTTCTCATGTAAACAAGACAAAAAATGTTGTCGCATGATTTTTTTAATTTTTTAAAATTTTCTTCTCATCGATGTGTAACTTTTCTATTGTTTTTTTTTTTTATGAATGTTTAATTTTTTTTCTATGTTTTTTTTTTCTACTATAGTCGTTGTGATGTCTTCTATATATATCACACTGTTGTAATTCAAATATTTAAAATAAGAAATTAAATTGTTCGATGCATGTTTTTGTATGGAATGCACCTGTGTGTTTTATGTAATAAACACACCAGTTCTTTGAATATACAAAGTGCACCAGATACAACGATTTTTTTTCACTGAAATTGATGTGATTTATTTATAAAATATATTTAATAATTTCTGTATTGAATGGTACATGTTGTATATTGATAAAAATATGAGTGAGAAGAATTCAAATAAGAAAATTTATGGTTGACACAATGATGACACATCTGGAAAAAAAAAGGCAGGTTCTCTGTAAATTCTATACAAAATTAATATGGTTGAACTATATGTAAGTTTAACTAATATGTATTGGTTAGTGTGTGTCATGCAAGGCCACAAAATGAGGAAGCTCGATAAAATTATTTCCGATTTAAGTGCATAAGAGCGTAAAAGCTTGATGAAAAAATTGCAGAGGGATGAATCAGGTGAATGAAAAAATACTATTAAATATGATTTTTTTTGTTTGAATTTTCATTGATAATATACTTAGGAATATTAGATGTCATGTTTCAAATAATCTGTTAATTCACATATGTTTAATTTTCTACAGGCACCAACAACGAGGGAACAAAATGTCATCATAAAAAACAAAATTAATTAATATAGAAGATGTAAATGATGATGAATTGGTCCTTAGCTCATATGGAGTGGTGTTGGAGATTAATCAAAGGGGGATTTTTTTTTACAGAACTATGAGGGATATAGTGGAATGCATGTCTAGAGGTACTTTCCACTTACAACATAGATATCAATCCAATGATTCCAAGAACCAGGTTATATTTAAACTACATGGAGCATTTCTAGAGAAATGGTCCATGAGACTTGTTAGACTTGCAATAAAAAAACATACAACAACAACAAAAAAGAATCATTCAAAAAGTAATATTCCTAAAAACACTTTTTTAGAATATATATATATATATATATATATATATATATATATTACAAAGTATTCATTTATTAATAGATCGATTTTGTGATATTTAGTTTTCATATATCAATAAAAAAATACTTTATTGTCATGCTCTTTTTTCAGGAAAAATATGAAAATCCCAGAGGACCAATGAGCTGATATCCAAAATATGTCAGTAGGAATGTCCAAAAAAGTGTACAAGGAGATGGTCAAATATCTAGGCATAATTGCATCGCAGGAGGAGCTATCTCAACAACAACATGCTTCAAATGTATGTAATCATTGAACTTTTCTATTAGGTACAAATAATTAATTATACATTAAATATTAATTTTCAAATATTCACTTACAGAAAAGAAAAAAAAATGGAATTCATTCTGCACATAAAAGTGGACAAGGAGGAAGAAAAGGGTTGATAGCAAAGTTTGTGAGTAATTGTTATTTCCTTCTAACAACTTAAGTTTTTTGTTTTTGTTGTATATTTTAAGTTGTTTTACAACAACCATCATTGAATGTCTTCAAACATGTGCTAACATACAAAGAAGATCCATCAGAAAAGTTGATTGACATTGGGTTAATTAAGGGTTGCGAGTATATGTTGGCATATTAAAAATTAATTGTCGAATTTGTAAGTATAATCTAGGTTGTTTTACTTCCATCATTTTATAATTAATGAAACACAAATAATACTTTATATTAAATCTATGATTTATTAAGGGGTATAAAACTTGTAGGAAACAAAGTATGGAACTGAGCCAACATAATAATTATTTAAACAAGGCATGAGATTTGATTTTTAACATATGTGTATGATTCATGAGCCACTTCTTGCTTTGGAGGTACACCACTTTTCAATTTACGTTCATGTGTATTATTTATTTCAATTTTAATTATTCTCACCAATGTAGATGGACTCATTACAATTTATTTTTATGTTCGTAAATGGAAATTCAAGGAGAACAAAAAAATCGAGACAATCAACCAAACATTCAGCAAAATAACCCAAGGCATGTAAGTAGCTCGAGAACTAACAATAGTTCGAGTGAATAATGATGACCAATATATTTGGATATCAATGCATGCTACAATTGTATTTTTTTGAAATAATTGTCTGTGAAAATCAGACATTTTTGTTTAATGTAATGGACACAGTGTCCCAATTAAAAGACAATGGATTACCGATAAGTGTCCCATTTTGTATGACAAAGATCCTCTTATTCATATAATAAGATATGTTTTAATTTATTCTATTGCATTGTCTAATGTCACAGTGAAATGTTACATCATTGATTAAATATATGGATGATTAAATATTATAATGAAGAGATGAAAAATATGATGATATAAAAAATTAATCCAAACATCATATCCAAATTCACTAATCAAAATATAAGATATATATAATTTTTTTGATAAATAATGGAATTAAAAAATAACAATAATTGCAATATCACAAGTCGATGTTTCTCGGTGTATTTTAATTATTAATCTCATCGATGTTATCCCCAATTTCTAGGGATAACTAGGAGATCATGTCTCGAGGCCCACAGGTCCTAGACATGGAGTATCGAGAGAAGGATTGACCTGAGCATGGTCCTTGAGGGCCCATCCTTCTTTTCTTTCATCAGACTCATCTTGTCAGCAGCAGGAGCATACGTCACCATCGGCTTGGTCTTGTATCAGAGAAGGCTCTTGCTCCATGAGGTAATTGGTCCAGGTATCATGGTATGTGTCACTTTTGATCATTATAACATTTAGATATATGCATCTTACTCCTTTTATATTTGACAACTCCTTGGATCTTACATTAACCCACTTGACCATGATTGAGGGGATTGATAGAGTATCCTAGCAAGCCTGTACCCATAGGTTTTGGTTTTCCATTGGGGGGATTTCTAAAGATCCATCGTTTGCTCCCATCATATCATCACTTTTTCATCTTATCTCCCACTCATCTATCCCATTACCCTAGTCCAAGAATTGGGATGATCTGTTTGTGGGGTTGCACCTTATCTCGTGGGAAGAAGGGGCTAAAGGCCTAGAAGGTAAAAGAAGCTGGTAAAAGATTAAATCCATAAAAATGAAACCTAGAGATGCCTCGCCCAGGGATCCTCGAGAAGGCAATAAAAGGCCTCTCAGCAAGAAACAAGAGGGGCTCAAAGAAAAATAACAAAACAAGACCTAGCCAAGAGGATAGGGGGTCTCATCACGAGCCAACCTACTATGTTCATGGGTACCTAACAGTATGACATTACCATTATCTGGCTACCACGCCAGGACAGTGACCTTTGGTTGCATGACCAAGGGAAAGGGGGTCTCATCACGAGCTAGCCTTATCATTTATGTGAAAGTTCTTGTGGGTAACACCGTCAGCTCTAGTAACCACGCTAAGGCAGTGTCCTCTAGTTAGTCTCTGAAACAAAAAAGAAAGAAACCAAATAAAGAAAAGAAAAGAATAAAGGCAATAAAGGGATTGGAAAGAATTGCATCCATGACAGGTACAACTTGCCTTCTACAAAGGCACCCACAGGTAATATCATGCATCCCTATCTTTCACTCTACCCGTATGTCTGGAAATCCCTTGACCACATCACCTCATTTTATATGGCTTGGATGATACCCCCTGGAGACTTTCCTTTTCTTATGGATACTAGCCCAATAGGGTGTTTTGTCTTTTTCTTCGGCTTTGTATTGTAGGTCTTTGTAATATCTTTGAGCTATTAAATGATATGTCAAGGTTTTTATGCATATGTTTGATAACATTAATGATGAAACGTGATTGACATTGCTATGATCCCTGTGACTAATGAGCCCATGGAGGGCGAAGTTTTTGATGTGCAGGACAATGCCCGACGAATAGGTACTAGTTGGACTGGTACACGTGGGGAGATGATTAGTTCATACCTCCATGGGGCTGAAGAGCCCATAAGATGGTTGCTGGGAACCCATTAGGGGCAGAGACAGGACAATTCTTGATTGAGCTTTTGCACCTGAGAAGAAGAAGGACGTTCCATCCGAGACACTTTGGCTGAGCCCAACCCAGGGGGTTTGACCCACTTCATGTGGAACATCTCCCTCTGATAGCCCAGGATGTCACCTAGGAGCCATTGACATCATCTTGAAAGTATGGTAGTCTGACAGGGTAGCTGGCACATGTGGCAGGGTTTGGAGGCCCAAAGAGGGCCAATTCTTGTCATTTTGTGTTGCATTTTCCCTAAAAAGGGGCCAACCTCTCCCTCAGTAGGGCTTGACGTCTTGCTTCTGCTCATTTAGGGCTTTGATTTAACAATTTAATGTAAAACAATATGATTTTGGTTTGTAGCCTTGTCGACTATTTTTAATGACCTAATTTTAATTAGAGGTCATGATACAGTATATATTGAGGAGTTTTTCCCTAATTTTGACATAACACACAACTCACTCTCTTGTGAGATCTGATTTTTGCGCCCTAGTTGGGGTATTTCATATTTTAAGTGAGGCACACTTGTTGAAGGAAGGATTTTCTTGGCATATTTGGCATTTCTCTTGAAGGAAGGTTTACAACTAGGGTTTGCATTGCTATTTCTTCATGATATGTAAATGTATTTTCTGAAAAACTTCTTAATTGAATGGTTGTAGGCTTGTATTCTTGCATTTATTATAAATTTACTGATTTAAAACCCTAGGTGACAAGCACACAAGTAGGTCCTTGTTTCATGTCCCCTAAAAGAGAAATATCTAGCCATTGAAGAAGGAAGGAAGAGCCTAGCCTTTGCTACACTCTTTTCACTTTTTCCCTTGTGCTAGCTGTAATTTTTAGAGGTTAAGAAGGAGGGGACGTCCCAGGCCTAGGTTATATACACCTAGGGCCATCCATATTCTAGGGTTTGGTGATAGAGCCTTGCCATTGCAACACTCTCCCTCACCTCACTCTCTTGTTTTAACTTATCTTTTAAGCTAGTCGTCTTTCCAATTTTGACCTAAGGAAGAAGGAAAGAGAACGAGGCCTTGCTTAAGCAACACCGAAGTGAGCCTCTTTCCCCTAGGGTTTTGATTCTAGGGCCCTGCCATTGTAGCACTCTAGAACCCTTCCCTCTTGTCCTTAGCCTTTTATCCCTTTAACTCTGCATGCTCTTCTGAATTGACTCCATCTACCCCTAGGCACTGATCTTAGATCCACAACGTTGAAGTGATAGTGCTCAAACAACTTCTATTTTTTTTTAATTTGAAACCCTAACTAACTAGCTAACCTAACTAGGGTGACGTCATACTTGGATATTCCATCTTGATGCAACATATTTCTTTGATAAACATTAAGATGATGGTTAAGAGAATTCATTGAATAAAGGATTGATTAAATACTTTTTTGGCTGTATCATCTCAATAATTATTGATGAATTGATACTTTTCCACTACTATATTGATAAACGTTGACCTCATTGATATCTATTGTTCTAATTTCTTACATATTGATTTCAGATAGTTATGTGAAGTACTAACCCACTGAATTATAGCCTGCATATATTCTTTTGCTATTGTATTGTTCCGAGTAGGTGTTCTCATTTGGGGCTACACTTCATCATTGGCTGATTAGCCAAACTATCTGACCTTGGTGGTAACCTATGAGGAGGAACTTGTGCTTTGACCTTTATACTTTGGCCTCTTCAAAACCCCAAGTTACCGGGGACGTCTCCCCTGGGATAACCTCCCTGAATAGAAAGAACCTTCCCATTGTGGTGACATTGGGTGGGGTAGGTTCCTGTTACACCAGTTTGGACTTTATCCTCTAGCCATTTACAAACTGTGGGATAACATTTTGGCACCGTTGCTGGGGAACACTGAGTCAATTCTCCTCAAATGACAAATCTTTTTCGGTGAGCCTTGCCTCAGATACTTATCTTACAAGCTTACCTGGTGACTCCACTAGGGTGTTTTCCCTTTTCTTTTGATAGTTTCAAGAAAATTCTCTGGCGACTCCAATGATGACGAAGCCAACTATGACTTCACAATGGGATCTGGGAAAATATGAACCTTTATACATGAGTAAGATCCTGGGATATCCTAGACAAATTCCCCCTTGGGATAAAAAATGGCTCCCTAGATTTGCTGACATCGATGGAGAAAGCCCTGATTGTCACATGAGCAATTTCTGGGATTTCTTTCGGCACCACACAGTCAGTGATGATGTTGAAGACTTGGTAATGAAATTATTCTTTGCCACTCTGCATGGAGAGGCTAGAAGATGGTATGATAACCTTCTAGCTACCAGCATCACATCTATGGACCAGTTTGAAGAAATCTTTCTTGAGAGGTGGGGTGTGAAACTGGAATATATCCAATCATTATTGAAAGGACTTGAATACATAAAACAAATAAAGGATGAAATTGTCAGAGTTTTTGGGTTTAGGTTTCAGAGGTTGCTATACCAGATTCCTGAAAGACATCGTCCTGAAGACAAGTACCTCATATACCTCTATACCAATGGGCTTCTAGGGCATTTAATCTTCCTCCTCAATAAAAAGGGTCCGAAGACACTTATGGAAGCTCACAACATGGCCATACGAATTGAGGTAAACCTCTCCTTGTCCAAAATCAATGACCATACTTTGGACACTCTCAGCTTGATAAAACTAGTTTCCTTGGAAACCTCTAGTAATAATCCACAAGAAAGAAGGGAACAAGTTTTTGAACAACTGGGTGAAGATGTGATTAAGGAGCAAGAACCTACACAAGATGATGAAGTACCAGCATGTGCTCCTCCTTTTGATGAGGCCATCCAAAAGCCTTTCTCTCCTGCATCACAAAAGGAAGAAGAGGTTAGTTGTTTTCCATTTCAGGATTTCGATGACACCTTGTCCCATGATTCAAAAAATGAGGAAGAAATGGAATCCCCGAAAGAAGTAGACTTTCCTTATTCCACAATTGAAAATGAAGAAGCAGTCCATGAGGATGAAAAAGTAATGCATGCTGAAAACACCAGAGTCCTCGAAGCTCCTACACAGGAATAAACAATAAGTTTCCCTCCTCCTTTAGTTTTTGATGATGATTTACTTTGTGATGAAGGAAATGAAGAGGAGAAGAATGAATTTTCAAAAGTTTCAAACCCTACATGTTATGACACAGATAGTGACATTGTTGATAACATTGATGAATTCATACGTGTTGGGATATGTAGGTGGGATATAGTTGGTTATGATATGGATCCCATCTATGGCATTGAAAGTAATTTCCAAGTGTTTCCTTTATCATAGCGGATTACTCTTCACTAGTGGCAACGAGGAGATGAGGTTTTTACCCATACTCTCCAAAGACTCAAGGATGAACCAGTTCCTTGTTTTCCTGATGATTTTCGATCATACCTTGAGGACTTTGATGATTGTTCCCCTAAGAATTTGGATTTATTTTATGAACATGATTATCAACCACTACTCTACTTAGATTTTGATGCAAGTAAGAACATTGTTTTCCTAAAGAAGGTTTCTCATGACTTTTCACTCTAGCCACCTGTTATTACTTTACCATGCTTGTCCATTAAAGGTGTAGTTGGGAAGTATATTTTTTATGTTGAGCTTCCTCTTAGGCAAACCCTAGACTCCAAGGGTTGGTTGGATACTGCAAGATTGAGTCAGTTATCCTAGTTTTTCAATTTTCCCTTGGTAGTTTTCCAGTCATCTGCTAGGTCTTTGTCGATCCCTTCCTTGATTTCAGAGCATGAGGATGTCCTAGGTAGCTAGTTGGCAAGCCCTTTGAGTCAGTTTTATGGACCTTACAATTTTCATGACCCTTTCTTGAAGTGGATTGAGTACTTTCCTCAGAGATGGACTTGGCAGGATTTTATCCCTCCCACCCACCTCCATAAGTTAGAACTTGAGATCTCTGACGATATGATATATGTTCTAACCTATGTCATTTTTGTGCTTGATTTATCACTGTTTTGGTTTATGATGAAGCACAAAGGCAGGTATCATGGGACATTGCTGGATTGGCTTCACTGGTTGTTTGACTACACCAACATCCAACTAATAGGTAAGTATAGGTAAGTATTTCACTTTGTATTCACATTTGTGATTGCTTCATATATGTATCCATATATGCAGGGTGGAAATACCACCCTATGTTTGTTACTGATGCCCCTTTCGAGTTGAGTAGGTTTGCAGGTTATGCCAGAGATGCTGAGGTTCTCATGCGCTCTACGGTGAGAACATGTCCCCGAGTTGGAGCCAGATGTTATCTCTGATTTCTATGGACAACTAGGATATCATGTCTCGAGGCCCACAGGTCCTAGACATGGAGTACCGAGAGTAGGATTGACCTGAGCATGGCCCTTGAGGTCCCATCCTTCTTTTCTTTAATCAAAATCATCTTGTCCGCAGCAAAAGCATCCATCACCATCGGCTTGGTCTTGTATTGGAGAAGGCTCTTGCTCCATGAGGTAATTGGTCCAGGTATCATGGTATGTGTCAATTTTGATCATTATAACCTTTAGATATATGCATCTTACTCCTTTTATCTCTGATGACTACTTGGATCTTACATTAACCCACTTGACCATGATTGAGGGGATTGACAGAGTATCCTAGCAATCCTGTACCCATAGGTTTTGGTTTGCCACCGGGGGGATTTCTGAAGAGCCATTGTCTGCTCCCATCATATCATCACTTTTTCATCTTATCTCCCACTCATCTGTCCCACTCCCCTAGTCCGAGCATTGGGATGATCTGTTTGTGGGGTTGCACCTTATCTCGTGGGAAGAAGGGGCTAAAGGCCCAGAAGGTAAAAGAAGCTGGTAAAAGATAAAAGCCATAAAAATGAAACCTAGAGATGTCTCACCCAGGGATCCCCGAGAAGGAAATAAAAGGCCTCTCAACAGGAAACAAGAGGGACCCAAAGAAAAATAACAAAACAAGACCTAGCCAAGAGGATAGGGGGTCTCATCACGACCCAGCCTATTATGTTCATGGGTACCTAGCAGTATGACATTGTCATTATCTGGTTACCACGCCAGGGTAGTGACCTTTGGTTGCATGGCCAAGGGAAAGGGGGTCTCATCATGAGCCAACCTTATCATTTCTATGAAAGTGCTTGTGGGTAACACTGTCAGCTCTGGTCACCACACCAAGGCAGTGTCCTCTAGTTAGTCTCTAAAACAAAAAAGGAAGAAAGAAAATAAAGAAAAGAAAATAATAAAGGTAATGAAGGGCTTGGAAATAATTGCATCCGTGACGGGTACAACTCACCTTCTACAAAGGCACCCACATGTAATATCATGCATCCCTGTCTTTCACTCTACTCGTATGTCTGGAAATCCCTTGACCATATCACCTCGTTTTACATGGCTTGGATGATACCCCATAGAGACTTTCCTTTTCTTATGGATACTAGCCCAATAGGGTGTTTTGTCTTATTCTTCGGCTTTGTATTATATGTCTTTGTAATATCTTTGAGCTATTGAATGATATGTCAGGGTTTTTATGCATATGTTTGATAGAATTAATGATGAAACGTGATTGACATAGCTATGATCCCTGTGACTAATGAGCCCATGGAGGGAAAAGTTTTTGATGTGCAGGACAATGCCCGACAGACAGGTACCAGTTGGACCGGTACACATGGGGAGATGATTAGTTTGGCCCTCCATGGGGCTAATGAGCCCATCATATGGTTGTTGGAACCCCATCAAGGGTAGAGATGAGACAATGCTTGATTGAGCTTTTACACCTGAGAAGAAGAAGGACGTTCCATCCGGGACACTTTGGCTGAGCCCAACCCAGGGGGGTTGACCCACTTCAGATGGAACATCTCCCTCTGATAGCCTAGGATGTCACCTAGGAGCCATTGATGTCATCTTTAGAGTATGGAAGTCTGACAGGGCAGCTGGCACATGTGGCAAGGTTTGGAGGCCCAAAGAGGGCCAACGTTTGTCATTTTGTGTTGCATTTGCCCTAAAAAGGGGCCAATGTCTCCCTCAGTAGGGCTTGACATCTTGCTTATGCTCATTTAGGGCTTTGATTTAACAATTTAATGTAAAAACAATATGATTTTGGTTTGTATCCTTGTCGGCTATTTTTAATGACCTAATTTTAATTAGAGGTCATGATATAGTATATATTGAGGAGTTTTTCCCTAATTTTGACATAACACACAACTCACTCTCTTGTGAGATCTGATTTTTGCGCCCTAGTTGGGGTATTTCATCTTTTAAGCGAGGCGCACTTGTTGAAGGAAGGATTTTCTTGGCATATTTGGCATTTCTCTTGAAGGAAGGTTTACAACTAGGGTTTGCATTGTTATTTCTTCATGATATGTAAGTGTATTTTCTGCAAAACTTCTTAATTGAATGGTTGTAGGCTTGTATTCTTTCATTTATTATAAATTTGTTGATTTAAAACCCTAGGTGACAAGCACACAAGTAGGTCCTTGTTTCATGTCCCCTAAAAGAGAAATATTCATCCATTGAATAAGTAAGGAAGAGCCTAGCCTTTGCTACACTCTTTTCACTTTTTCCCTTGTGCTAGTTGTAATTTTTAGAGGTTAAGAAGGAGGGGATGTCCTAGGTCTAGGTTATCTACACCTAGGGCCGTCCATCTTCTAGGGTTTGGTGATAGAGCCTTGCCATTGCAACACTCTCCCTCACCTCACTCTCTTGTTTTAACTTATATTTTATGCTATCCATCTTGCCAAGTTTGACCTAAGGAAGGAGGAAAGAGCATGAGCCCTTGCTTAAGCAACACCGGAGTGAGCCTCTTTCCCCTAGGGTTTTGATTCTAGGGCCCTGCCATTGCAACACTCTAGAACCCTTCCCTCTTGTCCTTAGCCTTTTATCCCTTTAAATCTACATCCTCTTCTTAATTGACTCCATCTACCCCTAGGAACTGATCTTAGATCCACAACGTTGAAGTGATAGTGCTCAAACAACTTCTAAAAACTTTTAAATTTGAAACCCTAACTAACTAGTTAACCCTAACTAGGCTGGCGTCATACTTGGATATTCCATCTTGACGCAACATATTTCTTTGATAAGCATTTAGATGATGGTTAAGAGAATTCATTGAATAAAGGATTGATTAAATACGTTATTGGCTGCATCATCTCAATAGTTATTGATGAATTGATACTTTTCCACTACTATATTGATAAACGTTGACCTCATTGATATCTATTGTTCTAATTTCTTACATATTGATGTCAGATAGTTATGTGAAGTACTAACCCACTGAATTATAGCCTTCATAATATCTTTTACTATTGTCTTGTTTCAGGTAGGTGTTCTCATTTGGGGCTACACTTCATCATTGGTTGATTAGCCGAACTATCTGACCTTGCTGGTAACCTGTGAGGAGGAACTTTTGCTTTGACCTTTATACTTTGGCCTTTTCAAAACCCCAGGTTACGGGGGACATCTCCCCTAGGATAACCTCCCTGAATAGAAAGAACCTCCCCATTGTGGTGACATTGGGTGGGGTAGGTTCCTGTTACGCCGGTTTGGCCTTTATCCTCTAGCCATTTACAAACTGTGTGATAACATTTTGGCGCCATTGTCAGGGAATATTGAGTCAATTCTCCTCAAACGACAAATCTTTTTTGGTAAGCCTTGCCTCAGATACTTATCTTACAAGCTTACCTAGTGACTCCGCTAGGGTGTTTTCCCTTTTCTTTTGATAGTTTCAAGAAAATTATCTAGCGACTCCAATGATGACGAAGCCATCTATGACTTCACAATGGGATCTGGGAAACTATGAACCTTTAGACATGAGTAAGATCCCAGAATATCCTAGACAAATTCCCCCCTAGTATAAAAAGTGGCTCCCTAGATTTGCTGGCATCGATGGAGAAAGACCCGATTGCCACATGAGCAGTTTCTGGGCTTTCTTTCGGCACCACCCAGTCAGTGATGATGCTAAAGACTTGGTAATGAAATTATTCTCTTCCACTCTGCATGGAGAGGCTAGAATATGGTATGGTAACCTTCTAGCTGCCAGCATCACATCTATGGACCATTTTGAAGAAATATTTCTTGAGAGGTAGGGTGTGAAATTGGAATATATCCAATCATTATTGAAAGGACTTGAATACATAAAACAAAGAAAGGATGAAACCATCAGAGTTTTTGGGTTTAGGTTTCATAGGTTGCTATACCAGAGTCCTGAAAGACATCGTCCTGAAGACAAGTACCTCGTATACCTCTATACCAATGGGATTCTAGGGCATTTAAGCTTCCTCCTAAATAAAAAGGGTCCGAAGACACTTACGAAATCTCACAACATGGCCATACAAATTGTGGTAAAGCTCTCCTTGTCCAAAATCAATGACCATACTTTGGACACTCTCAGCTTGATAAAACTAGTTTCCCTGGAAACCTCTACTAATAGTCCACAAGAAAGAAGGGAACAAGTTTTGAACAACTGGGTGAAGACGTGATTAAGGAGAAGGAACCTACGCAATATGATGAAGTACCAACCTATGCTCCTCCTTCTGATGAGGCCATCCAAAATCCTTTCTCCCCTGCACCACAAAAGGATGATGAGGTTAGTTGTTTTCCATTTCAGGATTTCGATGACACCTTGTCCCATGATTCAGAAAATGAGGAAGAAATGGAATCTGTGAAAGAAGTAGACTTTCCTTGTTCCACAATTGAAAATGAAGAAGTAGTCCATGAGGATGAAAAAGTAACGCATGCTGAAAACACCAAAGTCCTCGAAGCTCCTGCACAAGAAGAAACAACAAGTTTCCCTCCTCCTTTAGTTTTTGATGATGCTTTACTTTATGATGAAGGAAATGAGGAGGAGAAGAATGAATTTTCTAAAGTTTCAAACCCTGCATGTTATGACACAGATAGTGACATTGTTGATAACATTGATGAATTCATACATGTTGGGAGATGTAGGTGGGATATAGTTGGTTATGATATGGATCCCATCTGTGACATTGAAATTCATTTCTAGGTGTTGCCTTTATCGTAGCGGATTACTCTTCACCAGTGGCAACGAGGAGATGAGGTTTTTACCGATACTCTCCAAAAACCCAAGGATGACCCAATACCTTATTTTCCTGATGATTTTCGATCATACCTTGAGGACTTTGATGATTGTTCCTCTAAGCATTTAGATTTATTTTATGAAGTTGATTATCAACCACTACTCTGCTCAGATTTTGATGCAAGTAAGAACATTGTTTTCCTAAAGAAGGTTTCTCATGACTTTTCACTCCAGCCACCTATTATTACTTTACCATGCTTGTCCATTAAAGGTGTAGTTGGGAAGTATATTTTTTATGTTGAGCTTCCTCTTAGGCAAACCCTAGACTCCAAGGGTTGGTTGGATACTGTAATATTGAGTCAGTTATCCCATTTTTTCAATTTTCCCTTGGTAGTTTTCCAGTCATTTGCTAGGTCTTTGTCGATCCCTTCCTTGACTTCAGAGCATGAGGATGTCCTAGGTAGCCAGTTGGCAGGCCCTTTGAGTCAGTTTTCTGGACCTTACAATTTTCATGACCCTTTCTTGAAGTGGATTGACTACTTTCCTCAGAGATGGACTTGGTATGATTTTATCCCTCCCACCCACCTCCATAAGTTAGATCTTGAGATCTCCGACGATATGATATATGTTCTAACCTATGTCATTTTTGTGCTTGATTTATCACTGTTTTGGTTTATGATGAAGCACAAAGGCAGGTATCATGGGACATTGCTGGATTGGCTTCATTGGTTGTTTGACTACACCAACATCCAACTAACAGGTAAGTATAGGTAAGTATTTCACTTTGTATTCACATTTGTGATTGCTTCATATATGTATCCATATATGTGGGGTGGAAATACCACCCCATATTTGTTACTGATGCCCCTATCGAGTTGATCAAGTATGCAGGTTATGCCAGAGATGTTGAGGTTCTCATGCGCTCTACAATGAGCACATGTCCCTGAGTTGGAGCCAGATGTTATCCTCGATTTCTAGGGATAACTAGGAGATCATGTCTCGAGGCCCACAGATCATAGACATGGAGTATCGAGAGGAGGATTGACCTGAGCATGGCCCTTGAGGGCCCATCCTTATTTTCTTTCATCAGACTCATCTTGTCAGCATCAGGAGCATCCATCACCATCGGCTTGGTCTTGTATCGGAGAAGGCTCTTGCTCCATGAGTTAATTGGTCCAGGTATCATGGTATGTGTCACTTTTGATCATTATAACCTTTAGATATATGGATCTTACTCTTTTTAACTCTGACGACTGCTTGGATCTTACATTAACCCACTTGACCATGATTGAGGGGATTGACAGAGTATCCTAGCAAGCATGTACCCATAGGTTTTGGTTTTCCACCGGGGAGATTTCTGAAGAGCCATCATCCGCTCCCATCATATCATCACTTTTTCATCTTATCTCCTGCTCATCTGTCCCATTCCCCTAGTCTAGACATTGGGATGATCTTTTTGTGGGGTTGCACCTTATCTCGTGGGAAGAAGGAGCTAAAGGCCCAGAAGGTAAAATAAGCTGGTAAAAGATAAAATCCATAAAAATGAAACCTAGAGATGCCTCACCTAGGGATCCCCAAGAAGGAAATAAAAGGCCTCTCAGCAAGAAACAAGAGGGACTCGAAGAAAAATAACAAAACAAGACCTAGCCAAGAGGATAGGGGGTCTCATCACGACCCAGCCTATTATGTTCATGGGTACCTAGCAGTATGACATTTCCATTATCTGGTTACCATGCCAGGGTAGTGACCTTTGGTTGCATGGCCAAAAGAAAGGGGGTCTCATCACGAGCCAGCCTTATCATTTCTGTGAAAGTGCTTATGGGTAACACTGTCATCTCTGGTCACCATGATAAGGAAGTGTCCTCTAGTTAGTCTCTGAAATAAAAAGGGAAGAAAACAAATAAAGAAAAGAAAAGAATAAAGGCAATAAAGCGCTTGGAAATAATTGCATCTGTGATAGGTACAACTCACCTTCTACAAAGGCACCCCCAGGTAATATCATCCATCCCTGTCTTTCACTCTACCCATATGTTTGGACATCCATTGACCACATCACCTCGTTTTACATGGCTTGGATGATACCCCCTGGAGACTTTCCTTTTCTTATGGATACTAGCCCGATAGGCTATTTTGTCTTTTTCTTCAGCTTTGTATTGTAGGTATTTGTAATATCTTTGAGCTATTGAATGATATGTAAGGGTTTTTATGCATATGTTTGATAACGTTAAGGATGAAATGTGATTGACATTGCTATGATCCCTCTGACTAATGAGCGCATGGAGGGCGAATTTTTTGATGTGCAGGACCATGCCCGACGGACAGGTACCAGTTGGACTGATACACATGGGGAGATGATTAGTTCGGACCTCCATGGGGATGAAGAGCCCATCATATGATTGTTGGGACCCCATCAGGGGAAGAGACAGGACAATGCTTGATTGAGCTTTTTCACCTGAGAAGAAGAAGGACGTTCCATCCGAGACACTTTGGCTGAGCCCAGCCTAGGGGGGTTGACCCACTTTAGGTGGAATGTCTCCCTCTGATAGCCCAGGACATCACCTAGGATCCATTGACATCATCTTGAGAGTATGGTAGTCTGACAGGGTAGCTGGCACATGTGGCAGGGTTTGGAGGCCCAAAGAGGGCCAATGTTTGTCATTTTGTTTTGAATTTGCCCTAAAAAGGGTCCAACGTCTCCCTCAGTAGGGATTGACGTCTTTCTTATGCTCATTTAGTGCTTTGATTTAACAATTTAATGTAAAAACAATATGATTTTGGTTTGTAGCCTTGTCGTCTATTTTTAATGACCTAATTTTAATTAGAGGTCATGATATAGTATATATTGAGGAGTTTTCCCCTCATTTTTACATAACACACAACTCACTCTCTTGTGAGATCTGATTTTTGCACCCTAATTGGGGTATTTCATCTTTTAAGTGAGGCACACTTGTTGAAGGAAGGATTTTCTTTGCATATTTGGCATTTCTCTTGAAGGAAGGTTTACAACTAGGGTTTGCATTGCTATTTCTTCATGATATGTAAGTGTATTTTCTGCAAAACTTCTTAATTGAATGGTTGTAAGCTTGTATTCTTGCATTTATTATAAATTTGCTGATTTAAAACCCTAGGTGACAAGCACACAAGTAGGTCCTTGTTAGGGATGATTTTAAGGATGGAAATTTATTTTAAAATGTATAAACCTTGGCGAATCTTACTAATCCTTCATATGCCAACTATAAATGACTGGCGATATTTTTGTAAAAATATTCAAATTTCTAAGGATTTTATATAGATTTTATAAAATTTTGGCTATTTTTAAGGCAAAATAATTTTATCTTATAGAATTTGGGCGAATTATTTTTAAAATAGCGAATCTCTTTTTTTGAAAAACCATGGAAAATTAGCCCATGAGCGAAATTTAGCCCCTAAAATCATCACTGGTCCTTGTTTCATGTCCCCTAAAAGAGAAATATTTAGCCATTGAAGAAGGAAGTAAGAGCCTAGCCTTTGCTACACTCTTTTCACTTTTTCCCTTGTGATGGCTGTAATTTTTAGAGGTTAAGAAGGAGGGGATGTCCTAGGCCTAGGTTATCTACACCTAGGGCCATCCATCTTCTAGGGTTTGGTGATAGAGCCTTTCCATTGCAACACTCTCCCTCACCTCACTCTCTTGTTTTAACTTATCTTTTATGCTAGCCATCTTGCCAAGTTTGACCTAAGGAAGGAGGAAAGAGCACGAGGCCTTACTTAAGAAACACCGAAGTGAGCCTCTTTCCCCTAGGGTTTTGATTCTAGGGCCCTGCCATTGCAACACTCTAGAACCTTTCCCTCTTGTCCTTATCCTTTTATCCCTTTAACTCTGCATCCTCTTCTTAATTGACTCCATCTACCCCTAGGCACTGATCTTAGATCCACAACGTTGAAGTGATAGTGCTCAAACAACTTCTAAAAACTTTTAAATTTGAAACCCTAACTAACTAGCTAACCCTAACTAGGCTGACGTCATACTTGGATATTCCATATTGACGTAGCATATGTCTTTGATAAGCATTTAGATGATGGTTAAGAGAATTCATTGAATAAAGGATTGATTAAATACATTATTGGCTGCATCATCTCAATAATTATTGATGAATTGATACTTTTCCACTACTATATTGATAAACGTTGACCTCATTGATATCTATTGTTCTAATTGCTTACATATTGATGTCAGATAGTTATGTGAAGTACTAACCCACTAAATTATAGCCTGCATATATTCTTTTGCTATTGTCTTTTTCTGGGTAGGTGTTCTCATTTGGGGCTACACTTAATCATTGGCTGATTAGCTGGACTATCTGACCTTGGTGGTAACCTGTGAAGAGGAACTTTTGCTTTGACCTTTATACTTTGGCCTCTTCAAAACCCCAGGTTACCGGGGACGTCTCCCCTTGGATAACCTCCCTGAATAGAAATAACCTCCCCATTGTGGTGACATTGGGTGGGGTAGGTCCCTGTTACGCCAGTTTGGCCTTTATCCTCTAGCCATTTACAAACTATGCGATAACATTTTGGCATCATTGCCAGGGAACACTGAGTCAATTATCCTCAAACAAAAAATCTGTTTCGGTAAGCCTTTCCTTAGAGACTTATCTTACAAGCTTACCTGGCGACTCGACTAGGGTGTTTTCCCTTTTCTTTTGATAGTTTCAAGAAAATTATCTAGCGACTCCACTGATGATGAAGCCAACTATGAATTCCTAATGGGATCTGGGAAACTATGAACCTTTGGACATGAGTAAGATCCTGAGATATCCTAGACAAATTCCCCCCTGGTATAAAAAATGGCTCCCTAGATTTACTGGCATCGATGGAGAAAGACTCGATTGTCACATGAGCAGTTTTGGGGATTTCTTTCAGCACCACCTAGTCAGTGATGATGCTGAAGACTTGGTAATGAAATTATTCTCTGCCACTCTGCATGGAGAGGCTAGAAGATGGTATGATAACCTTCCAGCTACCATCATCACATCTATGGACCATTTTGAAGAAATATTTCTTGAGAGGTGGGGTTTGAAATTGGAATATATCCAATCATTATTGAAAGGACTTGAATACATAAAACAAACAAAGGATGAAACCGTCAGAGTTTTTGGGTTTAGGTTTCAGAGATTGCTATACCATATTCTTGAAATACATCGTCCTGAAGACAAGTACTTCGTATACCTCTATACCAATGGGCTTCTAGGGCATTTAAGCTTCCTCCTAAATAAAAAGGGTGAAGACGTGATTAAGGAGCAAGAACCTACACAATATGATGAAGTACCAGCCTGTGCTCCTCCTTCTGATGAGGGCATCTGAAAGCCTTTCTCTCCTGCACCACAAAAGGACGATGAGGTTAGTTGTTTTCCATTTCAGGATATCGATGACACCTTGTCCCATGATTCAGAAAATGAGGAAGAAATGGAATCCCTAAAAGAAGTCGAATTTCCTTGTTCCACAATTGAAAATGAAGAAGCAGTCCATGAGGATGAAAAAGTAACACATGCTGAAAACACCAGAGTCCTCGAAGCTCCTGCACAAGAAGAAACAGTAAGTTTCCCTCCTCCTTTAGTTTTTGATGATGCTTTACTTTGTGATGAAGGAAATGAGGAGGAGAAGAATGAATTTTCAAAAGTTTCAAACCCTGCATGTTATGACACAGATAGTGATATTGTTGATAACATTGATGAATTCATCCAGATTTTTTTTAGTTATAATCAACTTCCGTTATGGTATCTGAAAAAAAATCCGCTATCGATAACATATGTTGTAGCAGAGGTTTTTTTGACAATTTTTGCCAATTTTGTAACACTAGAAACCTCCATTATAAAATCCTCTAAAAGGTATTTTCCTTGTAGTGAATCTACAGGAAAAAATGAAGATGTTAGATATAGGAAGGTTTGGAGAAGAACTAAAAAACAAGAAGAATAGGTGAATGGAGACAAGGTCCCAGAGATCACATAATTTGTAGTAGTGCAAGAAATAAAAGAAGAGAAGGTGAATAAATAACACGCACAATAAATTGTACTCTCATGAATTGTATTACAAGATCATAATGAATCCATAGGAAAAAAGGAACAAGTCAGAGTTCAGAGAGATGATGAGTCTACAAAAAAAGAGGAAGAGTAGTCCACATTAGGGCACATTCCTCCATTATTTTGAGCCATCCAACTTGGTGACTCCCAATAAATATGAATATTGAAAAGATGGATTCTATGCAATAGCTAATACAAATCAAAGAACCACCCTTTGAGCATTTTGAAGTGTTTGCAAAGACAAATTCACAACAGTTAGATAATAGAAGTAAAAAATGCCAGATTGATCGATTGAGAAGTAGTGCAGATATCAGAAGAATATCATTCACACACTTTCCAGAAAGAGATATATTCATTACAGGTTCAAGAATGTGTTTCATATCAGTGGACATATTTGATCCAGTTTGAGAAACATGAATATGTGATGATCAGTTATAACAAAGAAGCCTTCATAATAGTACAATGACAGATGAGCCAACATTGTGGACAATTGAGTAGTAGAGTTATGGACAACTTATAGCATATGGAAAGAGATGGATTTATGAGATCATTGGTAGGTCTATAAAAATATATGAAAAATCATATTTACAATTGGAATCAGTGGAATCAGTGGACAAATGAAATCAGTTGGTCACAATAAAACAAGCAGTGAAAGACATAACAAAACAAGGAAAGATAAAACTTTAGCAGAAGCTATATCATCATAGGGACATTATTGAACAATATGGTCATTCACATCTAAACAGTAAACATGACATGCCATGAATATTAAAGTCAAGAAATTTTGGATGCTTTTTATATATTTTAGAGAATTACAATAGGGAGCACCAATGCACAAGAAGCACTGGAAGAGAGGAAAGGAAGAGTATGAAGGAAGTTCCATATTGTTCTACATCTTAGAGAGAAGTCAAGGGGAGAGAAATTGTTAGAGAAAGATATCAAGAAAGAAATATTAGAAGCATGGAGATAGGGGGAGACATATCGACAGGGGGAGTTATCCTTTTTACCATGATGTCAAAGGGAGAGAAAGAGAAGATCATAATAGAAAATATTCAAGTACACGAAGTTAGAGAAGGATTGTTTAGAAATGGTATACTTTTAGGGGGAGTCACTCTTTGTTATTGATATCAAAGAGAAGAGGATATTGGAAAGAAACATGAGCAGAGAAACATGTGAAGAGAAATAACAAAAGCATGAAGGTAGGGGGAACAACCCCAAGGAGAGATACCCTTTTCTATTTATTTCAAAGGGGGAGAGAAACATCGAGATAAACATTGATGAGGAGCGATGGTCATAGGGGGAGAACGAGTAATGTAGTATGAGTGTTTCCATCAATGTTGGTGTTTCCATCAATGCCAAATAGGGATATTGTTGGACAATTGGTTTGGACAGTTAGGTTGTCATTGATGTCAACCCTTGGAGCTTTCGAGATACCCCAAATTTGTGATAGATATTGATGGTAATTTATTTGTCATTGATGTCAACAAGAGTGGTTGATGTCAACATGTGTGATGGGTGCATTTGAAGAAGTCTAAAAGAATCCCAGAGGTGTGGTTATAGAACCTGAAGTTGATCAAGGAATAAGGACATGAAAAACAATGTAAATGTAGATAATGCATTCATAGATGGATAATACTTGTCACGAGGTTTCAGGTGATAGGTGGTACACCACGTGGTTCCTCACAATTAGGGAGATATTCCCTCATGAAGTTGGAAGCTCTGAAGAATGGTCAAGAAGCCCCAAATTGGTTACAAGACAATTAATGAAATTATTAAGTGGTTGTAACAAGACACCCATAAAGTAAGGAAAGAATTTACTTAGAAAAAGTATATATACCCCTCAAGGAGAATTTCATAAGCACAATATACACACACTTTATTGATTATCTATATTCTGAAGAACTTTTGGTCTATTGGAGAATCTAAGGTTGAGTCTAAGGTAGCAAGTCTGAGGTTGCAAAGTAAGGTCAAAGGTGAAAGTCTCGGAGTTGCAGAAAATGTGAGTAACCCTAGTTTCCAAGGTGGCCATGGGTTACAGGTAAGAAGGGAACATATGCATGCAGGTTGTAGACGAGAAAAGCATGGATATCCATGGGTAGTAGAAGAGAAAGTCGCGGATATGTGAAAATCTTATGAAAGGGTGTGAAGTGATGCTTGTACCAGGTTGTTTATGCCTAGGTTGGTTTACTCATATGTTATATGATACATCAAGGTGTCTACAAGATCAAAGGTATGCTTATGTGTTAGTTTTAAGGTTTATGGTTATGTTGTTATGGTACATGCTTGAAGCATGTCATGGTAGTGATTGTGCATGGTACACCTTCATGATGGTATGATACATTGTTAGAAGCACATCTTGGATACTTGGCATATATGGTATACGAGTGATATGGCACATGTTTGATGGTATCTTTTGGTACATGGTTTATGGATGTTGGAACATACTTGAGGCACAAGGTTTGAGGTACATATTGGTTATATCTTGATGATGTGATGGTCATGCCTTTGGTATATTGTTGAGGCATTGATATATGTATGAGGCAAATATTTGATGCATGATGTGAGGCATATTCTTGGTACATGTATGCGGTGCATGTCTTGGTGATGTAAGTACATGCTGGTACCCCTTAGTGATGTTATGGTACATTAATTAGTAGAACATCTTGGCTATATTGGTATCTTGGTATTGTGTCTATATTGGTTATGCTTGAGTCACTTAATTGATGATATCTTATAATATGGCACATGGTTGATGCATGAGACGATACATGGTTGATGTACTTGGTATAATACATGGTTGATGTACTTGGTGTGGTACATGGTTGATGAATGGTATGGTACATGTTGATGTACATGATTGATGCATGGTATGGTACATGTTGATGTATTTGATATGGTACATGGTTGATACAGGGGTTGATGTACTTGATTGATACATAGTACATGGTATGATACAAGTTGATGTACTTGATTGATACATGGTATGGTACAGGCTTGGTACATGGTATGGTACATGTGTTGATGTACATGGTTGATACATGGTACATTGTTTGGCATATTCTTGAGGTACATGGTTGGTCGTGTTATCCCTGATTTCTAGGGATAGCTAGGAGATCATGTCTCGAGGCCCACAGGTCCTAGACATGGAGTACCGAGAGCAGGATTGACCTGAGCATGGCCCTGGAGGGCCCATCTTTCTTCTTCTTCATCAGACTTGTCCTGTCAGCAGCAACATCCATCACCTTCGGCTTGGAATTGTATCAGAGAAGACTCTTGATCCATGAGGTAGTTGGTCTAGGTATTATGGTATGTGTCATATTTGATCATTATAACCTTTAGATATATGCGTCAAATTCCTTTTATTTCTGACGACTGCTTGGATCTTACACAAACCCACTTGACCATGGTTGGGGGGGATTGACAAGGTACCCTAGCAAGCTTGTACCCATAGGTTTTGGTTTGCCACCAGGGGGGATTTTGAAGGGCCATCGTCTACTCCCATCATATCATCACTCTTACATCTTATCTCCCACTCATCTGCCCCATTCCCTTAGTCTGGACATTAGGATGATCTGTTTGTAGGGTTGCACCTTATCTCATGGGAAGAAGGGGCTAAAGGCCCAGAAGGTAAAAGCAGCTGGTAAAAGATAAAAGCCATGAAAAATGAAACCTAGAGATGCATCACCCAGGGATCTCCAAGAAGGCAATAAAAAACCACTCAGCAAGAAATAAGAGGGACCCGAAGAAAAATAACAAAACAAGACCTATCCAAGAGGATGGGGGGTCTCATCACGAGCCAACCATTATGTTCATGGGTACCTAGAAGTATGACATTTCCATTGTCTGGTTACCATGCCAGGGTAGTGACCTTTGGTTGCATGGTCAAGGGAAAGGGGGTCTCATCACGAGCCAGCCTTATCATTTCTATAAAAGTGCTTGTGGGTTGTTGGGGACCTATAATCATAGGTAACTCATTTCTTCGACTGTTGATTTGGCATTTCTCTCGTGACGATGAAGTCTGGCTTGGTTGATCTCGTTTCTCCCCTCCATTCATTTCGCTCGATCCCCCATCACCCTGCTGCATCCTTCATCCACGCCGCGCCCTCTCTCCCTTGTCCTTTTTCCCCGTTGACTTCCTCTCGCCTGCCACCCATTCACGAATAAATGAAATTAGGATTAAAGGAAAAATCAAATAAGTTAATTAGATTAATTGATAATGTTAGTAATTAGTAAATAAGTTAATAA
>ML785059.1:252336-281410 GCA_009831015.1 Picea engelmannii
CTCACTAACCCCCCTTCTATAGCTGGAGGAAGGAGAAAGAAGAAAGAGCCCACCACTCCACTTCCTCCACGCATCCCACCATCTTGCACACTATGTGAGAAAGAGGGCCACCAAACCAACAATTGCCCATCACTACCTGAATTAAGGAATTTGATTCCCCCCAATCCAACTCCCACAACACCTGCCACTACTGCTAGTCCCACCACTACCACCAACCCTTCCAGTAGTAAAGGGTTGAGGACCAAATATGCTTGTGCTATATGTTCAGAGTATGGCCATTACACCCACCATTACCCAACACTGCCACACTTTCAGCAGACGTTAGCGGCTGTACGCCAGAACTTCCAGAACAACCCATGCCCTGCTACGTCCTCTTCAACAAATATCACTAGCATCCGCTATGTCACCACTTCAGTCAACGAACGTATGATATGCCCTTGTTCTCTCTGCGATTCATTATCTCATTTTACATACCAGTGTCCTATGATCCTTGCATACAGGCAACGTCTGTTGGCCCTGCGTCACTGACCCGCAGAGGCGATAATTGACATTACTTCGTCACTCGAGGATCTTCATGTCATTTCTCCAGAACCCGAGGCACTCCCAACGCCTCCATGGTTCTCAAATGACATCTCTGAGGATTTACCCTGCAACCCCCCCAACTCTCCTGCTCATTCCCCTATGGAGACTCTCCATCCAACCACCACGGGTACCCCTCAGTACTTCAATATATGGTTTATGTCGAGTGAACCCTCCCCATATCCTAACATTGTTCCCCCTGCTTCTTCATCAGGGGGCAATCACACTGTCACCGAGATCACTCCTCACGACCCCTTGTATTCCCGACGTTTCCTATGCGACGAGGAAATACTCGAAGAGCTCAACCGCCCAGACTCTCCCTAGGATGCGCTACATCATCGCACACTCTTCTCTCCACAGGAAGCCCCCATGCCTCCAAACCAAAACCCTATTTACGCGATCGAAACCAAAGATTTTATCCCATCCAGGCCTATTGATTGGTTCAACAATCCCATTCTTTCCCCTGACACTTTTGAAGAAGGTAATATGGACAACATTTCCCCCACCATCAAAATTGACATTTCCATTAAAAATAACATCGTCGAAGAAATCATCATTGGAGCCGCTTGCACTCCTCAGGAAATCACCACATATAAAGCCCTCTTCCAGGATTATAGAGATATTTTCGCCTGGTCATACACAGAGATGCCTAGCCTCAACCCATCTATTGTCAAACATCACATCGACACCTAGCCTGACATCACACCAGTTCGCCAGAAACAGCGACCGCTACACCCATCCAAAGCCGCGACTATCCAAGCCGAAATTGACAAATTACGTACAGTCGGGTTTATTTACCCCATCGCTTACACTTCATGGGTTTCCAATCCTGTACCCGTCGACAAAAAATAGGGCACTATCCGTGTCTGCACAGACTTTCATGATCCTAATAACGCATGTCCCAAAGACAACTTTCCAACGCCTTTCATTGATCAAATTATCGACGACTGTGCCGGCCACGAGGCTCTCTCCTTTATGGACGGATTCTCTGGCTATAACCAAATTCAAATCCACCCAGCCGATCAGTATAAAACCGCATTCATTACCTCTTGGGGCACTTTTGCATATCATGTCATGCCTTTCGGCTTAAAAAATGCCAGCGCAACCTTCCAGTGGGCAATGACATACATCTTTCACGATCTGGCTGAAATCATCCTCGCCTACTTGGACGACCTCACAGCTCGATCCAAGAAACGCACCCAACATCTTGATGATTTACGAATCATCTTTCAATGGTGTCGACAATACAATATCTGCTTGAATCCTCTCAAGTGTGTGTTCTGTGTCACCGCAGGGCGCCTCCTCGGGTTTATCATTTCTCAAAGCGGTATTACCGTAGACCACCTCAAAGTTCAAGATATCACCAAAATTCCACCTCCCCGGAATTTACGACAACTTCAGAGTCTACAGGGAAAAGCTAACTTTCTCAGACGCTTTGTTCCTGATTACGCCATACGCACACATGGTTTCCTTCGCTTACTACATCACGACATCCCATTTCATTGGGACGACCATGCCCAACAGTCATTTGACGATTTGAAAGCAGTGCTTTCAAATGCACCTTTAATTAGTGCACCTGACTATAATCGTGACTATATCCTCTACGTATCAGCATCAGCTGTATCAGTAGTCGGCGTCCTCGTCCAGCTCGGAGATGACAATCGTGAACACATAATTTACTACGTTAGTAAGAACCTCTCAGGGCCACCATTGAAGTATAAACATGAAGAGAAGCTTTCTCTTGCAGTTGTCCTTGCAGTCCAGAAACTGCGCCATTACATTCTGCTTCGCACCACAAAGGTCGTCGCAGATTCCAACCCTATGCAGTACTTGCTCATTCGTCGACAAGTTAATGGAAAATTTTCTCGATGGATCGTTATCCTTCAGGAGTATGACCTTGAGTTCTCAACACCAAAGAGTAAGAAGGCCCTCGTTCTCACTGAATTTGTCACGGCCCTTCCCTCTGACACCACCAGTGCCCCCGTCAACACCGACTTTCCAGACGAACATCTCTTTTACATCACTACAGATGATCCTTGGTATGGCGACCTCCTCGTCTACCTACGAACTCAAAAGTTCGGTAACCACCTTTCACGAGATGATCATCAATGTATTCGCCATCAGGCCCCCTGCTATCTCCTCATCGAAGACATCCTATACCAGCGGGGCGTAGACACCATTCTTAGTCAGTGCCTGAATATTGACGAGGCCAACAAAGTCTTAAACGACTGCCACAGCGGCGCATGTGGGGGCCATCGTTTGGGTATATCCACTGCTCAAAAGATTATCTGAGCCGGTTACTTTTGGCCTACCTTGTTTCATGATTGCATTCATGCTGTGAAACGATGTGAGCAATGTCAGCTCTATGCCAACAAAGCCTGGGCTCCCCCCGCTCTTCTCCATCCTATCATTACAACCGACCCTTTTTGAAAATGGGGTATCGACTTTATGACTTGCAATCCACCCTGCAGCAATGGCCACAAATACATTGTTGTTGCCGTTGATTACTTCACCAAATGGGCCGAAGCTATGCCCACTTTCAACAACACCGCTGACACTGCAGTGCACTTTTTCTTTAATCATGTCATATCCCATTTTGGAGTACCACTCCAACTTGTTTCCAATCATGGGAAACACTTCGATAATGATATCTTCGTCAAACTCTCATCTCGGTTAGGCTTCTCTCATGAGTTTGCCTCACCATATTACCCTCAGTCAAACGGACAGGTCGAGGCAGTGAACAAAGTCCTCAAGACCATGTTACAGCGCACAGTTAATAAACATAAAACCAATTGGCATCATATGTTATTTTTTGCGCTATGGGCTTATCGAATGGCAGTAAAGACCGCTACGGGTTTCACACCATTCCATTTAGTCCATGGGGTTGAGGCAAATCTTCCCATCGAGTGTGAAATTCCCACCTTACGCACCGCAATTGAGCTATTACCTGACACTGCTCCAATGGAGCAGTGCTTGCTGAACTTGGAGTCACTGGATGAAGATCATCGATCTTCCTTACAGAACAACGAGGTAGCTAAAAAATGATCCAAAGCTAGCTTTGATCGCCATGTCAACCTTCGATCATTTCACGAAGGCGACCTCATCCTGGCTTATGATATCGCTCATGATACCTTCGGCCACGACAAATTCAAATCACTTTGGCATGGCCCTTACATCATCCAACATTGCCTCACAAAAGGCACATACATCCTAGCCTCCCCCGAAGGCCTCTCGCTCAAGGAACCCGTCAACGGGTTGTATCTCAAGAAATTTTATGCTTAAACATAGTCATACTACTTTAGGTTATTTCTTTTTCTAGTGTTTTTAATCTTTTTTCGCCTCCCCTCTCGTCTAAACTATCCTTTGTGCTATTGACAGATGCTTCCTACACCAGCCTACCACATTGGTTACGCCGACAACGCCAGCCGTTGGACACAAAATCTTGCTTCAGCTGCTTGGGCTATTTACATCCCCTCACATGAAATGCTACATTCAAGTGGCATATGTTTGGGGCCAGCAACCAACAACCAAGCTGAATATACTGCTGTCATTGGCCTCCTGGCCGACGCCCAGCGTCATCATATTCATCACCTTAGTGTTTTCCTCGACTCTCAACTAGTCGTTCTCCAGCTCAATAATGTATACCGTGTACGCGATCCATGCCTCTTTCGCAAATACCTGTAGGTTAGACTATTATCTCGACATTTTGATTCCATTACATTTACACATATTCCAAGACAATTGAATCAAACTACAGATCAAATAGCTAACATGGTGTTAGATTGGCATATATCACATCAAGCTACACATACATAAACATCCCACTAAATCCTGTCACAACATATAGATAAAATAGACATCATCATAATCATCAACAAAAAACACATGTAGACAACATTAGGATCTCAAAATATGTATACTCGTATATATATAAAGGCCAATCAGGCCATCCAAATGTTTACATACAAAAAATATATGTATACTCGCAAAAAATACATACAAAAATTACTCGCAAACTGCCGATCAGATGCCTCATCCTCCCTGAATCTCCAAATCTCCTCTGGAATCTACTCATCCAGTCACTATTGCAGTAGGTACAAATGAGGTGGCAATGTGGGCCCTACAGCTATATATAGGCCTTTTTCCAAACTTCCACTCACCATTCCGGGAGCCCAAGGTGTCCAATTTTCAAACCGTCTTCAGCCACGGGATCAGCATCCCGCCACCTACATCACAGCTGTCCCTGGGTCACTTTTTATCCTGGGCCCCCGGGGCGCCTCTTTTTCATATCATGGTTAGGTACACACACGCATTGTCACATTTATCTAATACATGCTCATATCTTTGATTCTCTTCAGATATCGTTCACTTTTGGGTATTTGTTTCTCATATGTGCAAGTACTTGCTCCTCATCCCTTGGCATCACCCCTTCAGGTATACACTCAGCACTGGCATGTAGTCCTTCCCGCTGTATCGCACTTGCATTTCCAGTCACACCCTCTGATATTGACCTTTAGGATCCTCATTCCCGGCTCTGCAGTACCCACGCCTCCATTTGCCTCTTCGGTACTGTAACCCGGTAGCATTCTCACCCACATGAGTTGTCCCATTCATAGCACCTTTTGACACTTTTGACACTCATGCTGTTCTTCATTACCCTTTAGGGATGGGAGTCCTGATAGTCTTTCATCATGTCGTGAATCATCCACATACTCCTTCTCTTCATTTTGCTAGCTTTCCCACATGGACTCCCAGATTATCTCTTTATGGTTCTATTTTTTACCTGCACCTCCGCAGGATCATGAACCCTCCATTTCATCCACAATCAGTTTGCCCATCTGCGAACCTATCCTCATTTCACCTACCTCATACATAAACTCACCAATGGGGCCCCCACCCTTCATCAGTTTTCCAAAACAATTATGCCCTCTCTAGGGCACGCATTTCACACTGGGGCACCCATTTCTGTATTTGTACATTTCTCCCCAAAACATTATTCATTATTTATTGTACAAACGCCTTTATTTCCAGTTATTACATTTCCTTTTGTCGTCACCATTGGAGACTTGCTTCCTTTTGGCCACACGCAACCCATGTCACCCTTGGTTGGAGAATTACTTATCATCTACCCTTGCCGACATCGTCCATATCTTCAGAGTACTCCACAGGTCACTTACCTCTACCCTCTGAATTTGTTCACCTTGTCCCGCCTCTGGCACAACTTATCACCAGTCTTGTCGTCCCCCTGACACTCGATCTTGTTACATGGTTGCAGCCATTTTTTATCTCATACATCCTCCAACCAAGGGCAGTCTTGAGTCTTCCCACTTCTTGACTTCGTCTATGTACCTCTGCCACTTCCCCACCTTAGTAGATTCCACGAAGCCCGTTTCTTTTGGGAGTCACGTCCCCCTTTTGTCGACATCAACACAATTTTTCGGAAGGGCAACAATATCTTGATTCTCATTCTCCATTTAATGAGAGATCTCAGATGGCACAGGGTGAAAAACCATTGCTCCCTGTTGTCATTGGCCCCCATAACATTCAACGCCAACACTTTCTCATGTTATGGTGGGTCTTACTTTGTGACTATTGCAGTTATTTTTGTCATTTTCTGAAGACCTCTGAACTTGGTCGGGCCGTCAATGCCCGCATCATCATCGCTGCTTATTGCCGCGCTCATTGCCTTTTGTTTAGAGTATGTTCCTTTGCAGAATTGTCTTCTGCCTTTATCATTACCGCCCCCGAGGGAGCTGCATTTGTCTATACCAACACTTCAAATCATCTTTTTTCAGAGTTACATAACACGAGCATGGGGTATGCCCGCCTCGTTTGTACACAGTTTTCTATTTTTCTGCACAACTCTCAGAAGGTCGGGCCCTACCGGTTCCTTTTTTCTCCAACGGATCGCTCTGAATGATCCCACTATTGCTCTCTCTTACAACAACATTCTCAGTAGAAGAAACATTGATGGATTTTGGCTATACGTATGCTCCTAACCTCGTCCATCAGGGGGCATCTGTTATCACTGAAATTTCGTCTGCACATGGCGACAAGAACTCAGCATCGTCAAAACAGTAATGAAGTCATTCATGGAACTGAATTAATTTCACAGCATTCCAAAGAGGTCAAAAACTATACAAAGTAGCAAAAATTGAAGAGCGCTTTACAGAAGTTAGGTGCGCGCGCACATGCACGGAACAGGAACGTACCATGCACGCATACACGCACGATGCACGGCTGTTAGCGCAAAAACCCATGCACCTGCTAAACGATGCATTTATTGAATTGGTCGGCCTCCCAACCACTTATGGATCAGCTCCCAAGTCGATTTGACCCTCACATTTGAGCTGAATCCACATGGTAGGCTGGTCAAAGACCTAATGAAGCCCTAAAGAGCCTCTTTTCACACTACAAAGGAGTTACATAATCACCCAGTGAAATGCTATAAAAAGCCATGAGGAAACCTCATTTTCTAAAGGAATTTCATGTAATGTTATGTTGCCTAATTGTTTTAAGGACTCACTCCTTGATAAGATCACATTGGCACCATTTCATTGAGCTATCCACCTCTCCATTGAGTGGATTTGCAAAGGAGTTCTTTCATCACCATTTTCATTTTTCTTGTTGTAAGGAGAGCAAGCTTGTGAGGATCCAAGAGCCTTCCTTTGGAGGAAGAAGGGACTTATAGTCCCCTTTCTTCATTGTTCTTTGATTTCATCAATAGATCAGCCTAAAAACATTGGTGACATTGGTCTTTTTGTTCTTGTTATCTCTCTATTTCCATGCTTAGTATTTTAGTTTGTATTAGTTTAATTCTTGCTTATATTTTTGTTTTTCTTTCTCTAACTCTTTCCTCTACAACTGTCATACTCAGCAAGACCCAACTGGGCATGTAAGCACCTCTTATTTTCTCACCAAGGTGATGAAAAGGGTGAAAACACCCACTAAGGTGGTGGGACCTGACTCCATAGGTAAGTATAGGTAGGTAGACATATTTCCATGTATTATACCATTTGCATTTCATGATAGTTTGTTTCCTCACTTGCATTATTGATTGTTTTATTTTAGTCATATTTATATACTATATCTGCAGGGTGGCAATACCACCCCACCTTGTTACTAATGCTATTTTCGAGTATGAGCAGGTCTACAAGTTATGCCAGAGATATTGAGGTTCTCATGCGCTCTACGGTGAGCACATGCCCCCAAGTTGGAGACAGATGTTATCCCCGATTTCTAGGGATAACCAGGAGATCATGTCTCGAGGCCCATAGGTCCTAGACATGGAGTATCGAGAGCAGGATTGACCTGAGCATGGCCCTGGAGGGCCCCTCTTTCTTCTTCTTCATTAGACTTGTCCTATCAACAGTAGCATCCATCACCTTCGGCTTGGACTTGTTTTGGAGAAGACTCTTGCTTCATGAGGTAGTTGGTCTAGGTATCTTGGTATGTGTCATATTTGATCATTATAACCTTCAGATATATGCATCAAATTCCTTTTATTTCTAATGATTGCTTGGATATTACACTAACCCACTTGACCATGGTTGGGGGGATTGACAGGGTACCCTAGCAAGCTTGTAACCATAGGTTTTGGTTTGCCACCAGGGGGGATTTTGAAGGGCCATCGTCCGCTCCCATCATATCATCACTCTTACATCTTATCTCCCACTCATCTACCCCATTCCCTTAGTCCGGACATTAGGATGATCTATTTGTAGGGTTGCACCTTATCTTGTTGGAAGAAGGGGCTAAAGGCCCAGAAGGTAAAAGCAACTGGTAAAAGATAAAAGCCATAAAAAATGAAACCTAGAGATGCCTCGCCCAGGGATCCCCGAGAAGGCAATAAAAAGCCTCTCAGCAAAAAATAAGAGGGACCTGAAGAAAAATAACAAAACAAGACCTAGCCAAGAGGATGGGGGGTCTCATCACAAGCCAACCCATTATGTTCATGGGTACCTAGCAGTATGAAATTGCCATTGTTTGGTTACCACGCCAGGGCAGTGACCTTTGGTTGCATGGCCAAGGGAAAGGGGGTCTCATCACGAGTCAGCCTTATCATTTATGTGAAAGTGCTTGTGGGTAACACTGTCAGCTCTGGTCACCACGCCAAGGTAGTGTCCTCTACTTAGTCCTTGAAATAAATAAGAAAAAGCAATAAAGAAAAGAAAGAATAAAGGAAATAAAGGGCTTGGAAAGAATTGCATCCATGACAGGTACAACTCACCTTCTACAAAGGCACCCACAGGTAATATCACCCTTGTCTTTCACTCTACCTATATGTCTGGACATCCTTTGACCATATCACCTCGTGTTACATGGCTTGGATGATATCCTCTGGAAACTTTCCATCTCTTATGGATGCTGGCCCAATAGGGCATTTTGTCTTTTTCTTCGGCTTTGTATAGTAGGTCATTGTAATGTCTTTGAGCTATTGGATGATATATCATGGGTTTTATGCATGAATTTGATAAAATTAATGATGAAATGTGATTAACATTGCTATGATCTCTGTGACTAATGAGCCCATGGAGGGAAAAGTTTTTGATGTGTAGGATCATGCCCGACGGACAGGTATCAGTTGGACTGGTACACATGGGGAGATGATTAGTTTGGACCTCCATGGGGCTGAAGAGCCCATCAGATGGTTGCTGGGACCCCATCAGGGGCAGAGGTAGGATAGTGATTGATCGAGCCTTTGCACATGAGAATAAGTAGGACGTTTCATCCAGGATGCTTTGGCTGAGCCCAAACCAAAGGGGTTGACTTACTGCAGGTGGAACGTGTCCCTTTGATGCCACAGGACGTCATCTAGGAGCCCTTGACATCACCTCCAGTGCATGGTAGAGACATGGCAGTTTGTCACATGTGGCAGAGTTTGGAGGCCCAAAGAGGGCCAACGTTTGTCATCTTGTGCTTCCTTTTTCCCTAAAAGGGGGCAATGTCTCCCTCAAAAGGGCTTGACGTCTCATTTATTGCTCATTTAGGGTTTTATTTGACAGTTTAATGTAAAAACAATATGATTTTGATTATTAGCCTTGTAGGCTATTTTTAATGACCTAATTTTAAATTAAAGGTCATGAGATGCTATATATTGAGGATGTTTTTCCCTCATTTGGACAATAACACAATAACTCACACTTGTGAGGTCTGATTTTTGCGCCCTACTTGGGTAGTTTTGTATTTTAAAGTGAGGCACACTTGTTGATGGAAGGATTTTTTGGCATCTATTGGCATTTCTCTTCAAGGAAGGTTTACAACTAGAGTTTGCACATGATTTTCTTCATGATATGTAAGTGTTTTTATTGCAAAACTTCTTGATTGAATGGTTGAAGGTTTACATGCTTGCATTTACTTATAAATTTGCTGATTTTAAAACCCTAGGTGACAAGCACACAAGTAGGTCCTTGTCTCATGTCCCCTTGAGAGAAATTTTTCAGCCATTGAATAAGAAAGATTGAGCCTAGTCTTTGCTACACTCATCTTCCTTCTTCCCTTAAGATAGCTTTGATTTTAAAGGTTGAAAAGGGGGTGACGTCCTAGGCCTAGGTTATCTACACCTAGGGCTGCCATCTTCTAGGGTTTGAAAGCCTTTCCATTGCAACACTTTCTCTCACCTCATCCTCTAGTTAGAATTATTATTTATGCTATCCATTTTGCCAAATTGATCTAAAGAAGGAGGAAAGAGCACGAGGCCTTGCTTAAGCAACACCGGAGTGAGCCTCTTTCCCCTAGGGTTTTGATTCTAGGGCACTGCCATTGTAGCACTCTAGAACCCTTCCCTCTTGTCTTTGGTCTTTATCCTTTCAAAACCTTGTGACCTCTTCTTGTTTGACTCCATCTACCCTTAGGCACTAATCCTAGACACACAACGTTGAAGTGAAGGTGCTCAACACAACTCTCAAAACTTTACATTTTGAAATCCTAACTAATTGACTAACCCTAACTAGGCTAACATCACACTTGAATAATCCATCTTGACGCAACATTTGTCTTCTATAAGCAATTGGATGATGATCTAAAGAATTTATTGAGTAAAGTGTTGGTTGGATACATTGTTAGCTTAATCATCTTGATAGTTATTGATGAATTGATTCTTTTTCATAGCTAATTGATAAGATGTTGACCTCATTGATATCTATTGTTTTACATTGCTTATTAATTGATATCAGATAGTCATATGAAGTACTAACCCACTGAATTATAGCCTGCATATATTCTTTATTGTTGTCTTGTTCTGGGCAAGTGTTCTCTTTGGGAATACACTTCTTTATTGGCTGATTAGTTGGACCTTCTGATCTTGGTGGTAACCTGTGAGGAGGAAACTTTAACCTTGACTTTATACCTTAGCCTCTTCAAAAACCCAGGTTTTCGGGGACATCTCCCCTAGGTTAACCTCCCTAAATAGAAAGAACCTCCCCATCGTGGTGAAATTGGGTGGGGAAGGTTCCTGTTATGCTAGTTTGGCCTCTATCCTTTAGCCTTTAACCTAAGCTACAAACTGTGCGATAATAGGTTGCATATCATTGATGTTCTGGTACATGATTGAGACACATATCTTATGGTGGTATGTTGGTGATCTTGGTATATGCTTGGTAGAGGCATATGTTGGTGGTGATGGTACATGGTTGGTAGAGGCATATGTTGGTGATACTTGGGAATCTGGTTGAGAGGTGTTCTTTGTGATCGTGGATCTAGTTTTGTTGATGTTGAGTATCAATGAAAATGATAGGTTGATGTGGCGGGTTGATATGATAGGTTGACAGTAACAGGTTGTATACAGTGACAGGTTGACATTGACATGTTGACATTGACAGTTTCATGTGACAGGTGATGGTACATGGTTGGTAGAGGCATATGTTGGTGATACTTGGGCATCTGGTTGAGAGGTGTTCTTGGTGATCATGGATCTAGTTTTGTTGATGTTGAGTATCAATGAAAATTATAGGTTGATGTGGCAGGTTGATATGATAGGTTGACAGTAACATGTTGTATACAGTGACAGGTTGTATACAGTGGCAGGTTGACATTGACATGTTGACATTGACAGTTTCATGTGACAGTGGTAGTGAAAGTGATAGTGGTAGTGATAGTTGTAGTGACAATTTGGTCTACACTTATATTTCAGGGAGACATGATGGGGAAAGGAAAGGGGATCATAGCCTCCTTCCAGTTGGTTCCAAAAAACATAGGGAGTTGGAGCTTCCTTCAAGTTGGAGCTTGAGAATCCGAGGGTTGTAGAATCTTTCTGGTTGGAGTCAGAGAATTCAGGAATACATTGTAGATTCCTTCAGGTTGGAGCGTGTAAATAGGGGGTTGTAGCCTCCTTTCAATTGAAAATAGAGAATTGAGAAGCTGGTGCTTCCAATGAATGTATTCTTGACAATATATAGGAAACAATTCTGTGGTTTTCTCCCATTTGGGTTTCTACATAAATTCTGGTAAACTGTTATTTGATGTGATGTGATGCTGCTTATGTCTATATGCTCATGATATATTGAATGCAATCATAGTTGATACATTGATGATATAATTATGATAAAGTTGAATTTTATATATTGTGGTTAAAAGTGGTAAAAGTGCTCATACTGATTCACCCCCCCCTCTTAGTATTCCAACATGTGTCACCCATGGGTAGGTCCACGTCACTACTACGTGTCATTAAGGGATTGGTCCACCTCACTTCCATGTGTCATTACAGGATGAGTCTATGTCATTTCCACATGTCCTAGTATGGTAGGTCCATGAAAAGGGGGAAGAAACTTAAGATAATAAATAATATTAAAAAATTAAATGTAGGGTTTGTGGAGTTAGCATAGGTAAATGAGGTAGGTGAGGGGATAAAAAATGGTCAAGATGACTAACTATGAGGTGAAAAAAGGGGAATGGAGAATGCATATTAGTGAATGCGGGATTGCGGACCTGTGGACCTGAATAAACATGAAAAAAAGTAAATGGGGTAGTAAGTTGTCCTGCATCCGCATTTCAAGAAAATGACTATGTATGAAAAATGTGAAAAGTGAAAAATTCACTGTGGAGGACGCGAAAGTAAGAGGTGTAATTTGTAGGTAGCATGATTGTGGATCTGTAGACCTACGGGGTTGCTATACTAGGAATTTTTCCAACCCCACATTGTTACTGCCGTATAACTCAAATTTGACTAAGTGTTGGAAGAGTAAAACTTTCTACGGGCATGCAGACATGGGACTTGTTCCATCCCTGCATTGTTACTCCCGCATAACTCAAATTTGACTAAGTGTTGGAAGAGTAGAAAATGGTAAGTGTTGGGGAGGCATATAATGGAATTATGTTAAACATAGAAACAACATGAATATGGAAAATAAAAATAAAATAAGAAAGGAAAAAGGAAAACAAGAAAGGGAAATAGAAAAAGAAAATGAAAAATAAGAAGAATAAGAACAAAATGGGAAAGGGAAAATGAAAATGAAAAATGGAAAATGAAATAATGGAAGTAAAAATTGAAAAGAAAAAGAAAAGAAAATGAGATTAAAAGAAAATGAGAATATGAACGTGAACATGGAAATGGATAAGTAAGGAATGAAAGAGAGAAAAATGGCTAAGTGTGGAATATGGAGACTAGAGTGGAAGAGGGAAAAATGGTTAAGTATGGAGAGGAGAGTAAAGAATGAAAAGTAGAAACATGGCTAAGTATGAGAAGAGTATGGAGAGTATATTAAGGAATGAAAGGTAGAAAAATGGCTAAGTATGAGAAGTGAAAGGAATAAGAGAGTAGTGAGAAAATGAGAAAATGGTTAAATAAGAGACGGGAAGAGAAACAAAGGGATAAGAGAGGAGAAATGGCTAAGTATGGAGACGGGGAAGAGATGAAAAGTGTTAAAATGACTAAGTATAATAAGAGAGGATAAATGAGAGGGAAATGTAAGTTGAAAAAGGAGAGGGGAAGAAGGGAACAACACTTAGAAAAAATTTCATTCTTCAAAGTTCGTCTTGCAATCTCTTTGTCAGACTTCTGGACAAAATCACGAGTATCTTGGGCATACAGAATCGAATTTTGATTCTAAAAAATGCATGACAAATATGAGACTTAGGGATATACTATGAAGGGATAATCATTCAAAATTTCTTTCTTTTGATATCAAACTTTTTAATTTTTCTAAGAGCAATAAATCTAGTTGATAATTTTTTTTGATCAACAACTCTCAAGAGGAGAAAGGTTTGGTACACCAAACAATATTGGTTATGGATGTGTGAGTGAAATTAAGAGAAAAGAGGATTCTCTGATCTCAAACCAAAAACATAACAATACATTGATTGCTTCCTCTTAATGCATTCTCATGGCATTCTTTTATAGGTTGTCTTCAGGTTTTTATCTATCTAGATCCAAGTGTGAAAGTGGATCTCTCATAGGGGTGGATCCCATACCATTTGTGAAGTTTTGGAGCTATTATTAGAGCTATAGAGTTGTCTCCTTCAAGTGCACTTGATTTTAGGGTGTGTGAGATCTAAACTACCGATGATGAAAGTGGCACTAACGTGTGCTAATAGTGCTAAATTTTCTTTGTTATTTCAAACTGACGTGAACTAATGGCACTAAATGAGATTTGGCAGGTCACTCTGATATTTAGAAACCTACTTTCCATAGTTTTTTTCTTTGCTGAATGAAGCATGTTAATGCCTAGAGTATGCCATTTGGTGTATTAAATTAATGACTTCTTTGGTGATCACATGTATAACCTGTTGAGTGATTTTTAGGTGATAACAACGAGGTAAAGTGAGAATTCTATAACCTACCACTAATTCAACCTATCCATAACTAATGAACTAATAATAAATGAGTGTTAGGGCCTTAGGGGCCCATTGACCCATAAATGTGTGAAGTCTTTTGAATTTTTTTTTTTGTATATTTCGATACTTAAAAATATTTTTCATTTTGTCGTGGGTTCATGAGTTAATTTAATTCTTGTTACAAACTTCCGCCTCTTCCAAAATGCACCATTGTATTTCGCCGTATCCATTTAACACCAATACTTAGTTTCTTTTTTATTTTCTCATAGGTTCATCACATTTTCTCATTTAATTCCAAATCTTTGCAGTTTCCAAAATGCACTACCATGTTCCACCATCCTCATTTTGCACCATACTTAGATTTTTTTCAAATGTTCTCTGCAGGTATAAGCCACTTGTCCGATTCTTGATTTTCACCATGACTAATCTGTCCGACCGATTTATGATACTTGACATTTTCTCATAATTATTTTCTCTCTTGATATTTAAATGATTAGTCTATTTTCAAATTCACATGGGTTTGCAGGTCATAAATCTTCAAAACTTTCCCCCTCTTACATCTGATCGATCCAGTCTCATACTTAGTCATTTCTCGAGTTTTCACTGTGATTTTGTAGGTCCACAGGTTTGTCTTGATTATGATATTTATTGACATACATCCAATCCTTGGTTTCTCCACTGTAATACATAACTCATCTTGTCACTCTCCCCAAAGTACATTTAATGGAAATATTACATAAAATAACAAGTGGTTAAAATATTAAAAGGTCGTTATTAATGGATACCTTCTAGAGACATGTGACATACTCAAATATTAAAACAATTTATTTTAAATGTTGTTGTTTTGAAAATAAATTTCCATTTATGGAAATTCGGATTTGAAAGTGTGAAGGCATGTAATTTTTTTTTTTGTGACTATTGGGAAAGATTTTGACTTGCCCACTATCCTCTTTTGATGGACATGTATGAGACAGTTTTGCTAATAAATTAAATGATGGAGAATAGATGGAACAACCAGGTTAAAAGTAACTAACTATGACTCCATGAGTGGGGAAGATGTTTGAGTTAACTATTTTTACAAGTGTCAGAAGTTGAGTTCTGTCACTGAAAACCCCTAAAAATTAGGTATTTGTAAAGATACAAATTTCCCAAGGAGAGAAATGGATGGAAAAGTCCTAGGCAATGAGAAATGGAATATATACAATATATGTGTGAGGAAGGACAGTTTTTAGTTTGTTGTGGAGATGACTATTTGTTGTTATGAGCACAAGTGGTTTTAGGAAAATGATTTTTTGAACTATACAAAGAGACAATGGCTAAGGAGTGAAGCTCATTTTTCCCTTATGGAGTCATAGTCAAGATAGGAGGTGATGAGGACAAGTAATGTTGGTTGTTCTGTATCTATGATGGGGTGGAACATGGATGTTCCATTTTTTTTCCAGCATCACAGTTTCATATATGTATTTTTATAGATCTCTTTTCATTACTGTTAGATGTTAAATTTTACAGTACATGATCTCATCTATATAGATGTGTTTTATTATTCATGTTGGATTTATTTATTAGTATGCAACTACACAATTAGATATATCTTATTATTTATGTTGGATATATATATATATATATATATATAGACGCATGCATTCTGCATGAGTTAAATGGACCACCTTCATTACACATAGTATGTAAATATGCATTTTATTGATAATCATGAAAAAGGGATCTGAATACATTCTGTATAGTTATATGAATTATTAGACTCTGGAAAACTATGGTAAAATTTAGAGTTATGGAATATCTAGATAAAGAGGGCTTCAGAACTTAGATAATGATGAGTAGAAGTGTTTTTAATTGTCCTTTTAGGCTACAAAAATAAATAAAAGAAAAATGGGAATAAAATACATATATGTGTAAATTTTCTTTCTTGATAGCAAGCTACATATTACCATAAGAATGAAATTATCTATGGTTTAGATCACAAATTTTACTAGATTTGTATCCATTGTTTCTTGATTAATAAAGGTATACTAGAATGCATGAGTGAATTCATTACATACATAAAGAAATTACATACAAATCCGATATATCACAAATAGGTAATGGACATTGTAGAGCAAAAGGACTCAGTATTTTATCTTGAATAAAAGGAGATACAATAAACAACATTCAAAATATGGCCTATTTAAATAAAATCGAGACATCCAGACAAACCCTGTTCAGATATGACCAAGGAAGAATAAAAATAAAAATCCCTATCTATTAAGGAGATTTCTTTATGGTAAAATCTATGAGATTGAAACTCGAGTACCTTTCTCAGGTTAGTTGTTGATCCTTCGTAACATAGAATTTGTTCCAACCTACAATGTAAGGATAAAACAAAAAATCTTAGTATGGAAATTCTATTCAAAACCCTTATACAACGAAGAAATTAGAAAAACAAATCATAATACTTATCTGAATATCTGTAGCAATCTCGATTCTAATAAAATCCCTTCCTATGGAAAAATATAAACAAAAATACTTGAGAAACATTACTATGTGAGGATAATTCAAAAGGGTATTATTATTTCTTTCTCTTAAAAAAATGTTGGTACATATACCTTCCTGGGTAAGATGAATTGGATTTGAGGTATCACCAATGTGTTAGAGAAGAGGTATTGCACATTCTGATGGGTTCACTCAAAAAAACAAAGGGACCCATCATTATATTGTAGCCGCATAAGATAAATTGGAGGACACAAGTAAATATGGACTTAGCTCTTCACCTTTTTAGAGTCGACTTATCCAAACTCCTTAGTAAATAAAATTTGTTTCTATACTTAGAGGAAGATAAGACTTCTCTCAATTGTTCGATCCAATTTGAATAACATTACATAATTATGAGAGAAAATTTAGATTAATCATTTGGTTCAAGCTTATACTTCTATGTTAAACAATATAACTAGTTCTTAAGAATAAATTATCGATAGTACCACCAATCCATGCAAAACCTTCCGTTCTCTTCTATTTTTTTTTTAAAGAAAACAAGTATATACCGAATTAAATTATCGATTTCGCAATTCAATCTATACATAATATTTTTTTTAAAGGTACAGGTAGATACAAAAATAACTCAACATTTCATCATTCAGTCCATGAAAAAATTCTAAAGGCACAAATAGATACAAATAAATTTTTGATTCCACTATTGGAACCATACAATTTTATTTTAAACAATATTGGTATATACAAAATTATAATTCGATTAAAACTCACTACACATGCATTTACAATAACTAATCAAATATTCCATTAATCAAAATAACTATAACAATTGACTACCGTAACCGGAAGAGTAAAATATATTGGTGGTATTAAAATTCAATACTTGCACACATCCTCCTTGCTTCCTCCTGCTAATCCAAATACTTCACCGGTACCTCCCATCCAACGCTAGGGGTACTCTTCTCCCCCCTTACCCCCCGACCCGCAAAGGGGTCACACACAAAGTTTCATATCCAAACTAGCTCAAGTTTTCCCTCGCTACTAGAGGCTTCCACCTCTTGCACAAACTTGCAACTCAACTCACACAAGTAAACTCAGTCCATAGAAATTTTAACAATATTTCATTCATCTAGCAATAGGGTACCTTCCCTCTTCCTCACCATTCTTTTTATAATAAAAAATGTCTTGACACTTGTCAATCCATGCACAAATAAATTTTTTTTAATACTTTAATTAGAGATTATTCACCCCCAACACATGCCACACTTTCCCCAAGTTGCATATGTTCAATTCTTTTTAATTTAAATAATTATGCATTTTCCCTCACACTCCTCAATTAGTTCCTAGATTTTCTCTTAGTTGTCCCTTAGTTCTCCAATTCCTCTTTTATGGTGTCCCCTAACTAATTTACAGTTGGAGTTTGATTATGACTCTTAACTTAGTTAGGATTTAGAGGTTGATTGACTTATGATACTAACTCTATGTTGACAACCCATTCTCTCATGAATATATTTTCTTTTAATTAAAATTCCTTTTTTTATTAATTTCATGCACACATGTATTAATTTATTTTTCATTCTCTAGATTTTAATTAGACTAATCTCCCTTATACCCATTTCTACCATTTCTATAATTTTATTAGGCATAATAATTAAACTTATATTTTATTGTGTTCCCATTCATAATTTAATATAAAATTACATAAATTCATTTCTCTTTTCTATCAGTTCTACATAATTGTTTTATTCTCTACTCTAACAAAGTCTAAGTATTCATTTAATTTTCTAAGGTCTTCTAGATTTTTATTGACTCATAAATTTATTCATGTGAATTTCCCTTCAAGACACACCTCTGTGCTCCAAGGGTGCTACGCCATTGACTTAGTTTGGAAGTTGTCTGACACTTGGATTCAATAATCCACTTGTTGACCTTGTGTGAGACTAAAGGCTTACTGAGGAATAATGATTCCACCTTATTGCGCACCCCTCATAAATCCCCATGAGTGACTGTCTCCGTCTTCCCTCATGGATTCACGAACCCCTCGGGATAAAGGTAGTCATTAACCTTCAATTCAGGTCACGACGAGAGTGCTAGTAGGCTATGACAGGGACACTACCACACCTCTCCCTCATCAATATGGTATATGTGTATGACCTCTTTACTCCATATGTGATTTGGATTAGCAAGCATCACCATTCATACATCCACTGACAAAGATAACATCAATAACTCATATACATGAAATCCATAACTAAAATCATCACATCACACATGCGTAATAAATCAAGTACTCATAGCCAAAGTCAATAGTCCACTCCTGTTATAACCCTAAATTGCACCACACATGCTTACTTGGCATCATGCCAACTCATATCCCTTCTTTGCCAAAACACTACTGAACAACTCTTTGAAAATCCTCTTGAATAAAGACACACACGCCCTAACTCATTACTGCATGCATGTACACGCTGGCTGACCCAAAACAACCCACGTGGACCGACAAAAGCATGAAAAAAGGAAAGTTGCCAATGGAACAAAAAACTATGGGTGATTTAACTGAAACTCTCAGCCATGCATGGCCGAGGGTTCATCCAAATACCTAGCTCCTTCTAGCCTATAAAAGAAGGGGTAGGGGTACCATTTTAAAGGAGGAAAATATAGCAAAGAAACTCTACCCATTTACGTATTCCCATTGTCCCAACCCTTTAGCCTTTCCTAATGCCAAAGGAGATTTAAAGCAAAGTAGTTGAAGGACAAAATAAGAGGATCCCAGGATCAGGTTCAAGGAGCGGTGGCCAGTCTCAACTTTTGTAAGTTGACTCATTTTAAGTAATAAAGAGAATGATTTTCCCGTCCCAAATCATGAACTTTTTATGGTTTGGTTAGTTTATGTTTGATTTCTAACCTGTTAGTATATAAGTAATATGCATGCATAGTTGTTGCTCATCTTGAATGTAGGTCAACTTTGGAAGGAGTATTGCGAACAAGTAATCAAGCACAATGGAGGATCGACATCAAACGCCGGCAACGAGGTAGGTTGATATTTCTATGCATTTACTAAGAAAAGGGGATTTAAATCTAGGGATGGAGGTAGAAAGTAATCTCTATTCAGTCATATATGCATGCAAAGTCTAAACTCTATTTTCTAGTCCGTAGGGTGCTTTTCCCCAACAACAGAATTGGCGACCATACTGGGGAGAATCTCTAGGGTTCCTGGAATTTTATTTAGTTTTTGGGTAGTTTAAAGACTAGTTTTTCTTGCCTGTCTTTTCTTTTCATTTCTGTAAGGTCTGAGCTAGCAGGGAGTCTGGTTTTCCATACCATCTTTCCATGAATTTTGCTTGACTGTGTTTATTGGGACCCACAGAGGTACACACGACCTGCACAAGGTCTGCACGCGTGTACCTGCGCCCTATCCTCTTACAACCCACGTGTGAATGCTATTTGTAGAGGTAGCAATAGCGTGTAGAGTTCAGAGAACCTCAGAGGTAGTCATCCTCTTCCCTGTCAGAATCACGCATTCTCAGGGGGTTTTCTAGAATTCTGTCTGAGTCTTGCTTTCTAGAAGTCCTATCTCAGATTGTTTTTGCCTTATTATTTTTTCCTTGCATTATTTGTTTTTGTTAGAAAGAGTATCCAAGCCTTCAAGGGATCCTGGTTATCAATATCCGTGGTCTCTTCCTGGTTTGGTCTGTCTGTTTTTATTTTTTCTTAGAGTTTAGATATACACACGGCCTGTACAAGGTCAGCCCGCGTGTACACGCCCTCTATCTCTGTCCAGCACGCGTTCGCACGCGTGTTGTTTGAGTAACAATCATGTGCTTGTACAGGATACTTTTTGTTAAGGGTAAGACAATCATCCTTTCCCTTGATAAGAATTACTCCTCTCAGGTGTTTGAATCTCTGTTTGAACAATCAATAGCTTAGGATTAATTTTACCCTTAGCTTGCTTTTTCTCATTTAAAACGTTGTCAGATTTTATTTTTATTTTTTTACGATTTTTAGACAAGTGTGAGAGTCATTGTTTTTACAATTGCTATTGTGTGATTTGTTAATCTGATTCTTTGTGATCTGCAATTAGGCCAGAATTGTTTTTCTTGGTTTTTTGCTTGTCAGTATTTTCCCTTTCTTGCTTTACTAGCATTTAAAATAAAAAAAATCTTTTCATTTTCTTGTTTGGTTGAACAATGTGTTTCTGCATTATTAGGCCAGGGAAAAGTATTTTATTTCATAAGTTTTGCAGTTTACTTCGATCATAAGTAGCTCGTAGTCGAGTGAAATTCCTTTGAGTTTGCTGTCCAAAATCTTAGAAAAGTTAAATTTTTTTTTTTTGAAAAGTTGTTGAAATTTTGCATTCAGTAAAAGTTTTGTTTCCAGCTTTTTTATTCATTTTTTGCTTTCGTATTTTACACATCATAAGTTTCACCCTCATACCCCTTGACGTAAGACAAATCCATAAAAGAAACACTAAATTTAAAATCTACTAGACTTTTATGTTTGTAGGGTTCACAAACTAGTTTAGGACTAGGGCCTTGGATTAGGTTGGAGAGGAAACTCTTCAAGGCCATTTAAAATCAAACATTGGAGTCTGAGATAGGGAGTGTCTAAGTCTAGTTTCGTGGAAGTTATCTAGGACCCCCTATAACACATGGGATAAACATGAGGTCACATGCAGAAAGGTAGCGAAGATAACCCCTCCAAAGCCGAACCAATCGTAGTGGAGAACACATATATAGGGCTTGTTTTGGGATTCCATCGTTTGCATTTGCCACGGATATTTGTGGGTCTCGAATTTGTTTGAGGTCCTCAGTTGTCTTCCGGATCATTTTCTCTCGATACCCTTAACAGGTTTCGGGCTCGATACCCTGCTCATTGTGGTCTGCCCGAATTTCGACTGTACCCGCCTGGTGACTGTTCACGTGTTGGCAACCTAGTTGCCAATATTTGTTAGGGACATACACAGGTGACTGCGGGGGTATACCATAGTACCTAGGATAGACATCAGGTCACGCTTTGCAGAGTATACCTGGAGGGTGCTTCCCTATTCGAGTTGCACTTGCACTGGTAAGTTGCTCTAGTGTTGGCTGTTGTAACTGTTCTTCCAATTAATCAAGTGTTTACTTGTCTTATCTTCTAGGGACATTTTTCTTAGTGTGTGTTACTTTTGAGCGTTTATACTACCTTAGAGTGTCTTGGATCTTCTCACACAGTGGAGGATCCTGAGCTCCATCGATCACAAAGGCTTCCTGGCCTGCCGCCGGTTACACTGGAGCCACCCCCGCCACCATTAAGGCGGAAGCTAGACCAACAAGGGTATTTTAAAGCGACCGGGTTACAAACCATTGTGCCCGAACAACCCTCAGAGGAATTGACCTTTTTGGACCTTGAAGCAACCGCTCTTGGCTCAGTTGAAACCCCAACCACTGATTTCTTGGCACCTTTTATTGTACCAATTCAATTTCAGGAGCGTTAGACAGTGTCGCACACAGCAATGGAAACAAATGATGTTACTCCTTCTGGGAATTCTTCAATTCCCACCACGATTGTCACCACAGGAGAGCCATCATCTCCTAACCTACCATTGTCAGTCCGAGCCACCATGGTCTCGACCGCAACTACTTCGCACAGTGGTCCGAACCCGTCTTTGGCGGCGACCACAACCCCTTTCACACCTAGTGCGACATGCCCTCCGTTCTCATATGGTATGCCTAGTTCGGGTACAAGTCTTGTACTTTCCTACTCCACATTATAGACTTTGGGTCTGGGGACAGGGAGCTCTAGCGCTCCTCTACAAGGTCACATGTGGGGCACTCCTGTCCCTTTTAATGCTTTTCCTTACGGAGGAGGTCATATCTCTCCTTCGTCCCCTTCACTCGGTGGCTCGCATCAGCAATCTGCCGGACAACCTACACACAATACTTTATTTGGAGAGGGGAGTCAAGGACCACCTTCACATAGTATGTCGGTAGCTTCAACACCGTTTTCTTGGAACAAAACATTTGGTAACAACACCTTCTCGTCAGCCGCTTTCCCAACTGGGGGAAACCCCATTTTTGGACAATCTACTCTTGGGCAGGGTACTATTCCTGCACAGGGGGCAAACTTAGGAGGACCTTGGAATTCAGGGCAAGGATCCATTCCCTCCTCTGGAATGTTGATCTGGGGTAATTCTTTCCACAATCAATGGAACCCGTGAAAAACTACTATGCCTATCCCCATAGGACTGACATGGGGTAATCCTTCCCAAAGTCCTTCGAATACAATGCATGCCCAACAATCTATGTCCTATTTGGGAAATCAGCCGATGATGTCTCCACATATGTAAAATCCTTACGCTGGCCAGGGCCATGGTTTCTACCAGAATTCGGGCCAGCAGCCAAAATTTTCCTGGCAACCTGGTGCCAGTCAAACCCCAGGACCCTTTTTCCCAGGTTATCAGCAACAACCCAAACTACCATTCCTAACAAATTTACACTTGCTAGATTTGACAAGGTTGTTGAATGACCCTATTTGTCATGATCTGCGTTGGCCTCCTATGCCGACAAAGTTGCCTTCGGACATTCCAAAGTTCAAAGCCAAACCTAATGAAGATCCAGGAGATCATGTGACTACTTTTAATCTTTGGTGCTCATCTAACTCATTGAAACATGACTCCGTTCAGTTGTGATTGTTTCAAAGTACTCTCATTGGGAGTGCCACAAAATGGTACATTGAGCTCGATCGCTCAAGATACTCTTCTTTTGGAGAATTGGTGATGGATTTCCTTAACCATTTCCATTTACCTGTGAGATACAACACTGGCACAGAGCTGCTCGCTAATTTAGAATAGACAACAATGGACCATATCTCTGATCACATTCGAGAATGGAGATGCCGGAAGAGTTTAATCAAGGTACGAGTCCCACCAGCATTCCTGCTTGAGTGGTTCCTTAAGTCTTTGGTCCCACATTTATCCAAAGACGTTGCAACATCTGGAGTTTTCTCTGAAGAAGACGCCATCATGAGGGCTCAACATTTTTGATCTCATCTATTCTCAGTCCAGTTTATTATACAACATCTTGCCAGATGTGCCACGTTCAATACTAGATAAAACTAGACAGAGAGATGGACCACATGCCGATGGTATTGTCGGTTCAGCACAAACCAAGCCCACTGAGCAATTGACAAAGCAGTTGCAACAGTTATCCATACAACACACAGCATCCAACCAAACTATTTCTTTGGCTGCTCCCCCTACCCAAACGTCGGAGGTACACACAGTGCAGTCGACTAACCCAAAGGCCACCCAACAGCTTGAAGGGAGGAAAAAACAATGAAAGAAGGGTAAGGGGGATAAAAAACCCAACGATAATGCTGGCGGGGACAACAATGAAAAATGGAAGGTGAGGTATCCTTGCAACAGGCGGTGTTGATGAACCCATTTCAACATGGGAAAAATTTAACTCAAGCCTCTGCAAGTATGGAAGGGGGTAGCTAAGAAAATTGCCCGCCTCCGAACTACCCCTCGTCTGCGAACGTATATATGGTTAGGGGTGATGCTTTCATATCGACTAGAGCACACAATTATAGTAAACTGAGCACTTCTGAGAAGGGTAAAGAAGTTGATCTCCCATATCTTCTTCTACGGATTGAGAAGACGTTGGGAGAAACAATGACACGCATTCCAAAATGTGCATTTAAAATGGCTTCTCATAACCCAAATGCAAGGGCAGCCCAAAACTACTCTGTGGTGGAAGATTTATCACAAACCCCTTATGTGATGTTTTCTTTGGAGGTCCTCCAAAGTTTCCCTTCTTAAAGAAAAGCCTTGTTAACTGCATTGGGCTCTACTAAAACTTGTAATCTGGGTACCATCATGTTAGATACAACCGAATTAAAACCTCATCTGCCTTACTACATAGCGTTTCACATAATAGTGGCTTACCCCATGAAAACTTTTACATGGAATATCTTCCAAACGGTGGTCAACGAGGGCACCTCAACATGCGTTATGTCATTGGCATGTTGGAAGGCCATTGGCCAGTCCGTTTTGTCTCCATCACCTACTCTCTTCACTGCTTTCGATGATCATTCGTTCCAACCACATGGCATCGTTCCTTCTTTCCCCGTGCAAATAGGAGGGAAAACCATGTGTGTCGAAGTAGAGGTAGTCGATGCTCCCCTCAACTATAACCTCTTGTTAGGACGGAGTTGGACTTATGCTATGCAAGCTTTGGTTGCTACAGTTTTTCGGGTCTTGTTGTTTCCACACGAGGGACGGATAGTGACCATTGATCAATTGTCTTTCTCCAAACCTGACCCAGCTTTGGGGGCATCCATGGTCCCGATGATTGATAATCCTCAACCAGGTGTCGTCAACATAGGAGTTGGTTTGTGCCCATCTTTGATGGGTACCTTCGATTACCCACCTCCGCAGGGTGATATCAAATTTATATCCAATCACCATAAGGTTGAGATTTTTCAAGTTTCTTCATTCCGCACGACTTACTTCGAGGATCCATGGATTCTTCCTTCCCCATCAGCCACGATGGATGAGATAGGGAACCCAGGCATGTCTATGCCCTTGTCTTCCATTGAAGTAGTGTACTCTTTAGTCCAGCAAGCTTCAGCTAACACTGATCTGACTCCTGCACAAGAGTTAGATCCACTTCTAGAGCCTATTTGGGCTCAGGGTTCTCTCGCTAATGTTGATTCATTAGAATTAGTCTTTCCTTTTGATGAAGTAGTAATTGAAGCAATGACTAGTCCAGATAAACCTTGGGAAGATCTTCATCACAGATCATATTTTCTCCTAGAGTTAATCCGAATCGAAGCAGGAGAATTCACCGTGACTATGACGGGAGATCAACCGTGTCCTATTAATCTCTTAGCTACACATGAAATTTATGCTAAGGGAAATATGGTGACTATTGCTGAAACTATACCAATCAACATCTCCCGAAACCCTGGTGTTGTGGAGAATGTCTTCATCGGAGCAGATTTCTCCCCCAAAGAGATTCAAATCTACATGGATCTTTTCAAAGAATTCCACGACGTTTTTGCCTGGTCTTATGAGGAAATGCCAGGCATTGATCCAAAAATAGTTGAACATGAAATCACAACGTATCCTGATGCCAAGCTGTTATAACCCTAAATTGCACCACACATGCTTACCTGGCATCAGGCCAACTCATATCCCTTCATTGCCAAAACATCTGCTGAACAACTCTTTGGAAATCCTCTTGTGTCAAGGCCCACGCGCCCTAACCCATTACTGCACGCGTATGCATGCTGGCTGGCTCACTACAGCCCGCATGTACCTAACAAAGCACGAAAAAAGGAAAGTTTCTGACGGAACAAAAAGCTATGGGTCAATTAACTGAAACTCCCAGCCATGCATGGCCGAGGGTTCATCCAAAACCCTAGCTCCTTCTAGCCTATAAAAGAAGGGGTAGGGGTACCATTTGGAGGAGGAAACAATATAGTGAAGAAAATCTGCCCATTTATGCAATCCATTGTCAAAAACCCTTTAGCCTTTCCTCATGCCAAAGGAGATTTAACGCAAAGCAGTTGGAGGACAGAATAAGAGGAGCCCAGGGTAAGGATCAAGGAGTGGTGGTCGGTCTCGACTTTGATTGTAAGTTGATTCATTTTTCAAATAATAAAATAATACTTTTCCCGTCCCAATGCATGAGTTATCTATGGTTTGGTTAATTTATGCTTAATTTCTAACCCTCGAGTAGAGAAGTAGCATGCATGCATAGTTGTTTGTCTTGATTGCAGGTCATCTTTGTTCGTAAATATTTAACAACAGACAGTTAACAGACAGTGAATGCTTGTCATTGATGGCAACAGTGAAGATGACATCAGAACAACGAGTTTGTAATTGACAGGTAAACAGAAGATAAGTACAGAGAGGTGAATGATCGAAAGCAGTGAAAGATCGAAGGCAACGAATGATCGAAGGCACCGAATGATCGAAAGTAGCGCATGAGTGAAAGTTTGAGAAGAAGAATCTCTGATCATTAAAGAGGGAGACAGATCTCAGCCATCGGATCCGAGCGTAGGGTCTGACCACCATTGGATCGAGGAGAACCTACACAGTCTTTAAAGAGCAAGGAGAAGAGGGGGTAATCGCAATATGAAAAATCACGATGAAATCAGAGCTGTCAGATCTAGCTTTGATCTGGACCATTGATTTTCTTCATGGCGTATCATGAATCGGGACTTTGAAGTGACAAAAACACTTGACAACAAGAACCCCAAAATCGCGATATGCGATTTAATCACAGCCGCTGAATAGAGATCAGATCTGGACCGTAGACGTAACTCCATATCAGAGTTTCAGGGATCGCGACATCAAGAGGAATAGAAAACAAGGCAACAGGAATGCTGAAATCGCGATACACGATATCGCGATTCAATCGCAGCCATTGAATCGAGAGTGAATCTAGACCATTGATCATAGCTCGTGTCGGAGTTTCGTGAATTGCGATATCAAGGAGACAAGAAAACAATGCAACAGAAATTTTGAAATCGTGATATGCGATATCGCGCTTCAATCGTAGTCGTCAAGTCAAGCTCAGATCTAGACCGTTGATCTTATACCATATCGGAGTTTCGCGAATCGGGATATGGTAAGGCATGAAACATGAATGTTGATTTCGCGATATGCGATATCGCGACTCAATCGTAGCCATTGAGTCAAGATCGTACCAGGACCATTGATCTAATCCCTTATCGGAGTTTCGCGAGTCGCGATATGGAGAGGCAGAAGAAACTATGCAACATTTATGAATTCGCGATATGCGAAATCGCGAAAGTGCCTTTCACATAAAGCCTTGGTCACATCCCTTGGTCATGTGAAGAGAAATAGTCAGTCCAGATAAGCTCCAATTCGGAGTTTCGTAGAGCGCGATGTGAAAGTGTCGAGAAACTTGGGCAAAGGAATGCCGAAATGCCGAAACCCAAATTAAAGGCAATATTTATAAAAGTCATCCTACGATGCGGATAAGACTAGAATGAGATCTAAGGGTTACTGTTTCTTCACACACAGGTAACTCATCAGTTACGATTTTGCTAAACAAAACGGATTCTTGATTGCGAATCAGTTATCATTTCAGTTGCTAAGACATGTGTCCTTGGTCTGCCTATTGGAAGGTGAAGTGGAACCATCAAGGTTGTGTGTATAAAAGAAAATGAGAGAGACAAAATTATGTTGGCTGTTCTGGAGGAAAAAGAATGAAGCTGTAAGAAAGGAAAAAGGAGAGCATGCGCAGAATGAAATTGAACATATGTGCAGAGTGAGATTAAATGAAGAGAAGAATAACAGAGCAATTTGAAGCAGAGCAGAATGATAGAAAAAGTTGATGTAGAGCAGACCTGCTGAACAGACAGAGGAAGAGAAGAATTGCATAATAGTTTGAAGAAGATCAAACTTATAGAACATAAAAGGACTGGTAAGAACTGATTTATCTATGTAGTTGTCTGTGTATTCATTCTTACATTTTAAAGGGTGGTTGGGATGTGCTCGGGAGGATTGTTGTCCTCATAATTTCAAGTGGGTGCTTGAACACAGGAAGTTGTAGCTTCCATCTAGTTGTAGCCAGAGAAACCAGGGTGGCAGGGTGGTGCTAGGGAGAACAAGTGTTCTCTATTATACAGGTTGGAGCCTGTGTAATGGGAAGTTGGTGCTTCCATCCAGTTGGTGTTGGAACATTCAGGAAGTTGGTGTTTCCATCCAGTTGGTGCTAGAATATTCAGGGAGTTGGTGCTTCCTTCTAGTTGGTGCTAGAGAAACCAGAGAGTTGGTGCTCTCAAACAAGTTGCATCTTGTAAAACAGAGGTAGTAGCCTCACATTGAGTTGGTGCTCAATTATAGATGATGTACAGAACTTAAAAGACTTCCTATCATTTCGAAGAAGAAGAGGTTTTCTCCCTTTATGGGTTTCCTTGTGAAAAATCTGTCTCTGTGTATACTTTATGTGTGACTGTTGTTCTTTACCATTACTGTCCATATGCTGTATATTGTTGATGACCACATGAGGAAATTTTAATAATGTTTTAATAGACTTAAAATTGTTTAAGCTCACATACAACTGATTCACCCTCCCTCTCTATTGTATTAATAATTTCAACAATTGGTATCAGAGCGGGTTCCTTTTATTTAAAGGTAGATCTGTAAGCTTAAACATGACAATTCATGAAGGGACTTCGACCTCTAAGCCCCCTCTGTTTGATGGAACAAATTTTGCCTTCTGGA
>ML785059.1:315827-326292 GCA_009831015.1 Picea engelmannii
TTTGATTGTAAGTTGATTCATTTTTCAAATAATAAAAGAATACTTTTCCCATCCCAATGCATGAGTTATCTATGGTTTGGTTAATTTATGCTTAATTTCTAACCCTCGAGTAGAGAAGTAGCATGCATGCATAGTTGTTTGTCATGATTGTAGGTCATGTTTGGAAGGAGCAGCGCAAGCAAGTGGTCAAAGCGCAACGGAGGATCTACATCGAACGCTGGTAACAAGGTTAGTAGTCATTCTCCATACATGTACTGTGAAAGAGGGGTTTAAGTTTTGGGTTGTAGGTTAAAAAGTAATTTCTTTACGGTCAAAATCTGCATGCAAGTCTGACCCTAGTTTGCTAGTCTGTAGGGTGTTTTTCCCAACAACACAAGCCTATTCGACAGAATCTTCGTCTAGTTAATTCCAAGAAAGAAGCAACCATCAAGATTGAGGTTGAGAAATTGCTAAAGGAAGGTTTTATCTATCCTATCCATTTGAATCAATGGGTGTCAAATCATGTGACGGTCAATAAAAAACAAGGCACGATTCGTGTATGTATCGATTTCCGTGATTTGAACAAGGCATGTCCCAAAGATAATTTTCCAACACCATTCATTGACCAGATCATTGATGAATGTGCTGGTTGCGAAGCCTTTTCTTTCATGGACGATTTTTTAGGATATAATCAAATCCAAATCAAACCCGAAGACCAACACAAAACGACATTCATTTGTCTGTGGGGTACATTCACATATTGTAAAATGCCTTTTGGCCTTAAAAATGTTGGCGCTACATTCCAGCAGGCCATGTCTTTTTCTTTTCATGACCTCAAGCATATAGTAGAGGCCTACCTAGATGATTTAGCATCCCGATCTCGCAAGAGAATGGATCATCCCACACACCTTAGACTAATCTTCGAACGCTGTCGCTACTTTAGGATTCGCTTGAATCCAAACAAGTGCATCTTTTGCGTAACGTCAGGACGTTTGTTAGGTTTCATCGTATCAACAAAAAGGATCATGGTCGATCCTCTCAAGGTGGAGGCAATAATCCAGTTGCCCCCCCCATGCACAATTCTTCAACTTCAGAGTCTACAAGGCAAGGCAAACTTTTTACGACACTTCATCGCCAACTATGTCGAAATCACCAAGGGCTTTATGCGCCTACTGAAGAAAGATGTTCCTTTTTACTGGGACGAAGCTGCTCAATGCTCTTTCAACACATTAAAACATGCCCTGACAACTGTGCCTCTGCTATGACCACCTAACTATAAAAAAGTTTCTTATTATATCTGGCTGCCGCAGAGTCAACCATTGGCATGGTTTTAGTTCAGGAAGATGATTTGTTCTCAGAATACGTGATCTATTACCTGAGCTGAGGCCTTGTAGGACCAAAACTTAATTATTCTCATATCGAAAAACTTATGTTGGCAATAGTTCATGCTGTTCAATGGTTCCGTCATTATGTTCTGTTTCGCAAGACCACCGTCATTGCTGTCATGAATCCATTCCAGTACATGTTGACACGACGGGTTATAGGCAGAAAAATCAGTAGATGGATAGTCATCCTCCAAGAATTTTACTTAGACTTCATTTCAGCAAAATCCAAAAATTCATTGGTCTTCGCAGATCTTATTTCGGAACTTCCGGTTGAGTCAGGTGACGTTGTGCCTGAAGAATCGCCTATCCAGGGAGATATGTTTTTGATCACATCTTCAGATCCCTGGTACGGAGATATACTTATCCATCTCCAGAATTTGAAGTTCCCCACTTCTGCTTCTCGTGATGAGCGTCGGCGTATACGCCATCAGGCTAAGAATTATCTCATACTCAATGATACGTTGTATTAGAGAGGTGTAGATTGCATCTTACGTTGATGTCTCACACATGAGGAGGCAGTCATTGTGCTCAATGATTTCCATACTGGAGCTTGTGGCGGTCATTTGTCTAGGTTGGCAACAAACCAAAAGATTCTACGAGAAGGTTACTTCTGGCCGACACTTATCAAAGATTGTATAGAATCAGTCAAGAAGTGCCATCCGTGCCAAGTCTTCTCTCGGAATATGAGGGCACATCCCGCTCCTATGTTTCCTGTCATCACAGTTGGTCCCTTCACCAAGTGGGGGATTGATTACACTACTTGCAACCCCTCGTCAGCAAGGGGGCACCGCTATATCATCATAGTTGTAGACTACTTCACTAAGTGGGTTGAAGCTATGCCAACGTTTAAAGATGATGGAGAGACTGCAACTCTCTTTTTATTCAACCAGATCATAGCAAGGTTCGACGTCCCGAGAGAGATTGTTACTGACCATGGAAGTCACTTTCAGAACCAAATGATGACTGAATTAACATCAAATCTTGGGTTACGGCAAGAGCATTCATCACCCTACTACCCCCAAGCCAATGGGCAGGTGGAAGATGTAAACAAAAATCTTAAGACTATTCTACAATGAACTATCAACTCAGCCAAGTCAAATTGGCATTTGATGTTATACTCGGCATTATGGGCTTACCGAACATCTGTTAAGACTACAACCGGTTTCTCACCTTTCCAACTCGTTTACGGGCTGGAGGCAGTCTTTCCCATCGAATATCAGATCCCATCTCTAAAATTGGCAGTACAATTATTGCCAAACACTTCTCCACTTGAAGAATGGTTAGTACACCTTGAGCAGCTCAATGAGCAGCATCGTGATGCAGCCCTGGCCAATGAGGCGCACAAACATAAGGTCAAGTGTCAGTATGATAGGTCTGTTTGTCCTCGGATTTTCTCTGAAGGTGACCTTGTCCTGGTCTATGACCAAGATAAGGACCCCCTGGGGGCAAGAAAATTCAAACCCATGTGGTTTAGACCCTTCATCATAAAAGAGGTATTAAAAAAGGGCGCGTATCGTCTGGTTGATTTTGAAGGGAATGCTTTGGTGGAGCCTAGAAATGGGCTCTACCTCAAGAAGTATTACTCATAGGTAGGTCACTGTGGGTAACTTTTTGTAACATATGTATAGTCTTTGTACTATTACTTTTTAGTTTATTTTAAGTGTTATGGACGTGTCATTGATGTTATTTTTCATCAATATGGCAGATGTCAAGTGATTCCGAGGTGTTCGTTGGGTATGCAAATGGTGCTAGTCGGCACACTCAGAGGCTTGCCTCCGCAGCTTGGGTAATATTTACACCTCAGGGCCAATTGTTATCTTCCGGAGGTATATGCTTAGGTGACACCACAAATAATGTTTCTGAGTATAGTGCAGTTATTGAGTTGCTTCATGATGCCTTGTCATTGGGTATCTCTCATCTCCGGGTCTATCTCGATGCTCAACTGGTTGTGTCACAGCTAAACAGAGTATACTGGGTTCATGATCCATCCTTACACCGATGATTCCTTAGGGTACGTCTCTTAGAACGAAACTTTGATTATATTACATATTTTCATGTTCCTAGGAGATTAAACCAAATTACAAATACTCTAGCTAATCAAATTTTAGATTGGCATCTTTCACACATATGAAAGAACATTGACATAAACATGTAAATACATTTTTTCACACGTGATCCATAAGACACAAAAGATCAAAAAACCATATATAATATCATAAAATAACCAGAGTACATAGATGGATGCAAGCGCCTAAAAAATGGGACTAATAATGAGTCACAGGGCTTATGCCCTCAAAAAATATATACAAGTAAGTGCTCGTGGAACGTAAAAAGTCTAAATAGGTTTAGGGCCTATGGGCCTTGTTATAATATTCCACAGCATGGGCTAAATGCCTAAACAATCGAACCCACGTTCGAGGTGCCCCCACTACATGAGGCTGCATGGATGGTGGTAGGTCCTCTATCTCTGCCATCGGGACTATGCGAGTGAGTGCAGTGAAGTTCTGCTCAACTCGTCTAAGGACCCTCTCAGCCTCCTCAATTGGGAGGTTCCCTGCTATTGCTTCTCCCCCAGTGGCGGCAGCTGCGGCTTCTGGCCAAGGATGACACTTGTTTCGTGCATAATCGACAGGTCGCACAGGTCCCACATCTGCATGCAACAAACATATACCTGTCAAATACTATGGCATATAAAAAAAAATGATATATATAACAAAAATGACATAAAAATCACATATGCAAACAAAAAAAACTACAAAGGTGGAGACTTACCCATCTCCCCTCGCTTCTCACCAGGAGGCACAGGTATCTCAGGATCTCTAGAAAAATCTATCCTTGCATATGGGTAATCCTCGATCATAGGGATCTGTCGTGATAGCCAAGCAAAGAAGTCATCATCAAAGGACTCATTGGTCTTTCCACCACCCTTTTGCGGCAGTAATACTGCCCATCTACATACTGTAGGAAAAGAGGCCTGATGTCCTCGTACCACTTCCTGAGGACTAAAGCTCAGAACTCTCTCAAATAAAAATGAACACAAAATCATCTCGAACCCAAAGTTCCTCTGTGTTCGTTGTTGGCAATCTGTCAATTTCCTCTTCATACACTCAAGTAGTGTGGTACTCCAGTAAAAAATCCATGCATTCAAGCACTGGATAGCACAGTTCATCTATGCGTGAGACACCTGATGTAAGGCTGCTGAACCGGTAATCCATCCAATTAGTAATAATATCACCTGCATCGATAGGTTAGTGATCTTACTGATGGGAAACTGGGAGATCACGCAGGTTGTCCCAGCCTCACAGTGCTCGGCTATCAGTTCCGTTATGTTATGTGGCCCTGTAGAAAAAGTCCTGAAGTTGACTGGTTCCCCTCTCCTTGAGAGGCCAGTCAAAAAGTAGATATCCTCTGTGGTGAGCACCAGTGATTGCCCCTCTAGCATGAAGGCCTCTGCATCAGGATGCCAGTAGTCAATCAAGGCATTCAGTAGCCTTGGTTCCACTTGCATAAATGGACACAGGAAAATCTTAAGTAAATCACATTGCATCAACACAGCCATGACATTCGGATCTCCCGCGACCAACTCACTAATTTCTTCATGCTCCCTTTCCCTCCACTAGACATACATCCTGCCAACACAACAAAGTTCAGGAGGGTCAGTTCTCGCTCTTTAGTTCCTTTTTTGCTATAAAAGGAGGGTCCACGCGAGATGTAGAGGCAACAGTCGTGTGTACACATAGATAGACTTTACTCTGCCTAAGTGTACACGTGGCTTGTCCAGAGACAGCCCACGTGTACCTAGGGACGACATTTTAAAGGTCGACGCCCACCCAAAAAATGAAAGCAAATGCAAAATTGAAGAATTGAATAGCTAGATAGGGGACTTTGTACTTACTTGGTCCAAGAGGAAGTACTTACTTACGGGTCTCCTTTTAAGCCCTTTTCAGGCCCTCTAAACATGAAAATATTGTTGAGCGATCTTGTGGCCTTTAACGCTCGTTAAATTGAAATTTGAAGTCACATCTGTCTGGTGGTAGTTTACCCCTTTTTCGGTCCAGACAGTCAACTGTACGAACAAAGGTATACTCTATGGAACTTCCATTCTTTAGAAGAGTACTCCCAGGTATAATTTTATCCCTTTTTCAGGCCTGAGGGACTAAACTTACGAAAAAGAAACCCCCACGGAGTCCATAGTTAAGCTCTTTTCAGACTCCCTAAAATTGAAAAGATCGTCGAGTGACCTTATTCTTTCACACTCGTTAAATTGGTCCAGAAGAATATTCCTGACGGAGTCCATAGTTAAGCTTTTTTCAGACTCCTTAAAAATGAAAAAATAACCGAGTGATCTTGTCCTTGTCACACTCATTAAAATGGTTTTGAATCGACGTCTAATCGGTGCTAGTTTACTCTTTTTCGAACCGACTAGACTATCTTCGAAAAAGGTACCCCATTGGAGTCTCCTTTTATGTTTTTTCAGATTCTCTAAATATGAAAAACCACCGAGCTTACCTTCTCTGGGCTCGTTAAACTTACATCGAAGGATGTTACCATTGTGTGTTTTATTAACCACATTTGCATACCTTATACACCAACCTTGTGACAGTTTGCTTCTGCGTTTTAACACCTTTAGCCGCCGGAGGATTTTTCCCGAGTATCATTTTACTAGAACATCAGTCTTGTCTTCGTGCCTTGAACTTGTATGTTTGCAATACTTGTTCCTCCATTGTAACGTAATCTTCCTTTATTCTTTTTGCCACAATTATCAAAAAGAACAAAAAAATCAAATATACCCCAAAAAGAGGAAGGGAAAAGTATTTTATTTATTGCCAGCATAATGAGTCACCCTTGGATAAAGAACATCTGTCTATTTGTTCATCAGACTATGGGATGTAGTATGACCTTAGGAAGATTTTCTCGCTATATAGAGTTGTGTCCTCCACCGTTTGGTTATTCTTCCAAACATATGGAGAGTTTGTGTTGCCTCCTGCTTTGTAGACTTATGATTAACATACATGCTGCCTGACTCTCATCACTTGTCATGCTATTGTCCAAGGGAAGTTTGTCACTAAGCCTGACTCGGCCCCTCTACAATATGTCTCTTGTCCACATACCCGGCCATCCTGAACATCCAATCAAGACCTTGTTCGAAATCACTGAAGCCTTCAGTCCGATCATCAAGATTATCAAGTCCATGACTGACGAGCCATCAAATACCTCTGGGTAGTGCAGTCATACACTCATATTACACTCCTACCCGAGTTTTGAAGATTTTGAAGTTGTTGCTCGAGCTCTGAAGATCTCATCTCCATCCATCAGGACGAATCAACTTCTAGAAGATGGATACTCTATATGTATATCTTTTTGATTTCGATATGTAGCTCCGTTGTGTATTGTTCGCGGCTACTCTTTATAGTTATTTGACATGGATCTAAAGTGTATTTGATTGGTAGCCCTGGTTCTATTTTATCCTGAGCATGGGTATGCCCGCCTCAGTGAGACATTTGTTATTTTGCAGACGACACCTCCCGGTTCCTGATCCTTGGGCTCAATCGTTCAACACATTAGTAAATATTGGTAATGTATTTCGGCCATTAGATGCTCTTCTAACCTCACACATTAGGGTACATCTGTTATAACCCTAAATTGCACCACACATGCTTACCTGGCATCAGGCCAACTCATATCCCTTCTTTTCCAAAACACTGCTGAATAACTCTTTGAAAATCCTCTTGAATAAAGGCACACGCGCCCTAACTCATTACTGCACACATGTACATGCTAGCTGACCCAAAACAACCCGCGTGGACCGAAAAAAGCATGAAAAAAGGAAATTTTCTGACGAAACAAAAAGCTATGGGTGAGTTAACTGAAACTCCCAGCCATGCATGGCCGAGGGTTCATCCAAATACCTAGCTCCTTCTAGCCTATAAAAGAAGGGGTAGGGGTACCATTTGAAAGGAGGAAAAATATAGCAAAGAAACTCTTCCCATTTACGTATTCCCATTGTCCCAACCCTTTAGCCTTTCCTAATGCCAAAGGAGATTTAAAGAAAAGCAGTTGAAGGACAGAAGAAGAGGAGCCTAGGATCAAGTTCAAGGAGCGGTGGCTGGTCTCAACTTTTGTAATTTGACTCATTTTAAGTAATAAAGAGAATGCTTTTCCCGTCCCAATTCATGAAATTTTTATGGTTTGATTAGTTTATGTTTGATTTCTAACCTGTTAGTATATAAGTAGTATGCATGCATAGTTGTTGCTCGTCTTGAATGCAAGTCAACTTTGGAAGGAGTATTGCAAACAAGTAATCAAGAACAATGGAGGGTCAACATAAAATGCCGGTAACGAGGTAGGTTGATCTTTCCATGCATTTATTAAGAAAAGGGGATTTAAATCTAGGGATGAAGGTAGAAAGTAATCTCTATTCGGTCATATCTGCATGCAAAGTCTGAACTCTATTTGCTAGTCCGTAGGGTGTTTTTCCCCAACAAAAACTCCTTGACTCAATCTGGAGTTCAAGGAAATATTTTGATGCCATCGACATCCTCGTCATGTCACGTTTCCTACATAGTCAAGAAACCTCATCATAATACTTGTCAATGCTATATATCAATATTAATAACATATCAAATTTCCATACTCAATCATAACATAAATTCATAAACAAAAATAGGTAATCATAATGTACCATGTTTTAACCAGATCACTTGCACACAAGTGTCCTCAAAGAATAATCAATGTTATGAAATGTGGTTGGTGAAATCTGTATGTTACATACACCCCTTCTTGTTTTAAACCTCGTCCCAAAGTTTGTACAATCTAACAATAAAAATGATAATATAGCTGCTACTAATTGATGTGTCAAACTATCAAAATAAATAAGGAAACTATCGACGCATCTCATATGCATCCTCCCAAGTAGCAGAATGTGGACTATAAATGTCCCACTGGACCTTGACCTGATCGACTATTCGACACTTTAGCTATCGAGTGCGATGGTCCAGTATGCATATTGGATCCTTTATGAGAGAACCCTTGTCTGATATATGCAATGCACTCATGTCAATAACATGTGACAGATTTGAAATATAATGACGTAAAGCTAAGATATGAAACACATCGTGCATATGCCTCAAAGAATCAGGTAAGGCTAGTTGGTACGACATGGTTCCTTTCTTTTCTACAACCTCAAAAGGTCCCAAAAAACTTGGAGAGACTTTATCGATGGTTCCAAACTTAATCAAACTCTTTTGCAGCTTCACCTGCAAAAACACTTTATCACCAGTCTCATAACTACGATTAATACAATGCGCATCCACTTAACTTTGTTGTCGGTCTTGCACTTCCTTAATACTTTTCCTTATGGATTGCATCTGATATTCCATTTCTTGAATCACTTCTGGTCCCACTAGGATCGTATCCTCTAGTCGATCCCAACTCAAAGGTGTCCTATACGGTCATCCGTATAGAAACTCGAAAGGTGCCATCCTTATTGTAGTCTCATAATTGTTTTTGTACGCAAATTCCACCAATGGTAAAAATTCTTCCCAACATTTCTGTTGATCCATCACGTACATTCAAAGCATATATTCTAGAATTTGATTCGTTCTTTCCATTTTTTCATCTGTTTCGGTGTGATATGTTGTACTAAAATTCAATTGCATTCCCAAAGCATCTTGGAAACTAGTCCAAAAACATTCAATGAATAGTGATCCTCTATCAAATATTATCTTCCTTGGTACACCATGCAATATTACAATTTTGTTAACAAAAATTCTAGCTATGTCCGGTGCTTGATATGTTGTAGGAACTGGGATAAAATGCACACTCTTCGTCAAAGTTTCAAAAACTAGAAAAATATAGTCATATCTCCTTGACGTCAATGGAAATCCAACAATAAAATCCATCAATATAACTTCCCATTTCGATTTAGGAATCACATGAGGTTATAATAATCTTGTTGGATACCTATGTTCAACCTTCACTTGCTGACATTCTAAACATATTGACACATAGTTGACTATATTAGTTTTCATTCCCTTCCAAAAGAATAGTGGCTTAAGATCTTCCTTCATTTTTGTGACTCCAGGATAAGCCATATACATCGCTTAATGAGCTTCATTCAAAATTAACTTTCTCAATTCGTCATTTGGTGGTATATAAATTATGCCATTATACATTAGTATCTCGTCACTTTCCAAAGAATATCCCTCATATCTAGGTATCATCATGGTATCTTGTCTGATATTGTCTTTTACTTCCTTGTACCAGTTGTCATCAATCTGTAACGTTAAAATATTTTCTCTAAGATTCCTCTTTAGTGGTATTATTGTGAAAATGCATGGTCTTCGACTCAACGCATCTGCTACTCTGTTAACTATTCCTTTAAAATATGTGATTTCAAAATCATATTCACTTAAAAGTTTCAGCCAACGTCTTTGTCGTGCATTCAAGTCACTCTGAGTAAAAATCTGTTGTAATCCACTGTGATCAGTTTTCAACTCGAATTTCCATCCAATAAGATAATATCTCCAAACTCCTAAGGCATAAACAATCTCTAGTAATTCCAAATCGTGGGTTGCTTAATTCTCTTCATGCCTTCTTAATTTACTCAAAATATACATGATAACTCTACCTTCTTGCGTTAGTACTCCACCCAGTCCTTCCTTGGATGTGTCTGTGCATACCAAGAATTTCCTGTCCATATCCAAAACTTTCAATATCGATGTTGTTGTTAGCAATTCTTTAAGATTATGAAATTCTTCAACACATTTTTCTAACCATACAATTTTTTTATTCTTCTTTTCCAGTTTCGTAATTGGATTTTCTATTCTTGAGGAAAATTCGATGAAACGTTGATAATAACCTGCTAATCCCATAAAAATGTGTACCTCTTACACGTTCGTCAGTGTTGGCCACTCCAAAATAGCCTCTACCTTCCCTAGATCCACATAGATGTTGAAGTAATGTAACTGCGAAGAGCATTCTTATTATTTTGTTATTGGATTAAATCCCCATTGTGGATTAATCATGTCATTATTATTATTTTTATTATTAGATTAATCCCCATTAAGGATTAATCAAGTCGGTAATTGTATAAGGACCAA
>ML785059.1:332676-369069 GCA_009831015.1 Picea engelmannii
TGGTCATCGGACAATTATAATGTAAAGAATAAGAAGTCGGCCCCAACAGTTATAATGAAAGGGCCAGATTTAATTAAAGGTGGATTTACCCACCTAGTGAGAGAGGTCGGCCCAGCCAGTTGGTGACTCTTCACACGTGCCAGGTTAGTATAAATAAGAGGCTAGCACCTCACTTCTATCACACACTTCACTTGCTCATGTTCTTATGAGGCAAGTTGATGTTTCAAGTTGGTGAGAGAAGAAGAAGGGTGGCACATCTCTTGGAGGAGGATTTTCTGTATTGGTTGAGTTATCTCTTGAACTTTTGATAAGCTATTTATGATAAGGAAGTTTTGCAGGGTTTTCTTCCCCTAGAGGGTTTCCCAGGATAAATGTTGTGTCTATTGTGGATGTGTATTTCTCAGTGATCTTGTGCTTATTATGCTCTTATATTTATGAAATGCAAAGAACTATAATGATAGCATAAACATTAACAATAGATACCTTCTCCATAAATAATATGTCCCAAATATTGAATCTTCATCTGATAAAAGGAACATTTCGATAACTTTCCTACAACTTGTTTTCTCTTAAACACTGCAGAACTAATATCAGGTGTTCATCATGCTCCTCTTTCATTCGAGAGTAAATCAATATATCGTCAATAAATACCTATATGAACTTGTCCAAGTATTCACAGAATACCCATTCTTTAAACTCATAAATACTCCAGGGGCATTTTTCAATCCAAAAGGTAACACAAAAAAATCGTAATGTCCAAATCTTGTCTTAAACACTGTTTTAGGAATGTATTCCTCTTTGATTCACAATTGGTGATATCCTAATCTCAAATCAATCTTTGAAAATACGGTCTCTCCCTTCATTTGATCAAATAATTCATCAATTATCGGTAACAAGTATTGATTCTTGATCATGGATTTGTTTAATTGATGATAGTTAATGAAAATTCTCCATGATCCATCCTTCTTCCTTAAAAATATTACTAGCGCACCCCACAGTGATACACTTGCATGTATAAGTCCCAAATCCAACAACTCCTTCAGTTTCATATTTAACTCTTTCAATTTAGATGTCAACATCCGATATGGCATTCTAGAAATTGGTTCTGTTCTAGGTCTTATATCAATAGTAAATTCCAATTCTCTATTTCTTGGTAAACTTGATAGTTCTTTAGGAAAAACATTGAAAAAACTATGATACTACTGGAAAGTCCTCCAATATTTCTACGTCACCTTTTTCATTAAGGGATAATATGGCATGTGAATTAAATCCCTTACACATGTTTTTCTGTAACTGTAGGGAAGAAGTAAATATTAGCGATACTCCTTGGTTTCTTCCTACAATTACTCTAATCTATCCCAAATCATCAATTAATCTTAATATCTTTGTATTGTAGTTAAGTATCACATCGTGTGATTCTAACCAATCCATTCCAATCACAATATTGTAGGATCAGAAGATTGTGACATAAAGGTTTACATTTGCGACAAAATCACCCAAGTTAATGTTACAATCCTTAACCTTCCCTCCAACCTTTTGCTTGGATCCAGATGCCATTTTTACACAGCTAAAGTCGTCTTAATCGATTTCCTTCACCTTAATTATTTTAAGTGCAACAATAGATATACAAATTTTAGTAGCTCCTGAATCTATCAAAATACTAAACCGCCGATTTGATATCATACTTGAAGTCTCGAGCACTATGGAATGATGTTCGGCCTGGAGGTTATACACTGCTGCATGAATCCAATGGGCCTTTCCCAAATATCCCATTGTCATCTATCCTGCTAATCCAAAAGCTCTTTCCTTCTCAATAGGACAATTTCTTTGATAGTAGGGCTCTCCACAAGTCCAACATCCGTTCTCAGGGATGATGCTCCTAGTTCTAGAGGAAGAATCTATTGGTCTAGAGTTTTGAGGTGGTTTTTTTTGTAGAACATAATACTTCTACTATTGTTGAGGACGAAGTGATTACTACTGCATTGGTTCTTTATAAAGAGTCCTTTGATTGGTAGCCTGTTTGCATGGTGTAGAAAATATAGGTCCTCTAGGTGTATCACGATGCCCAGAAGTCTGTCTAATGAGTGTCTACTGCTGTGATGCTCTATGTTGCATCTGTCCCATCTGGCTAACAAAAGTCATACCTTGAACCCCATTGTTAAGATCTTCTTCAGTGAAAAAATATTTTTGTACTGCATTTTGCAAAGTGTGAGGCATCAAAATCCTCACCTTAGCATGAATGTTGTAGTTGATACCAAACACAAACTTATTCATCTTTAACATTTAATTTTTCAAGTGCAGAGCATATCTAAGCAACTCCATAAATCTAGCCTCATACTCCGGTACTATACAAATACCCTATCATGAAGCGTTGAATTCATTTAGCTGGTGCTCAATGAATTCCTCAGATAATTATCTCTCTCGAAATCTATCCTTAAACAATTCCCAAGACACTTCCTCAATATCCATAATCAGCTGTGGTAAGAGTGTCTTCCACAAAAAAAATCACACTCACTTTCATTTGGAATATCTCTATGCATACCTTCATGTTGGAGGTATAATCACATAATGCAAAGAACATTGCCATATTCTCCAACCAAGCTTCAACAACTAAACCGTCTGTGGAATCCCAGAACTTGGGAAATTTTACTTTCTCGAGTTCCCTATAAACACTACCACTGACTATAGGAGGGCGCTATGAACCCTCATTGGGTACATAATCCCTTCCCTCATCACGATCAAATTGATTTATTAATGCCTATGACATCCTCTGAAAATATCTCATCATACCCATGACATCTCCCATTGCAAATTTCTCCTGCTTAGTAGTTTGTTCCTCTCCTTGTGGAGTAGATCCATTGGGTGTGGATTCACTGGGAGGAGGCATACCTCTTCCTCCCACACCCCGATGTCTACTCATTCTCCATCCTCTAACCATGATACAAGTATATAAAAATTTCAATTGATATTAGAGATATATCATAATTTAAACAAGATTTCATTGGAAGCCGTAACAAGTCTTGTGTCATAGAGTAGAACCCTGCTCTGATACCATATGTAACGACCCTATGTGATTTCATTCAAGAATGTATGAGTAAAAAAAAAATACTTAGTAACCATAATAGTCATAAGGTAAAATTTGTAATTCATGCAACTAATTCCAAGATGAACATGTGATAAGGTAATATTTTCGCTCAACAAACCTAATTAAAATAATTAATAATAAGTAATTTAGTCTAAAACTTAATGTAAAGATCCTATATAGTAAACCGATATGGTCTACTAGTAAGTTCATTTAATCCACTTCCTTAAGGTTTCACATCTTGCGCAAATCCTTAATTTGTTGTAGCGCAAGTCACAAATTCATATTCAATTTGATTTGTACCAATCAATAAGTAAACATGATTAATACTTTGTTACATGAAACATTAACATAATTCATAACATCGGTCGAGTATATATATAAATAGCAGGAATAAGTGGTACATTCTTATTATCAATCAAAATGATATGAGAAAAATAAAAGCATTGATCATTTATTTCCTCTTCCTATTCTCCATGTAATTAATATATTATATGAAACAACCTTCTAAAATGTATTATTAAATTCCAAAAGTATCAACATATGATAATCTGTCAAGGGAAAAAACATTTACAAGATAGCAACATTTCCATAATAAATATAGAACTTCATGCATATATATATATATATATATACATTTTAATACTATTATTATTAACATTTAACAAAGGATTATGACAATAATGTTTAGACTGCCTTCTATGTACTCTTGGTAGTAAAAATAGTATCTTGCAAGGTGACCCTCAAACCCTAAACCCTTTAAAAGTTTCAACTCACCATAGTTAGTTATTAAAACATCTGGTATTAATTCTGGAGTTAACTACCAATTTCTCAACATCGGTCGCTATAATCCAAGAGCTATGTTTTTTCTTTTTTAAAACTGTTATCTTGAATACCCCAGAGTTTAGTCTACGGTGGAACTCTTAACCAATTTTGACCGAACTACTAAAGTAAACACTCAGTGAATCTTGATTTTCAATCCACCAATATCTCAGAAATTTAAGTTGGAACAATCCCAAGCACTCGTATGTGTAAATGTTTACAAAATAATTGCATGATACAAATACAAGTGGTGCACTACGCTAAACTTTGATACAGTTTCTCAAGGTTATAAAGAGTGGTGGTATGTTGCCAATGGGTAATCTGTAAAGTATAATGGTTGGTTCTGATAAAAGAGATTTGAATTATCATATTGAGATACGAGAATGCACTATCATGGGTACATGTATAAGGACTGTTAATAGTGGATACGCATGTCCTTTTTTTAACCTTCTTTTCATGCACAGTGTCTAGGCTGGTTAAGAAGAAGAATATTGAATTCTGGAAGAGATAGCAAATGATAATGGTGCTAAAGATAGTTGTTAGAACAGGGGCATACCCAGGGTTCAACGCTACAACAATGCACCAACAAAACCCTAACTATCGGCCCTTTCGGAAACACCTGCGAAGCAGATGAAGTCTCACCCGAGGTAGAGGTAGGGGTGGTTGCGAGACTCAGGTGTATTCAACCTTAGCTGGGACACAGATTTGTGATTATAACACTTAGAAATCAACTAACATAGATCATTCATCAATATTCAACCCTTATGATACTTCACAGACAACACAGAGCATCGCAGTATGTACTTAGATCTAAGATAATTCAACACTTAGCCACAACAAGATAGATAAGGTTTGACAGATCAAGCACTAAGCATATTACATACCATATCTAACATTCATTCGTATCTCAGAAGCACAAAGCATAAACAGATCTATCTAAACACATCAAAACACTTAGCCAAGGAAGAGAAGAACATATCAGGTCGAGGCACAAAGCATAACACACATATTTACCATGGTTCACCCCCACCCTGGGGCTATATCCACAAAGTCTTCTTCTTTATTAGCTTCAGTTAATCAGGTTACAACACAGAGCCATCCAAATCCCTCTTCGCATAGGAAAAAAGATTTGCGCAGCTCGCTAGATCCTTCTTCCTTGCGCTTCAACACAAATCCTTTCACAACCTCCTACAACAACTTGCACTGAGCTTTGCAAGTCTCTTACAATCATGCACAAAGCATTTTCAATCCACATTCGATCACATAAATCTCATTACTGGCACTAAGCCATAGACTCTCTTCTACCTCACCTAGACATCTATATATACATACAAAATAGGCCTAAACAAGGGTAAACCCATGGGCCGACATCCAAATCCCATTACATTATCCCTAAAAACCCAAAAAGGACCCAAAAAGGGTCTAGCTTCCACAATTTATGCTTCGTGTTGTGCTCCATCTTTGAAAAGCTATCGAAGTCCCAAAAACGGTCAAATATGACCAAGTGTTCCTCAAAACTTGGTCAAGGGCCAACATGCCCCCAACACTCACTTGTGACTCATCCCAAGTCACTCAGGTTTGGGTAACATTGCCTCAAAGGTCTTGAGCTTGGCTCAAGCTACTTCAACGTGTCTCTGTGCTACTGCTTCTTGCTCAACGAATTCCTAAACAACTGCTTCGTTGATAGGTCCTTCCAGTTGCTGCTTGACTGTAACAACTACTTGTTCTAGTAGTTTTCCTTGGCCTTAAATTTATTTAAATAATAGGTAGGTCACCTCCTGGCTTGACTAGAGTTTTTGGGTGACTTCCATCACTCTGTTCTGCATGGTAAAAACGAGTTGTTGGGCAGTGCACTGCTCCTGGGATCTTTTCATCCTCTCGATCGGTGACAAGAGCTTGAGTTGCGCCTATACTGTATTTGCATGCTGCTTTGTTTCTTGGAGTTGGGACTCCATTTTCTTCAACTATGGGTCTTCAGATAGTTGTTCATATATCTGTGTGCTTCTGCTACTTAGTTGTTTACATTTTGCAACAAGTGTTTTAATCCTCTTGACTGCATTCTGAGAATTCAATTCTCGCTGGTCGTTCACTTCTTATGGAGTCTATGGTATGGTCTGAAGATCTAATTCCATGACCCTTTGTTGAAGTTGCTGAATGAATTCAACCAGCTTCATCACTTGGCGCTCTATGGGCTCTTCGACCTTCTTCTCTAAGCCAGTCACAAAGTGAAATTCTCTGTTGACTACTTTTTCAATTCCTATCTGCTTTGTGAGCAGCTTCTCTTTCTCTTTTTGTATATTCGCTCTGTCTTCTTCAAATTTTTCTTGGAGATCATTCTTCTCTTGTTGCATGGCTTGGCGTTGTTCAATAATTTCCTCCTGTGCTTTCTTTAGGGCCTGGGTGGCCTACACTTTTTCTTCCTAAGCATGTTGAAGGTGTACTTCGACTGTATCAACAATCTTGAGGAGCTGAACTGATTCATCTCCCACATCTGTTGTTCCTTATGGAAGAAGTGTTGTAGAGATTTCTCGGCTAGACTAGAGTGCTTGTTGTACTCCTTGGAGCACGATCTCAATTTGGCTATACATTTATTCCTGCTTCTCCTCCTTCTTCTCTATGATTTCCTTTGAAGCATCATTGACCATTGCAACAAAGAAATCAAAGTCATCCAATGTGAGGGAAGTTCACATCTTGGTTACAGGGGTTCTTGGTTTCTTTCTGGAGGAAGATTTCAGAGGTGAGACCTTCCTTTTCTTCGATGAGTCTTCTTCATCCCTAGGAGGTGGTACTTCAAATTTCTATTGTTTAGCTTCTTCGTCATCACCTTATTAATCTAGTGTAATGGAATCCATCCTTAAAGATAGGATGTCAACATCCTGGACTTCTTCAGTCTTCTTCGTCGCCTTTGCTTTCTTTGTCTTACTGGGCCCAGGTGTATCCTACACAGTTTTGGGTCTGTCGATGTCGGACATTTCTGTGGGGTCTACTGAAACAAGTATTTCCGCCGACCATTCCTTAGTGATCTCTTCCAGGTCTTCTTCTATCAGCTTATAATAGGACTAAAGCTATTCCTGGTGCTCATCAGCATGTGGGGTTAGGTATATAAAGTGGCGGTCCACGCTGAACTTTATCAGAGGTCAGAATCTCTGCAAAGTGTTCGGGGTTATGCGAGGTTCACTCCTTATGGTTTATTTCAGTTGGTTACAGTACACATGGAAAACGACATTCGATTTCCATTGCTGGCTCATGTCATTTGAGTACCATAATGTATTGACCTTCGCAGCTAGTGGCTCAAAGGGGTCAAGGTCCGGGAAGGTTGCACCTTCTGGTAGCTCCCATGCAAAAAAAGCGATCAGTATCAGGAAGCAGCTAAAATGGAATTCATGCCCATGATCCCGAGCTTCTCTGCAGTCAATCTCCAGTTGATTCACCATGTACTTCGCCTAGTTCATCTGTAGTCCCTCTACACACTTTCCTACGAGGTCATATACAAAGCCAGATACTTGTGTTGGTCGATTCTTGCATACCAACTTCCCTGCAATCAGTTGGTATGTGAGGTGCACTGTGCCACTTTCAATAGAAGCTACCTTGTAGCCTCTCGCGCCTTTCTCAACATCTCCATAGGCTTCTTTGATCTTCTGTGCAAGAGCGCGGTCTGTGGTCTTTCCAGGATAGTACTCACGGGGATCAGGGCCCTGCATGCTAAGCTCAATGATCCTATTGATCAACACTGGATCAATAGTTATGCAATGGTCTAACCACAGGTATCCTCTGTGGTAACTTGCTAGCAACAATTTTACACAAGCATTCACCTCCTAGTGTCTGTCGAAGTGCAGTATTTTCATAACGTTGAGCAGAGTAGACTGCGCGAGGTTCATCGTCCATTGTTGAGGGATGAGATTCAAATTATTTCCCTTAGTTCTCATCAATTACTTATATGGGGAGAGCATGCTGTAAGCTTTACGGTCCCCCATGTTGAAGTCGCAAAACTTCAACTCTGTAACCTTGTCTTGATTTGCACGGTAGGTGCATACTCCTTTCGGTAGATATGCAGTGACTAAGGTGTATTCAAAGTCTCTAGGGACACTGTCCCTATTAATCTCACCACTCAGAGGGGGTATGTAAGCTGGTAGGATGGATGGCACTAACTTCACATTGGCTATGTCATCCTTATGCTTAGTTATTCTTTCTATGTCGGCTCGAGATGTTCCTGCTCGAGCAGTCGACGGGGAGGCTTGCACTTCTCTCGTCGATGATGCTTGGACTCTGGTGTACATTCTTCTTTCTGACATGGCTCTCTCAGTCATTAAATCGAGAAGGACCTATGTGATGGATTCCTCAAGTGCGGTGATCTCGTAAGACATACGCACTCAGGAAAGATAATTGGGGTCAGAATGATCTCAAAATGCCGCACTAGGATGAACAATCTACTTGTAATGATCATTGTAGACAATCACTAGTTCTATGGGATTCAAATTTTCAGTTGGAAAAAGTGTTCTTCGAGCATGGCGCAACGAGCTAAATACGAAATTCGTCAACAACTTGCTTGCAACGGGTATGAAGCTTCCATGAACATTGATCCATTCATTATGGAGTGGTCCAATGGTCTGGTGGTGATCCTTTAATGCTTTTTTGTCTATTCGGGGTGGAATTCGAATGGGTATTATCGGTCCAACGACTATATTTCTTTTCCATGACGAAGTGCCATATGTCGTTGTTCTGATATCCCGACGAAGCTCAATTCCTATGATTTTTTCTTCTGCGAAGTTTCCTCTAGAATCTTCTATAACTTTTCGATCTTGGCTCTCTTATTACTTAGCTTCCTATTCTTCTTCCTAGTGATCTTTGTCTCGATCATCCTTTTTCCATTCTGATTCTTATCTTCTCTCGACATAGTCACTTCACGATGGTGAGATTCTTTCTTCAGATCCAAGGGTAATAATCCTTCATTATATGGATTATGTATTTTGGTCTTCTGTGGTTCCTCTAATACTCTTATATCTTCAAAATCCAAGTCCTTGGTGTTCAATAGCTTAGATCTGTTCTCTTTTTCTTCCATAAAGTAGGCGATCCTTTTAGTCATAAATTCCATGAGTTCTTGTTTCTTCTGTTCTAGGGCTTCCTTTTCTTTTTTTCTTTGGAAATGGTCTTTTTCAATCCAGATCTTGCCTAAAAAAGTTGGAAATGGGGCATGGTCCTCAATAAATTTAATAACTTCTAATTATTCCTCCGTCGAAGCTCCATGGGTACTCATAGCTATCTGGGTAATCCTGCCACATAGGGTTACCATTTTTCTTTTAAACAACTCTATTTTTTCTAGTGAAGGAACCATAGCAGGCCTTCCTAGGGTTTCCCAAGTACTTTATGTCATAATGTTCATTTGTGTTCCCTCATCCAGAGCACAGTCAATGTTGAAGTCTCTTATTCTTACTTCGTTTTTCTCCTTTTCTTTGAAGATCTCTGACAAACTGACATCTTTATGTTCATCCAGGGTTTCTTTCATTTTCAGTAACATAATCTCTAATTCTTTCTGGGGTTCTTCTATAATCTTAGTCTCTTGATCTCCTTCAGAGTTTTCTTGCTCCATATTCAGCTTTTCAAGACTAGCAATCATTCTAGGGAAATCCAGTACTTCATGGTACATAGCCTTACAACAGAGGCAACTCGGGTTTCTCCCAGGGCATTCCTTAGCAAGATGTCTTGGTCTTTTGCAACTGTAACAAAGAGTTAATCCTCTCTTTCTCTTCAATTATCCCCAACTCTTCTTATACTGCGTGCTAGGATCATAATGGCTAGACTGCAAAAATTTCTTTCTAGGGTCTTGCATCCATTGGTTAGTCCAAAAATTATTTCTATGCATAGGTATAACATATCTATCATTATACTTATTAGATCTATTCATATCAAACGTTCTTTCATCTAACAATGCCCTAGTTTTCAAGCTAGGAAAAAATCCATCAAGCATACCTAAATCCATACTTTAGAAACAAAAATTTTCACTTATTTTACTTCTACAGGGCACAAAGCTTCCAGATCTAAGAATTTTTAACTATTCTTACCTTTATTAGAGCACAGAGCTTACAGATCTTACTTCTTTTCTTCAGTATCAACCTCTTTTCTTGCATATCTGACTTCTTTCCTTCAGATCCGTCCTTCCTTCTTCAACACAAATCTTTTTAGATCAAGTGGATCACTGTGCACTAGGGAATAGATCCATGCACAGAGATTTCACAGTTTCAGGGTGAATCTTTGCACAAAGCTTCTTCTGCTTAGTTCCCAACAATCACAGTTTCAGTTCTCAGCAAGAGAACCATTTGTTGGGACAGGGGAAGACCCAGGGTTCAATGCTACAAAAATGCACCAACAAAATCCTAACTACCGGCCCTTTCAGCAACACCTGCGAAGCATATGAAGTCTCACCCGAGGTAGAGGCAGGGGTGGTTGCGAGACTCAGGTGTCTGCAACCTTAGTTGGTACACAAATATGTGATTATAACACTTAGCAATCACCTAGCATAGATCATTCATCAATATTCAACCCTTATGATACTTCACAGACATCACAAAGCATTGAAGTATGTACTTAGATTTAAGATAATTCATGAATTAGCCACAACAAGATAGATTAGATTCAATAGATCAAGCGCTAAGCATCTTACATACCAGATCTAACATTCATTCGTATCTCATAAGCACAAAGCATAAATAGATCTATCTAAACACATCAAAGCACTTAGAAAAGGAAGAAAAGAACACATCAGGTCGAGGCATAGAGCACAACATACATATTTACCGTGGTTCACCCCCACGCTGGGGCTACGTCCACAAAGTCTTATTCTTTATTGGCTTCAGTTAATCAGGTTACAACACAGATCCATCCAAATCCCTCTTCGCATAGGACAAAAGATCTGCGCATCTCGCTAGATCCTTCTTCCTTGCACTTCAACACAAATCCTTTCACAACCTCCTACAACAACTTGCACTGAGCTCTGCAAGTCTCTTACAATCATGCACATAGCATTTTCAATCCACATTCGATCACATAGATCTCATTACTAGCACTAAGCTATCGAATCTCTTCTACCTTGCCTAGACATCTATATATACATACAAAATAGGCCTAAACATGGGTATACCCATGGTTCAACATCCCGATCCCATTACATTATCCCCCAAAACCCAAAAAGGACCCAAAAAGGGTCTAACTTCCACGATTTTTGCTTCGCGTTGCACTCCATCTTTGACAAGCTGTCGAAGTCCCAAAAATGGTCAAATATGACCAAGTGTTCCTCAAAACTTGGTCAAGGGCCAACAATAGCATTTGTAACATGAAAAAAAAGATAAGGGCTGCCTCTCGGTGTTGGTAGGGCACATCGACAAAGGAAAAGTGTGACTAGCAAAACCCTCCTTGGCGCAGGGTCCTTAAGTTTCATTCTAGTTATTTTGAAAATATTCAAGAATAAATAAGAGTTGGACTTAGATCTTCACCTTTTTAGAGTCGACTTATCCAAAATCCTTAGTAAATAAAATTCATTTCTATACTTATAGGAATATAAGGCTTCTCTCAGATGTTCGATCCAATTTCAATAACGTTACATAATTATGAGAGAAAATTTAGATTAATCGTTTGGTTCAAGCTTATACTTCTATCTTAAACAATATAACCATTTCTTAATAATAAATTATCGATACTACCACTGATCCATGCAAAACATTTCATTCTCTTCTTATTTGTTTTTAAAAGAAAGCAAGTAGTTACATAATTAAATTATCGATTTCACAATTCGATCTATACACATTTTTTTTTTAAAGGTACAGGTAGATACAAAAATAACTCAACATTTGATCATTCAGTCCACGTAGAAATTCTAAAGGCCTAGATAGATACAAATAACTTTTTGATTCCACTATTGGAACAATACAATCTTCTTTTAAACAATATTGTTATATATCAAACCATAATTCAATTAAAACTCACAACACATGCATATACAATAACTAATCAAATATTCCATTAAGAAAAATAACTATAACAATTGAGTACCGTAACCAGAAGAGTAAAATATATTGGTGGTCTTCAACTTCAAGACTTGTGCACGTCCTGCTTGCTTCCACCTGCTAATTGAAAGACTTCACCGGTACCTCCAAGCCAACGCTAGGGGTACTCTTCTTCCCCCTTACCCTCCCGAGCTACAAAGGGGTCACACACAGAGTTTCAGATCTAAAATAGCTCAAGGTTTCCCTCACAAGGATATGCTTCCACCTCTTGCACAAACTTGCAACCCAACTCACAAAAGTAAACTCAGTCCATAGAAATTTTACCAACATTTCATTCATCCATCAATAGGGTACCTTCCCTCTTTCTCACCATTCTTTTTATAATAAAAATTGTCTTGGCACTTGTCAATCCATGCACAAATATATATTTTTTAATAATTTAAATAGAGATTATTTACCCCCAACACATGTCACACTTTCCCCATTTTGCACATGTTTAATCCTTTTTAATTTAAATAATTATGTAATTTCCCTCACACTCCTCAATTAGTTCCTAGATTTTCTCTTAGTTGTCCCTTTGTTCCCCAATTCCTCTTTTATTGTGTCCCCTAACCAATTTACAGTTGGAGTTTGATTAGGACACTTCTCTTAGTTAGGATTTAGAGGTTGATTGACTTATGATACTAACTCTATGTTGATAACCCATTCTCTCATGAATATATTTTCTTTTAATTAAACTTATTTTTTATTAATTTCAAGCACACATTGTCCACATGTATTAATTTGTTTCCCCTTCTCTAGATTTTAATTAGAATAATCTCCCTTGGACCCATTTCTACCATTTCTAGAATTTTATTAGGCATAAAAAAAATTATATTTTATTATGTTCCCATTCATAATTTAATATAAAATTATATAAATTCATTTCTCTTTTTTATCAGTTCTACATAATTGTTTTATTCCCTACTCTAACAAAGTCTAAGTATTCTTTTTATTTTCTAAGTTCTTCTAGATTTTTGTCGACCCATAAATTTATTCATGTGACGTGCCCTTTAAGACGCACCTTCATGCTCTAAGGGTGCCACTCGCCATTGACTTAGTTTGGAAGTTGTCTGGTGCTTGGAGTTTGTTAGCACTAGGAATCACCCTCAGACTGTAATGAGGATAAGCCCAGTACCCATCAGTTTATATGTCACAATGAATATATTTAAAGGGGGTCGAATGGGTGCAGACTCAAGATAATATCGTTCTAACTTAGAAAATTGGACCAACATGCACAAGCATGTGAGGTCTTGATTAACTTCAATCAGTAAGTTGTAGTAAGGGTGAGTAGCAGGAAGAATTAGAGAGAATAATGTAGAGGTCCAACTCTTGATGGTAGACAAGAGAGGGATACAAAAATTGACTGTAATCATCTACCTAGCGACTCCACATTAGAGACTCCACTGGGGAGGATCCTATTGATAGAAAGATGAAGAGAATGACTAGGTGTCATCTTATGAGATTTCTTCGTGAACTTCCGTTGTTCTTTATCAACTCATTTTTGTTTTTCCCTTCACATATAAAGAGGATCATATTTTTCTTTGTTTATTCGGTTGATCACCAACCTTCCTTTATATATCCATCCTTGGAAGAAGCATACTTGCTTTCTGCCTGTGTTGTAGATGCTGACATTATATTCTCAACTCAACCTACTCATAAATATGAGATTTATATTGAAAACAACCTCATGGTAACATCCTCATGAACTATCTCAAACTGGTCAATAAAATTCTCGAAAACCTCCACATGCCTCTCCGCTATAACATGATCCTCTCCAGAAAAATGAGGAACGTGCTTAAAGAAATCAAGAGGATAAGGATGAAGATGATATGGAAGATTTAAAGGTTTAAACAACTTGTCTTTGATTCTAGTTTGAAAACTAGTGGGATGAATATGAGGCTTAACACACTCATGGAAAGGATCAATAGTAGCAGTAGGATGTGATGAGATTTGAGGAGGCTGTGGATCAGTTTCAACCTCCCTAGGGCTACAAGGGTGATCAATTTCAGGAGGGGTTTCAATATGAATCTCATCTTTATGAGTAGGCTGAGTTGAGGATATAATATCAACATATACAACACATGAAGAAAGAGGGTCTGTCTTCCAAGGATGGATATATAAAGGAAGGTTGGTGATCAACCGAATAAACAAAGAAAAATATGATCCTCTTTATATGTGAAGGGGAAAACAAAAATGAGATGATAAAGAAAAACAAAAGTTCATGAAGAAAGCTCATAAGATGATACCTAGTCATTCCCTTCATATTTCTGTCAATAAGATCCTCCCCAGTGGAGTCTCTGATGTGGAGTCACCAGGTAGATGATTATAGTCAATTTATGTATCCCTCTCTTGTCTAACATCAAGAGTTGGATCTATGTCGTTCTTCCTAGGGAGATCTTCAATATGCTCAAATCTCTCCTTGACAATGGCACCATTTATGTTAGCACTAGGAATCACCCTCAGAATGTAATGAGGATAAGCCCAGTACCCATCAGTTTATATGTCACAATGAATAAATTTAAAGGGGGTCGAATGGGTACAAACTCAAAATAATATCGTTCTAACTCAGAAAACTAGACCAGCATGCACAAGCAGGTGAGGTCTTGATTAACTTCAGTTAGTAAGTTGTAGTAAGGGTGAGTAGGAGGAAGAACTAGAGAGAAGAATGTAAAGGTCTGCTATGGACATCCGGTCTTCCAGCAGCCTAAGGATGAACAACTAAGAAAACAAGATCCTCTTGGATTCAAAGTTTTAGAAAAGGCTAGTGAACATTACAACATAACTGCAAATCAAACCTACATTACAATAAGGCCATAACAATCCATGTGAATCTTTCAATCATGGACACTCCAACAATAGAGGTAAACAAGACGAAAAAATAAGATGACTTAGATTAAACCAGAAGTCTCTATTACATAACCAGAAAACTAGAAGCTTCATCAAAATTTCACAATATGGGAGCCTAGCTCAACCATCGACCATTACAAAATATCAAAATGACTCCTATATACTCAAAAACTATTCTCCATTACCAGCAGAGGTGTGCTTGAGCTTCTCGTCCAATGCTATATGTGTCTTCTCAGTCAGATTGCGCATGCAGTCTCCTCTGTGCATGCCTTCCCCTGTCAGAGGCAATCTTTTCTCTGTCGTTCCTTTATGTCTTTCCATTTATGCAGTGAGACGTAATTTACAACTGCCCCCTCACTTCATTAACTGCCTTTTCTTAGGATTGAAACATGGATTAATGCCCAGGGGGTGGCCACACGCTGCTCTCGGATAGGATTCTATATAAACATGTGATTGCAGGGCCGCTCAAAGGTGTTTTGGGTTCACACCGCTTTTGAGTCCACAATCCACCACCTTTTGCCACATATTACTTTTTCCAAACCACGACTTCAATTGCGGGACCACTCAAGAAAATTATCGCCTGAGCACGTCACATCCCCGCAATGGACTGTGGTCATCAATCTTGTGATCATGGGTGAGGACTTATGCTCAACGAATCAAATTTTCCCTCTTCAGATCAATGGATCAGATCTTCCCTTTTCGAATCGACGACCAAGATTTTCTTCAAGACTTCGGGCTTCGGCCTTTCTCATGGTGCTATACTTCGTGCAATTTTGAAATCCTGAATACTTGGGGGCCATTGATTTGGAATTCTCTTGGAATCTCCATCACTGAAAAAATTCAACCTGTCTGTTTGTATTTTAAGCCCAAAATGAGCTACTTTGCATACTGCGCTCAGACACTTCTTGTGCAGACCACGAACTTGGCTGACCTACTTCCCTTGACAACTATATGCGATAACAGAGTCAATACTCCACTTGTTGACCTTGTGTGAGACTAAGGGATTACTAAGGAATAATGATTCTTCCTTATTGCGTGCCCCTTAGAAATCCTCATGAGTGATTGTCTTAGTCTGCCCTCATGACTTCTTGAACCCCTCATGAACAAGGTAGTCATTAACCTTCATTTCAGGTCATGACGATGCTAGTAGGATGTGACAGGGGCGTTGCCACACCTCTCCCTCATCAATATGGTATCTATGTATGACCCCTTTACTCCATATGTGAGTCATATTAACAAGCGTCACCATGTCTGTATCCATTGACAAAGATAACATCAATAATTTATATAGATGAAATCGATAACTGAAATCATCATATAACACATGTGTAATAAATCATGTACTCATAACCAAAGTCAATAGTTCACTCCTTGACTCAATCTGGATTCCAAGGAAGTTTGTTGATGCCATCAACATCCTCATCATGTCATGTTTCCTACACACTCAGGAAACCTCATCATAATGCTTGTCAATGCTATATATCAATATTAATAACATATCAAATTTCCATACTCAATCATAGCATAAATTCATAAACAAAAACATATAATCACAATGCACCATGTTTTAACCATATCACTTGCGCGCAAGTGTCCTCAAATAATAATTAGTGTTATGAAATGTGGTCAGTTAAATTTGGATGTTACAACCATAGCGAAGGAATTTCAACCACCCAAGTGTTGGAAACAATGAGGAATCTTATTGTGGAGTTGCAGGTGTTTAAAGCTGATAATGGAAAATTAAAGAAAGCTTAGGAAGATCAACATGAAATTAATGAAATGTTGTTACGTAGCATAGCAACAAAGAAGATTCCAAAGAATAACGAAATGGACGAGGAAGTTAGTAACAATTCCTCAAAATATTGTAGTCATGAAACAAAAAGAGAAAATGACTTCTAATGACACACACATGACATAAAATAAAGCCTCTACAGTAAGAAAAGAAAACATATGGACCATTTAGATGGAGAATTTAAGAAAATAAAACCTTCAACTTTTGATGGTGAGTCCCGAACCGGTGAGGAGGAAAAATCTTGGTTGCTTGACATAAATAAATACTTCAAGATTTAAAACTACTATAGTAATATGAAAGTAAGAATGGATATTTACAATATAAAAGGTAAATCTATCATATGGTGGCAAGACTTAAAATTGGCCAAAGGAATAAAAGAAAAGAAGATGGAATATATATCATCAACCTCTGTTACAACATCAATGTAAGTGAGTACAATAGCGGTATATGTATATATATATATATATATATATATATATATATATATATCATCAATTAGAATAATTGATGGACGACATTAACATACTTCAATAATACACATTCTATTCTCATCTACATCACAACACAACAACAATAAAATTCAACATCATTATAACTAAAATATTATTTGCATTGCATAAAGATAACCAAGATTTCTACCCGCCCAACCTACCTGCAAAGTTAGGACCTCCAAGACACATAATCAATGCTCAAGTCTAGGATTCATTTGATTGATTTTGACCATTAAAGGTTATAGGATTGGTGACTATTCTGAGGAACAAGGAGATATCTAATTCCCTTAACCACTATTATATTCCAAAAATTCAAGACTAAAATCAATGACCATACCCATCATAAAGTTTTCAAGAACAATAGAAAAACCTACTATGAATAAGAAATCATTTATGCAACGGTCACATGTATTGAGAAATATCATAAACAAATTTTTATTATAAAGAGTAACAAGAAGTTAAACTTAGTATGATGTAGAGAATCTATCCCTCAAGTCCTCCAACCAAAAGTACCAAAATTAACATAACACTACGCATAATAACCCCATCGATTTAAACGATTTTTCTTCAAATTAGAATCACAAATTACTTTAAACTTGTACCTCTAACACTTCAATCTCTAACTTGGATTTCACAAACATTTTCATCTCATATCCAAAGTATAGTTATCTGTATCTAAGGCATCGTTAATCTTTAATTGCTTAGAGGTAGTCAAGTATTGTAGGCACAATTTAATCCTAATAATTCAATACATATTAAATCCCCATTTCAGTCCCACTTTAAAATGTATCTTTTAAGTTATAAACTAAATTTCCTTAAAGAGTATCATGCAAATTTTTACCTCTTTACTGTATTAAAAATGATATCCTAAATTAAATTTGATGCTTAAATTTCTTGAACACTTTTCCTAATCAAGTAATCACTCTTATCGTTTATGGATTTGTATCATATCCTTGATTAATCTCTTTTAAAAGTTAAACTAACCTAATGATCATTTAACACAACCATAACATAAGTTGTCTGGTACTTAGAGTTGTACCTACTACACTCAAGTTGTTGGTGGTACCACTTCACTCTATAAGAATTGAGGAGATATATATTACTAGATAAAATTATGAACTCAAGGTATAAAATTTATGGCAGTGAAACACGAAAATTCAAAATTGGTTTGTAATTTATATCGCCAATGTTCATATGAATTCCTGAATTCCAAATTCGTAAAATAATTTGGTGGTGACTAAAAAATTCCAAATTATGATCGTAAATCAAATGACAACAAACCATAAGCTTATGTATCTATGTTTTTATTTTTAAGAGTACATTATGGTTTTAAATTCAACTTCTCACAGTCTATGAATGGTTTTTATCAACACACATTACTTAACTCTAAGTTAAGTTTCCAGTTCTGTGTGATAATCGACAGTGACTATGCCAAGATCTGGTTTCCAGATGTGTTAACTAATTACACAACGATCAACAAACTCAAGTAATTATAACAAGCCATGGAATTGCCACAATGTTATTACCAACTTACAACTATAACTACAATAAACATCACAAATTTCATAATTGATATTAACAATAAATATTACAATGATCAAGAAATCATAGCTTCGTTATTAATTAATTACAAAGACCAAGAGACTCTATATTTTTGGGATTACAAGATATTCCAATGACAAGAAAGAATTAAATTCCAGATTAAAAATTGGATTGACAATGGACAATGAAATCCAAACTCTAACTTGTAATTGTTTACAAAGTGTCCTCAGACACATAATTTTATTAATAAGGAAAACGTAATTTCAATCAGAAGTGAGGACTCATAATCTCATTTTACCTCACTTGAAGAAGGAGCTTGTTTATATAACTCAAATCTAAACTGAAATCTAGGAGAACAACCAACCACATAATCACATGGGTATGATATGTGTCCTTTACATAGAATCTAGGTGTCCTTATCCTAACAAATTAGAATAATCGATTTTCTAAAAATATTTATACTAGAAAATACTTAGACTATAGAAATTTAGAATTATGAGGCTAACCTTCCCCCCTTTAATCCAAAATTTCATATTTACAAATACCAAGTTCATCTATGAACTTAGTGAACTTTATTCTACCAAGAGGTTTGGTAAAAATATCTGAAGTTTGATCTTCAGATGGAAAAAAATAAGGCTTGCTGATGTCTTTGATGATGAGCGATCTAATGAAGTAGTACTTGGTGTCGACATGTTTAGTCTTTGAATTAAATACTGGATTCTTGGCCTTCTTTATTGCTAATTGAATATTGATCAATAAATTAGTTGGTGATTTTTGAGTTTCACCAAGATCCTGTAAAATTCTGCATAGCCATACAATCTCACATGTTGCTTTCGAAGATGATATGTACTCTGCCTCTGTCGAAGAATTGACAATTGTTGTCTTCTTTTTTCAATTCCAAGATACTATTGATGAACCCATATTCATTAAATAGCCTAAATTGGATGTTTTATCATCAATGTCACCTGCAAAATCAACATCTAAATATCCAACAAGTGTAAATTTTTTGTTTCTTTTGTAGAGAAGACCAAAATATTTTGTACCTTGAATGTATCCCAGTACCCTTTTTGTTGAATTCCAGTGACTTTCCCTTGGTTCCTACATAAAAATTGAAAGTATACCGATTGAATATGACAAATATGATCGAGTATTTGTCAAATAAATGAGACTTCCAATCAATATATTGTACTTTGTACTGTTTACCAATTCCCCTCCTTCAAATTTTGAAAGTTTCAATTTCTGCTCCATGGGGGTAAGAGAAGGTTTACAATCTTCCATGCCAAATTTATTTAACAATTTAGTGTCATACTTAGTTTGAATAAGGAATATTTGATTAGGATGTTGAGATACTTCAACTCTAAGATAATAATGAAGTGTCCCTAAATCAATCATTTTGAACCCTTCTTTAAGTTCTTCCTTAACCTATTTGACGTGAGCTTCATTATTTCCCATTATGATCAAGTCATGAACATAGAGTACAATTATCACCATGTGATTATCTTGCATTTGAAATATAATGTATCACCTGATTCACTTCGCTGAAAACCCACCTTTTGTAGGTATTTATCCATTTTTTCATACCAAGCTCAAGGAGCTTGTTTCAAGCCAAATAAAGCTTTCACAAGTTTGTAAAATTTATGTTCTTGTCCTTTAAGTTCAAATGCTTGTGGTTGAGTCATGAAAGCATATTCCTTTATATCTCCATTTAGGAAGGCACTTTTGACATCCATTTGATGTAATTTCCAACCATTATGTGCAACCAAATTGATAACCATTCTGATAGTATTCCATTTAGCTGTGGGTTCAAAAGTTTCTTCATAATCAATTTCTTCCTGTTGAGAAAAAACTTTAGAAACAAGTCTTGCTTTGTACTTTTCAATTTTACGATTGGTATTGTACTTTACTTGATAAAACCATTTACAACCGATGGGATTAACATCATGTGGACAATCAACTAAGTTCCAAGTCCCATTTGCAAGTAATGAATCATATTCATTAATCATTTCTTCCTACCATTCTTTATGTCCAACTAGTTCAACAAAAGAAGTAGGTTTAGTGGAAGCATGAGAAAAAATAGCTTCTGATCTTGAAGATCCCCTAGATCATGTTTTGTTAATTTCATCTGAATGAACATCTTTGAGAAGTTGTTTGACCAACTTTGGCCTCTTATGTTGAGGGGATTGTGGATATGAATCACCATTATTATTATTAAAAAGAGGATTTTCAAAAAATGAGGCTCTTCTTTCATTTGAAGTATCTGAGGTTGGAGAAGATTCTTTTGAAGATTCAATATCAGAAGAGTCTTTTGTAGTTTCATTATCAGATGAATCGGAAGAACTTTTTGATGAAGATATGTCTTCTAAAGAAACAAAGTATTTTTCAAACCAAAATGTTTTCTTTGACTTGTTAAACTTACCTTTACCCTTAGTGTTTTTCTTCTCTAAATGACTAAGAAGATGATTAATTAAAAAAATACATCTCTACTGATAATTAATTTTCCATCTGAAAGCAACCTATACCCTTTCTTTTCATCAGAGTATGCAATTAAGATACACTTCATACTTCAATAATTTAGCCCTCTTTTCCTTAGGTACTAAAGCATAACATGTTGAGACAAAAAAACTAAGATGATTTACCTTGGGTTTAAAACCATACCAAGCTTCATAAGGTGTTTTTCCATCTAAAGTTGATGTAGGTGATCAATTTATGAGATAAACTCCAGTATGGACTGATTCAACCCAATATTTTGTGCTCAACCCTTTAAACTGCATCATAGATCTTTTCATGCCCATGAGAGTTCTGTTCATCCTTTCAGTAACTCCATTATGCTGTGGAGTATAGGAATTTATTAGTTTCCTCTTAATTCCATTGTCTCGACAATAATCATTGAATTTAGTTTAAGTGAGTTCTCCTCCATTATCCATTCTTGAAGATGCAACCTTTTCTCTTGTTGCATTTTCAACCATGTGTTGAAAATTTGCAAACTTTTCAAAAGCTTCAGAATTTGCCTTTAAAAGGTACACCCATGTCATTCTAGTGTAGTCATCAATGAACAATATAAAGTATCAACATCCACCGAAATAATATTCCATTGGAACACATATATCATTGTGAATCAATTGCAAATACTTTGTTGCTCGCCATGAGATGGTTGGAAAAGCTTCTTGCTTTTGCCTGCCAAAAATAAAAGCTTCACACTAAGAATTTTCTCTCTTGAAAGTTGGAAAACCCTTTACCAAATATTGGGACTTAAGTTTCAAGAGACTATCAAAGTTTAAGTGACCAAATCGAAAATGCCATAATCTGAATGAAGGAATTTCAAAATTCACTGTTGCTGCAAAATCATGCTTTCTTGGGATAACTTTTCCTTTCATTATTAGCAATTTTCCATCTTCATATCCTGGAATTATTGTTTTCAAGTTATCCTTCTTTGACTTAATATTGACCAAACCATCTTGTATGATGATTTGATATCCAACTTATCATATTGTGACTAAGGATAACAATTTTTTCTTAAAAGTTAGTACATACCAAACATTTAAAATCCATTTTTCACCAATTCCCTGGATAAAGACTTTCACTGAACCTTTTCCTTGAGGTATATGAGTTGTATCATGAGATAAATAGATGGTATTTAGTTGAATGTCTTGATAATTCCAAAAATAGTCTCTGTGATAAGTCATATGCTGAGTAGTCCATGTGTCCAATATCCAATCATTTTCAAATGAATATTCTTGCTGAAATTCTGTTAAAACATATTCATATTGATCATCCTGGTAATATTGATCCTCTGCATATTGAACTGATTGTTGATAATTTGAATTTGATGTCTGATTAAACTTTGGCAATTGATCATTGCTTGTTAGACAATTTGATGCATAATGTCCCATATTTAAACATCTCTTACATCTCACTTGACTGAAATTCCTACCTATTCCTGACTGTGCATTATTATTGGAAGGATTACTTTGAAAATTTTGTTTATTAAAATTTCTACGACCTCTACCTTGACCAAAATCTCTTCCATGGCCTCGATTAGAAAACTGACTCTGAAAATTTCCAAAATTTTGTTTACCTCTTCCTTTAGAACTTTCAGCTTTAGTGAAAAGAAGATCTTCTCCTAATTGTTTTTTATTTCCAAATGATTTACTATTTTGAGCCAGCAATTCACTAAGTGAATCAAAGGTCACATATGATAACTTATCATTTATTTGCAAAGTCTCAAGAAAGTTATTATAAGATTGAGGCAAGACATTTATTGCAACGAAGACCAAAACACTATCTTCAAGTTTAGGAAAACTACCCTTGATGATTTCCTGATGAATGTTCTTAACCCTTGAAATGTATTCTAATACATCACCATTATATGCTAATATTTGTTTAAGTAATTTCATTTGTAGATCAACTCTTTGAGATGCAACAAGAGTATCAAAAAGTTTTTTAAATTGATTCCAAGAAGACCATGCATCTTTGAAATTCTCAATATGTACAAACATGTGTTTAGTTACATAAGAGCACAATAAAGCAAGTGCTTTTTCATATTTCAATTGCCATTTTGCTAAAGAAGCAACATCGGTTGGCTTAGTTGGAGCAGTATCACCATCACAAATATCACACCATAATTCATTATAAATAAAAGTGTTATGCACATGTTGACTCCAAGATTTGTAATTCTTGGGTCCATCTAACTTATATGATTCTGTGAATAGATTGATTAATTTAGACATGATGGTAGATTGCCTTATTGAAAAATTGCAAGTTAATGATCACACCACCACACTGAATAATCCTCAAAATACCAAAAGAGAGACACAAGGCACCAGAAAGAAAGAGTACACAATCCAGGAAAAAATAGAACTTTTAAGGGCTTGGCCTTGACCCTTTAAAAGTCTCGTTGAAAAAAGAAGTTTGAGAGAGTATTTCACTGAGCTCTTCTCAACTTCTAAGATTCAAGGTACAATATTTTTTTTTGAAATTTGATCCTTTTATAAGACTTATAGCCTTTTATAGATAATAAAATGTGCCTCCTTGAACTGAATCCTTCAATAACATGAATAACCCCCTTTGAAATCCTCTTATCACTTTCATTTATACTTTAAATATTTTGTTTTTAAAGTATATGCATATATTCTATCTCATCTATGCTTTATGCTATCATGCATGTCACTTTAAAAAATGATCTTTTAAAACTTGTGAATAAAATGTATTAAGAAACTATTCATGATGTTTCAACAAGAAAATCCTGTCTCTTTGTTGCAAATTCATGCGATCCATCCATACCAAAACCACCCACCATAACTGCACAGAGTGAAGGGAACATATGTTGAGAAATCGATATTTAGATGAGAAAATCACTGAGCAGATTGTTGATGAGATTTAATGAACCAATGGATAAGTGAATCGTTGAGGAGATTAAAAATGTGGTTGCATAAATTAATGAAAATATATGCATGCCTTCACGAATTCATGTGCACATTGATATTTTGGAGAAGAATTGTTGAGAAGATCCATGGAAGACACAGGTTTCGTCAACAACACAATCTTCATCTAGAGCGTGCTGGAATGAAATCGTTACAGATTCCTCTTCAATGTCAAGCAAGATGCATGGAAAAGAGTCGTGGTATAACCATCACTGGAAACTGAGTGACCTGGTATTTGAATTTTAGCACAAATACTTCATTAAAGCAGATAATATGGTGCTATGATAAAATAACAAGAGTCTGGTTATTAGTTTTCTTTCCAGGAGCAATTAAACTCGTGGTTTTCAAAAAAATAATATTTCATTTTCCTTTGGGGTTGGACTTCAACGATATGTCCAAAAAATAAGTGCATTCGTCACTTTTGAACAACGCCATTGTACTAGGAGATATTAGATACAGTCTTGAAATTTCACTATGAGAACCAAATTAAAAATATGTACATATTGCATTTTGGCTGGGTACTATCACCATTTCTTTTCACAAGAATTTAGAATTGGTGCACAAAATTATGCCTTTACAAGTATGTAAATTGATGCCAGATTTACAAACTTTTCAATGGTTTGAGCTAGAATCACAAAATATAAAGCTTTGTTATTTAATTGCTAGATTTATACATAGATCTGAAACAATTTTTACAATATGAGCCCTCAAGAGAAAATAACAATGGATCTTTAAGATCTGACACAATTTATATGAAAAAAAATGAGCCCTCTACTTGGATTACAACTTATCTACTTGTTAAATAAAGTAGATCCGATCAAAAATAAATCTCTAATGACAAAAAATAGAGAATAGATCTAATACAAAACTTTTTCAATCGCTGAAATTAATGATTTATATGATCAAAATTTTCAAAACACAAACTGATGTAATCAAAATAATCTTTTCCTTATTGAATTAACAACTAAAATATCTCGGTATCATTGCCCTTGAATTTGAAGAGATCCAGGTTGATGTCATGGAGTCTTCCTTGCTTCCTCAATCCATCACCAATTCTCTTCCATCACAATTTCACCATGGCTATGATACCATGTTGACAAAGTGTCCTCAGACACATAATTTTATTAATAAGGAAAAAGTAATTACAATCAGAAGTGAAGACTCGTAATCTCTTTTTACCTCACTTGAAGAAGGAACTTGTTTATATAGCTCAACTCTAAACTAAAATCTAGGAGAACAACCAATCACATAATCACATGAGTATGATAGGTGTCCTTCACATAGAAGCTAGGTGTCCTTATCCTAACAAACTAGAATAATCTAATTTCTAAAAATATTTATACTAGAAAATACTTAGACTATAGAACTTTAGGATTATGAGGCTAAAAATAATCAACTACAACGACTAACTGGATTCCACTTCTTAGATTTGCAAAAGTTAATAGAGACAAAACAAAAATCACAATTTGGGTCTGTTAATTAAACTGCAGTGATTTCAATGAGATTCTAACGCAATTATATTCAAGATTTCAATAGATTTTTCCATGACTCTAAAAATTTAGTTCCAAAAATTCAACCAATTAAACAATGACCCACGAAATTGTGTTCAATTGAACAATAAAAATGCAACGTCCAAAGGAGTTCCAACATTGAAATCGCACATTAAAAACACACAATGACCATACACATTTTAAATTCGAATTGAGAGTAGCTTAGCCACGATCATAATATTCAAATCAAGATTCACATTAAAAAGAAATGAAACAACCAAATTTCGAATTGATTTTTACAGTGACCACACGTCGCACTACAATTTTGGTATGGTAATTAAATTACCAAGACCAAGAGGGTTTGTAGAGGTTCGGGAATTCAATAAAGTGCCAAATAAAATCAACAAACTTCCATATCAGTATATTCCAAGAGCTTCCAACGATAAGAGAAATCCCATTTTGGGGTTTGATTTTTCGTTCTTAGATATACTAATATTGCACTATCCTAACACTTAGTTTCCGATTTTCTACAAATTAAACAACAAAAAAATCCGATTACAACTATTTATGAATATTACAAAAATTACAACGATTACAATGATTCATGAACATTACAACGATTTCAACAATTCACGAATATCACAACGATTTGTGTAAGAAATAATTCAACGATTTATGAATATCATAAAGATTTGTGTAAAGAAACATTACCACAATTTTTGGATTTTAAAAGAGATCCGAGTGTAGTGATTTTCAATAACCAAAAGAGCTCCTAAATTTTGATCTCAAATTTAGATTGACAATAATCATAACGAAATGATACATTCGATTATGTGATTTAAAAGTGGTAGTATTCACATACAATTTTGATTTCAAGGGTTGAATTTCATTGTCAACGAAACAAGAAATTCAAACTTCTAGATAATGTATTTAAAATGACGCAAATATAGTAGTTTAATTTTATATTAACAAAGACTTTCAAGTAACTTACAAAATTTGATTCCAGAAATACAACATGAGTGTAACAATCTTTAAAAACTCTAATATACAATTTGCTCTTAATACGATTTGCATTTCAAAATAAAATACCAGAACCTATAAAGATGGAGAATTGAGGATGTCCTCCAATGTCTTACGCTCCTTCCCTTCTTCCGCTTTCTAATCATAGAGACTTCACCGATACATTCCAAATCTCACAAGTAAAACATAATCCAAAATTGTTTGGCAGCATAACCTTACCAAGTAAAAGAGAGATCCATTTCCCTTCTACCAAATTTGTTTTATAGAAAAATCTTCAATGACACATGTCCTCATGCACAATTAATTATATTTTTAATTAATTTAATTAATATTATTCACCCACACACTTGTCACCCTCTCCCCAAGTTGCACAACTAATTACCATTTTTATTTTATTTAAAAATCCAATTTCCCTCACATTCCCCAATGTGTTCCTATTTTTTCTCTTAGTTGTCCATTTGTTCCCCAAATTCTCATTTAAAGAGTGTCTCCTTACTAGATCTTAGTTAGAGTTGGATTAGGAGTCTTCTTGTTGTTATACTAGAGGTAGGTTGACTCAAGATTCTATTCTATATGCACCTATTCTCTCAAGTTATTATTTATTTCTATTTAAAAATCCCTTTTATTGATTTCATGCATACATGTGCATTTTATCTAACCTTTATATTTTTATTCATCTTTTTCCTAGAGGTTGATTCTATCTAAATTATTTTAATTTCTTAATATTTTTAATTATCCCTTTAATTAAAATCAGACTTAGACTTAGGCTTAGATTTTTGTTAGACTTTATAATTAATAATTTATGGTTTAATTAAATTATTTTAATCCAACAAGGTCTAATCATTTCAATGTTTTCTAGGCCACCTAGATTTATTGACTCAAGTTTTAATTACACGATGTGCCCTTCAAGACACACTTCCATGATCCAAGGGTGCCACTCGCCTTAGACTAGTTTTGGAAGTTTGTCTGACCCTTGGAGTCAACACTCCATTCGGTCGACCTTGTGAGAGACTAAGGGATTCTAAGGAATAAGGACTCCGCCTTATTTTTCACCCCTTAGGAATCTTCGTGAGCATCTGTCTCATTCTACCCTCACAACATTGTGGGCCTATTGAACTAGGTAATCGTTAACCTACCATTCATACCACATCGGGAGTGCTAGTAGGCTATGATAGGGATGCTACCACACCTCTCCCTTAATGTCTGGTTTCTGTGCATGGCCACTTTACTCCTTATGTGAGTCGGATTATTAAGCATAGTCAAGCCTTCATCCACTGAAAAAAACAGTGTCAATAATCCATATACATAAATCATACTGAAATCAATCATATATCACACGTGCATAAAATAAAATACTAAATAAAGATACAATCCACTCCTTGACTCAGTCTGGAGTCCAAGGAAGTCCATTGATGCCATCATAATCCATAACCTTTCATGTGTCCTGCACACTTAGGAAACTTGTCAATAGCATCTGCCAATACATATACATCAAAATAACAATAAGTCACAATACATCATCATCATCATATATAAAACATAATCAAACAAAATCATAATGTCTTAATCAGATCGCTTGCATGCAAGTGTCCTCAAAGAATATGTCAATAAAAATGTGTTGAGTAGAGTGGTATGTTACACATATTTAAGAATCACTTCAAGAAACAATACTTATTTGAAATCTGTTATGAGAGAAAAAATAGAGATTTCTATGAAATGAAGTTAGAACAGATGTCCATAGAGGATCTCTAATCACTAAATTTATGGAATTATTCAGATTTGTACCTTATATAAAAGATGAAAAAGTAAAAGTTCAAATTTTTTTGAGATGTTTTCCTCAGTCATACAAGGACATATTAGAGTTTTATAACCCACAAACCTTGAATGAAGTAATGTGAAAAGAAAGGATCTATTATGATCAATACAAACAAAGATATGAAAATCCAAAAGCATGGAAATAAAAGACGCAGTAAACATTAAATAAGAGGAAAAAGGGTTTCAAATCTTCACCTTTCCGAAATATGAACAAAGGACATCAAGAAAACAACTTCCACATAAATGCGCCACAAGTATAGGGAAGTAAGAAAATTAACTTGGGATTCAAGAAAGCAAATGATAATCCTAGAGAGCCATTGAAATGTTGGGGGTATGGTGAACCACATTTACCGAGAAACTTTCCTTTTATGAATGTTGCAAATAAAACCATTCATAACATACCATAAGCTTCAACAGTTGGAGATATTGGCAAAATCATTCATAGAATCAATGCAACTGTGGATGGTAGGCAAGCAGATCATCAATCCACTATTGTGGAAATTGAAGGTAAAATTCATAACAACAAAGTGTTTATTTTAATTGAACCAAGAGCTAGTTTAAGTTATGTTACCCCAACTTTAGTAGACTCAAACAAGCTAAAGAAGGTAAAACATGCTAAATCCTGGTTAGTACAATTAACAACATGTACAAAAATAAAGGTAACAAAATTTATTTCTAATTTTGAACTGAGTATAAGTGGTCATAATACAAAGATAAATTTGAACGTATTACCTTTAGGATAATATGACATAATTATTGGAATGGACTGGTTAGAAAAGGACAAAGTGATACTGAACTATTATGAAAAATAATTTGTATACAAGGATGAAGACGGTATATCAAGAACAGTACAAGGAATCAAAAAACCATTTTCTATTAGACAAATATCAACAATGTAATTCAAAAAGTGTGTTAGTAAAGATTGAAAAATGTATGCTATTCAAGTAACAAATCTTATAGAGAGAGAAAGCAAACCAAGTTTGGAAGACTTTGTAGTTCTTCAGGGATTTAAAGATGTATTCATGGAAGAGATACCAGAACTACCTCCAAGGAGAGAAATAGATTTATCTATTAATCTACTACCTGGATATGCTCCAGTATCAAAGGAACCTTACAGGATGAGTGTTCCTGAGTTAAAAGAATTAAAAATTCATTTGCATGAACTTTTAGATAAAGAATACATTAGACCAAGTGTTTTGCCATGAGGAGCACCAATATTATTTTTCAAAAATAAAGATAGAACACTAAGATTATGTATTGACTATCGTGAACTGAATAAAATGATGATTAAAAGCAAATACCCTCTATCTAGGATCAATGATCTATTTGACCAAGTCGGAGGAGAAAAAATATTCTCTAAACTAGACTTGAGATCTGGTTATCACCAGATCAGGATAAAGGAAAAAAATGTAAACAAAACAATGTTTAGAACATGTTATGGACACTATGAATATGTAGTGATTCCATTTGGACTTGCTAATGCACCAACACATTATATGTGATTTTTGAACAATATATTCAACCAGTATTTGGATAAATTTGTACTGATTTTTATTGATATATATTAATCTATTCAAAAACTGAAGAAGAACATGAACATCATTTGAAAATAGTATTACAGACTCTAAGAGAGCATAAATTATATGTTAAGTTTGATAAATTTGATTTCTATCAAAGAAAGATACAATATTTAGGACATGTGATATCAGAAGATGGTATTGCAATAGACCCTGGAAAGATTAAAGCACTTATGGAATGGCATATTCCTAAAGACATAGCAAACATACGATCATTCATGGGGATTACTAGTTATTACCGGAGGTTTATCGAAGGGTTTTCCAAAATCGCCTACCCTATTACATCATTTCAAAAAAGGAGGAAAAAATTTATTTGGTCTAAAAAATGCCAAGACAGTTTTGATAAATTGAAAGGTTTATTAACCACAACTCCAATACTTAAAGTGGATGAACCTTATAAAGACTTTATAGTATGCGTGGATGCAAGAAAATAAAGATTATGAGGAGTACTGACATAGGATGGACATGTCATTTGTTACGAATCACACAAATTAAAGGAACATGAAAGAAACTATGTAACTCATGATATAGAATTAACAACTGTAATTCATGCATTGAAAATGTGGTGGCATTATTTAATGGGAAAAAAAATTCTATTGCTAACAGATAATAGTGGTGTGAAAAATTTATTCAGTCAACAAGATCTCAATGCAAGACAAGTGAGGTGGTTATATTTTCTAAGTGATTTCGATTTCAAAGTACAACACATAAAAGGAAAGGAAAATAAAGTTTCAGATGCACTAAGTCAGAGAAATAACAAGTTATATGAAGTAATTATCATCAAAGAATAAAATTATATTGAGGACAAAATTAAATCTACAAGCATAAATGATGTATAATACATCAAAACAATAGATCAATTGTAGAAAAATGAGGGAAATTTGCACAATATAGATTTCAATATTGATAAAAATGGACTTTTGAGGTTCAAAACATGTTATATGTACCTAATTCTGTTGGATTGAAGATGATGATCCTGAATGAGTTGGAAAAAAAACCCTATTTTGGTCATTCGGGATACCAAAAAATGATAAAAATTCTAAAAAAACAGTTTTATTAGCCTAATATGAAATCTGAAATAGCTGAATATTTATCTAAATGTTTAGATTGTCAACAAGTAAAAGATGAACATCAACATTCGACAATTCTTTTACAACCTCTGCCTATACCATAATGGAAATGAGAAATTGTTTCAATGGACTTCATTACAGGTTTGCCTAAGACTCAAAGAAAAAACGATTCAATTATCGTAGTAATTGATAAGTTAAGTAAGTCTACAACCTTTATACCTGTGAAATCTACTTATAAAGCAATTAATATCACTGGAATTTTTATGAAAGAAATATCTAGACTGCATGGGGTTCCTAATATGGTGATTTCAGATAGAGACGTTAAATTTACATCCAATTTTTGGAAGGAACTGTTTGGAGGTTTGGGTACTAATTTGAATTCATCACAAGTTACCATCCAGAGACGGATGGGAAAATAGAACGTACAAATTAGATTATCGAAGATATGTCATGAATGTACGTAAGAACAAATCCAACTAAGTGGAAATAATATCTACACTTGGTTGAATTCAATTACAATAATGGGTATCAATCATCAACAACAATGAGTCCCTTTGAAGTTTTATATGGAAGAAAATGTATAACCCTGATAAGTTGGGATAATCTGGTTGAAAAAATTATGGTTGGACTCGAAATTCTCCAAGAAATGGAACAAATGGTTAAAAGGGTACAACAAAATTTAAAAGTGGCGCAAGATCGACAAAATAACTATGCAGATATGAAAAGGCGACATTAGGAATTCAATGTTGGAGAGCATGTTTACCTTAAAGTCAAAGCAAGGAGGAGCTCCCTAAAACTATGGAACTGTTCCAATTTGTTGCCAAGGTTTTGTGGCCCATTCGAAGTCTTAACTCGAATCAGACCAGTGGCATACCAACTAGCACTCCTTGCAAATTTAAAAGTTCATAATGTGACGCCAACTTGCCCTCGGTAGCAAGCCGCTTCCACCAGGACCTTCTCTCAACTCAGGCCCGAAGAGTTACAAGCTCTTCCAACTCCCCTCGGGAGCTACCCACAGTAAACTCCTTCGGCAATATCCCCTTCGGAATTCGGGAAATCGCGATTCGAAAATTCGCGGTTCGCGCGAGCACGGTGCGCAAACAGCTCCAAACCCCGAACCACGACAGTCAACAGTCAACCCTTTCGTGCATCGGGGATTCCCCCTATCGGGAAATCGGGAATGGCGATGTTATGTTTCACTGCCCTTTTCAATCCCCGAACCCCGAGCTCCGAATTGACGCCACCTGTTTCCCACTATGTCTTGTGGTCCCACACTACCACATAACTCTTCCACTCGTGCGATCGGGGATCGCGGGATCGCGTTTTCAACTGTCGCGAGTCCTTTGCCTTGGAAAATCCCGAATGCTGAAACCCCGATGACGCCTGTCAACACCCACGCTATCACTATGGGACCCATCGCAATTCGGGACTTTGCTAGTCCTTTGTGGTCCCTTCGACTTTGGAAACGCCGAAGTGCCGAATCTCGACTCCCTGGGATCTCGCGACACCTATCCCGTTTCTGATCAACGGCTCCCGTCAACTCAGAAAATCACGATTCACGATTTGGCAAGTCACAAAACAATTACCTCGCCAAACGCCGAACCTCGAACCCCGATGGGCCGAGATTCGATGGCCAGTTCTCTCCTGCGCCTTTGGACAACTCCTGCGCAACTCTTTCCCGATCAGACGGTCAGCGGGATCTCATGATTCTCCTCCACGAACTTTGACCGTCGGTTCTCTTCTTTGAAAAATCTCCTCCGCTTCAAAGTGCTTCCGTTTCAAATCCTTCCTGGGTCTGCTCCAAGGCATCCTCCGCAAAACTATCCCTCCTGATCTTTTATTCTCTGACTCCTTCAGAGACCTTAGTGCGCACACCGCTTGCGTTTATCCTCAACAACTCTCAGAACATTCGGTTTCTTAGACTCTATGCACGCTCTGAAATAGATTTCCTGTCAACCTGTACTCAGACTCAAGTCTGAGACTTTGACCCTGGCCTGCACATCTCCTGCACGGCTATAATTCAACCCAATTAAATTCCTGGGCATACGAGAATAATATTTCAACGGTGAGCCCCCTCAATGCACTCTATGCAGAGGAATTCGACTGCACTCTATGCAGGAATCTCTCGGCTCAACAGAGAAGCAATTTAAACTTATCCTCCTCTCTCCCAGACATCAGTAAACCTCTGAAATCACATGAACAGCATATTCGAAAGTAAATGCATACATGGAAAACAAACACTCATGAACACATAAGCACATACACAGAGAAAAACAACACCGGTCATGAAATTGAATCAAAAGCTCTTCTTATTAATCCAATCTGTACATGAGGGCTCTACAAGTTCTCTCCTGGCTCTCCTCTTCTGAATGCTTGATGATAATACCATGTACAAAGGAGGGTGCCTATATTCCGTTTGCCCTCTCGAGATCTGAAGCTATCAAATCTACAATAAATTTCTATCTAACAGCATTAAAACTATTAAATGCCTTCATATCTATTATACAACATAAGTGCGCTTCATTACATCAGCTCATTAATGTTTGGCGCACCCACAACAAGGTGAAATTCAAAATTTTATGCTGGCGTTGTCCAGCTGTTCTTTCCCTGCTCCACGCGCTGGCTTGCTTGATGAGGTGTGGATGCTCTTGCATCATACTCCTCGGCTCATAAGATTTCATGGGCTCCTGTCCATGAGCTCCTACATAGTGTGCCCATGCTTCTGAATCACTGCCTCTGTTTCCCAGCTGGCATCCTCCACTGGGTGATCTTTCCATTTCACTAGGTATTCAAAATATTGCTTCCTCCTGGTCTTTTTGCTTGCTCTGTTATCCAGTATATACTCCATCTCAGGCTTCTGTGCAATTGGCAATTGCTTCTGCCACTGGATCACTGGTTCATCATTTCCAGTTTCTGCGTCTCCAGCCCTGTAGGGGTATAAATCCGAGATGTTGAATATCAGAGATATCCCGATGCCTTTTGGCAACTCAAGCTCATATGCATTTTCGCCAAATTTCCTCAGGATTCGGCACGGTCCAATTTTCTTCATCTTGAGCTTGTTATATTTTCCCCTTGGGAACCTTTCTTTTCGCAAGTGCGCTAGAACCATGTCCCCAACTTCAAACTGAAGCTGCCTCTTTCTCTGATCGGCTCTATGCTTATATTCCTGATTCGCCTTCTGCAGTCGTTGTTTCACTTGCGTGTGAAGTTCTTGCATTGCCTCAGCGAATTCCTCAGCTCTCGCGCTGCTAGTTTCAGCCTGTTCTGACTCCCTGAGCTCAGACACTCCTCTCGGCTGTGTCCCATACAAAATTTGAAATGGGCTCTTACCTGTACTCCGATTCACTGAATCGTTGTACGCGAATTCGGCTTGTGGTAAGATCTAATCCCAACTAATGTGATGCTCTGTCACCAGACTTCTCAACATGTCTCCTAAGCTTCTGTTGACCACCTCTGTTTGTCCATCTGTCTGCAGATGGTAAGCAGAAATGAATGCCAAGTCAGTCCCCAGCTTCTTCCATAGCGTCCTCCAAAAGTGACCTATGAACTTGGTATCCCGATCCGAGACTATGCTCTTGGGCAATCCATGCAATCGCACAATCTCTTTGAAAAATAAGTTCGCGATGTGGGTTGCATCGCTGGTCTTATGACACGAGATGAAATGTGCCATCTTCGAGAATCTATCCACTACTACAAAAATGGAATCCACACCTCTTTGCGTTCTCGGTAATCCCAAAACAAAATCCACACTAATTGCCTCCCATGGTCTCTCTGGTATAGGAAACGGCTGATAGAACCCTGTGTTCTGTTTTCGGCCTTTCGCGTGTTGAAAAATCCTGCATCGGTCAACAAATATTTTTACATCTGCATGCATGCCTGGCCAAAAGTACGATTCGCTCAGCTTGGCGAATGTTTTGTCATGCCCAAAATGACCTGCTAATCCTCCGTTGTGTTTTTCCCGCACCAAATTCTCCCTCATGGAACAATTCGGTATGCACAGCTGATTGCCTTTGAACATCAATCCTTCTGGATTATATATTCTAGCCATGGACTCCGATCCCTGAGAACTGGATTCTCGGTCGCTTCATAGGCTTCTCCAAAATCTTCATCACCTGCATACATGTCATTGAGGTTTTCAAAAGCCAAGGTCTTGACCCTGAATTCCTGCAGCAATAAACTTTTTCTGCTCAAAGCGTCTGCTACTTTGTTAGCAGTCCCCGAAATGTGCTTGATGACAAATGTGAAATTCTGCATGTATTCCACCCACTTCGCATGCTTTTGATTCAGCTTCTCCTGCTGACTTACAAACTGCAATGCGTGGTTGTCATTGTATAACACGAACTCCTTGGGTATCAAATAATGCCTCCACTTATTCAATGCCTGAATGATGGCATAGAACTCTTTATCGTATGTGGAGTACTTCAGCTTGGCATCATCCAGCTTCTCGCTGTAATATGCAACAAGTCTGTCATCTTGACTCAAAACCCCTCCAACAGCATATCCACTGGCGTCACATTTCACTTGAAATGTTTTCCGAAAGTCAGGCAACATCAACACCGGTTGCTCTGTTATCTTTCGCTTCAACAGATTGAAGCTCCTTTCGGCCTCCGCTGTCCAATGAAAAACTTTATGTCGTTTCTTCACGGTATCCATCATTGCTGCGCTAATTCCGCTGAAATTTCGAATGAACTTCCTATAGAAACTATCCATTCCATGGAATCTCCTCACCTCGAAAACATTTCTCGGCGATGGCCAATTCCTAATTACTTCAACCTTCTCAGGATCCATCTTCAATTCGTTAGCCGAAATAACGAAACCCAGATATATGAATTCTGTCTGCATGAAGGAGCACTTCTTCAAATTAATCAGCAGCTTCTCCTGCTGTAATCTTCTCATCACAGTGGCTAAATGCCTCAAGTGTTCAGCCTTTGTCTTGCTGAAAATCAATATGTCGTCCAAGTATACGACCACAAATTTGCCAATGAATTCCTGTAGGACTTCATTCATCAGCTTCATAAAAGTGCTTGGCGCGTTTGTCAAACCAAACGGCATGACCAACCATTCGTACAAACCCTCGTTTGTTTTGAATGTTGTCTTCCACTCATCTCCCTCTCTCATCTGGATCTGATGATATCCACTCTTGAGATCTATCTTGGAAAAGTAATTTGCCCCACTTAGGCAATCCATCAGATCATCCATTCTCGGCAGTGGAAATCTGTACTTGATGGTAATTTTATTTATCACCCTGGAGTCTGTACACATCCTCCAGCCTCCATCCTTCTTCGGACTCAGCACTGTCGGAACAACACATGGACTAAGACTTTCTCTGACCAGTCCTTTATCCTGCAGATCCTGAACCTGCCTCTTGACCTCCTCGTTCTCCTGG